>JAVJGJ010000032.1:30927582-31007507 GCA_035590215.1 Microhierax caerulescens | reverse complement strand
AGGGGCAGGACCCCGCACTTGCCCTTCTGGCACTTCATGGGGTCCCCCTGCGCCCAGCTCTGCCCCTGCCCAGGTCTCTGCTCCATCGCCTTTCCAGGGAGGGAGGTGAGGCTGAGCCGCCTGCAGCCTCCTGGGTCCTTCTTGCCCTTTTGGAAGACGGGAGTGACAGTGGCGTTCCACAGCCCTCGGGCACCGCTCCTGTTCTCCGTGACCTTTCAGAGATGATGGAGAGCAGCTTGGCAATAACATCTGCCAGCTCCCTCGGCACTCGGGGTGCATCCCATCGGGGCCCATGAGTTTGTGGGTGTCGGGTTTGCTCAAGTGACCTCTAACTTGATCCTCCTTGACCAGGGGAAAGCCTTCCTTCCTCCAGACTTTCCCTCTTGCTTCCAGGATCTGGGATTGCTGAGGGCCAGCCATGGCAGTAAAGGCTGAAGCAAAGAAGGCATTTGGTAGCTCTGCCTTCTCTGCTTTTCCTCTTTGTTATGTTTTCCTTCATACACAGAACTGTGTTTGAATGAATGGTGTTCTTTACTTTCAAGAATGGCATTCAGGAAATGAACACCAGATATGTACAAGAAAACATATAGATTTCAGAGAAAAAAGAAGCCTAACCATATTTTGGTTAAACTCTTGTTCCCTGAACAGTATTTACATGTTTCCATTAATGTTTACCATTATAAACACATGGATAAAATTACTATTCCCTCTCTGCTAGTGATTGAAGGCAGTGGTAGTCATTAAATGAAATTAACAGGTTTTGCCCAGCAGCACATATTACATAATAATTCTTGGGTGTGGATGTGAATTGGGAAAGGAGGGAATTCCATGAGGTCAGCAATGTCAGTAGTGCCAAATAATAAGATACCATTGGTAATTATTCAGAAAAGAAATGGGTAGAACAGCTTCTTCAGTTTTTTATTTTACATTTCTTTGGTTTAGCATTTGCAAAGTTCTTATTTTAAAGAACTGTAGAGACTTGGAATAAAAAAAATGATGAGTTATTGCAGAAGGATTTGGCAGGTTTTGTTTTACCAACAGTTGTGTGTGACTCACCGTTGTGTGGCGTTCTGTGCCTCTTTCGCTAAGTGTGATTCCAATAACGAATACATTGAGCACTTGGGTTCATTTATTAGCCAGCAATTTGTTTCTGTGTTAAATTCACTCGTTCCTCAAAGCACAAATCAGCTCTAAGTCAAAAAAAGAGATGCATGGGTGTGAATAGGAAAACTCCTGTTGGAATAAATGAAGATCTGCGTTACCTGTAAAAGACATAAATTAAACCCACTAAAGTTCTCTTTGTCAGGGCTTATGATATAACCAGCCAGTGGTATTTTGCCGTGATTTGTAGATATGGCTTGGCTCTGAAAGTGCTCCTTTTCAGTTGATTCCCCTGGCCTGCAATGATCATGCTAGCGAGAGATACGATAGCGTACATTTTTGTTTTGGTTCAGTTTTTTTTTCTGCAGAAGAAGGAAGAGAGGAAATAATCCTCCCTCTCTAAATAAAAGGGAATAACTCTGTGTACCCACTTCTAATATAAGTAAGAAGAGAGCTGTGAGATTAAGGAGTATCTGCTCTCAAATAAAGTGCTGTATTTGAAGCTTCTTCAGAGATCAGAAGGAAATCTTGGAGCACTATTCCCTCACCCATTTCTTTACAATATGCTACTTTGTTTATGCCAGTTGATATATTTGATATGAATTGGTTACTTTCCTTTATAAATTAAGGGAAGCCAGGATGCTTATGAAAAAGAAAAACCTGAGACTTTTCCAGGAAAACATTTAAAACTCAAAATAAACTTCAGAAGAAAATACACGCGTGAAATGTAATCGCGAAACTTTAGTTCCAGAAGCTATGGTTAGCACTGTAACACAAGCGTATCCCTTTCTATATGTACTTCAAAAATGCTCAGCTGTTGAAATAATGAACGAAGCAACAGAAGGATTGCATTTTCCGTTGCACACAGCTGCTGACCTGCTCACACATTTTCAGCGGTAGCGGCACGGCGGTAGTATTGCTATTTATTTAATATTTAGGCTGCAGCTAGTTGAGCTGGTGTCGTGATCTCATACTGTTGATCTGATGAACAGTGATGCCTTAATGAAATAACTAACGTGTAATTTATAAGGGTAAGTAGGCAGATATACAAGCTATTAATCCTGGTTTAGAGCATGTAGCATTTCCAGTAGTGAGGCTGTACTTCCCTAAGAAACAAAAAAAGGGAGAAAACCTTGGAATTGGTGTTGTACTGTGTTGATTCCTGTGAACCCTTTTAGTGGGAACAGGAACGAGCTTCATCTTTTCTGAACCTCTGCTAATGCATGTTCAATATACAAATAACTTCATTAACATTTTCTGTAATTGTGTCTCGTCTGAATTTCTAATGGGTTGAGCTTTGAAGGAAAATACTTCATTGAGATGAATGTGAAAATGAAGCACATGAATAACTGAAATAAATGTAGCTACACAAAGCATTTGTCTTGGAGGCTATGAAAAAATAAGAAAGTGAAAAAAATTAAATAACTTTAAAATAGGAATATTAATTCCAGAGCCTATCCCTTAATAAAATTTTGTCTCTGAGAGAAAGTGTGTTTTCATGCCATTAGGAGTAAACTCAACCCACATCTGAGATTAAATTTGGGAAATATTTAGCCCGTATAGTCATAAGAAATTCTTGTATACACTTTATAAAAGGTGAAATCTAATAGCATGACTGCTCTATACCTATGATATGTATTATTATAGTATATTTACTAGTGTAGAAGCAAAACTCGCATTATTTTGAACATCAACAAACTTAAAATATTACCCAGAACATGTCTTTGTGGAAACTGTCTTCATTAGTATATAACAGGGGTCCTCAAACTTTTCAACCAGGGGGCCGGCGTGCGGATGAAGTGGCAGGCAGTCATCTGCGGCTGCTTGGGTTCCCCCCCAACCCCTGGTGGGGTGGGTGGGTGAGTGGGGGGGTGTCTGTAAATACCGGGAGGCTGGATTGAGGACCCTGGGGGGTTGTATCCAGCCGGTGGGCCGTAGTTGGAGGACCCCTGGTATATAATGAACAGTTCTCATTTTCAAGAGTCTTGCGGAACTACAAGTAAACAGGAGTTACGCTTTGGTTAGACTCAACTTGATGTATCTTACTTCTGTGCATATGACACTTAGTGGAAAATACTCCAGAGTGTATTTTCTGGAGCCGGCGTTCTGAGTTCAGGTTCCTGTGCTGGCGCCCTGACCTGGGATTCCCCAGCCCCCCATCGTAAGGGACACAGGCTGTGTGACCGTGCAGCAACCTCGGTGCACGTGGCGGGTGGATCGTAGGAATTAGCAGGGCATCAGTCTGGAAGTTGGCGATTTTAAAGGTTTAATCACTCACAGGAAAAAAAAACCAAATTTTTTTTTGGACAGTATAAATGTGGGGAGGTTTAAAAGGAGGTTGCACACGTCATGTGCAATAGATCGAGTTTAACCTTTTTAGCATAGGAGTGATTTTCTCAGTGTTGGTCTCTGGAGTTTCCCCCCTTTCAAGGCTATTGGAATCAATTGAGATGAATTATGCCTCTGTGCTGAGCTGACAATGACTGAAAGCACAGAACTTCGGGAAACCTGGAAGGGTTTTACTTTCTAGATGTTCCATCTGCGGAAAAAGATGAAGAACCTTTATCTTGAGGCAAGAGTTTTTACTTTGTTTCCAGTCCAGCTGACTGAAAAACACAGAAGTTCTTTTCTGCTGTGAGTGAATTACATCCCATTTGTGGGAACATATGGATCACCATATTTTAATCTGTTATATGTAATATTATGCTTCTGAGATTTATACTGTACCTTAAAGCTCTGGAGGAAAGCAATATCTTTTTTTTTTTTTTAAATTGTCTATGTAGAATGGAGAAAGCTTGAAGTTTCTTAGTATCTGATGATGCTATAAAGGTTGCTAAGCTAGTTGGATGGCTTATAAGATTAATAAAATATGCATGTTCCTTAAGCTTTTTATCTCTATTTCACTAATTCAAATACAGTTGAGTTTTAGGGCTGGTATGTAGCGACTAAAAATTTTTCACGGTCTGATAGACATTGGTTTGTTTCAGGCCATTTGCTCGCAGGCAAACTAAACCATTGCAAACAGCCGTAAATTGCACTCCCGTGCGCACAGGCGAGTACGCCAGGAGAACTAGGAGAAGGTGTGATGGCAGCTTATACTGATAAAAGAGAGATCAAAATTAGCCACATGGGGTAGTGGTGATAGCTAGTACATTCTGAGTTCTGTTGCTATAAAAATCTGCCTACAAAGCTTGGTGAAGTGCTTAGGAAATTAATAATTTTGCATTTGAGGTGATGCGGAAACACTCTTTGGGACATCCTGCGGCCTAGGCTGCAAAATCATCTGGACTGGGGGATGTACTGGGAAGCACAGTGTCGATTACAATGTGTATTCAGATAATCTATTGAAAAATTATGCTAGCACAAAACATGGCATCAGTGAGGATTTAATATATAGGTGCAGTAAGAATTTTGTCACTGGGTGATGCTTGAGAGTCGGAGGCTCCCCTAAGCACCTTCCTTCAAATAGGTTCAGTGCTCCTCCGAAGCTCAGATGGTCCTTGTCCCATGTCCCCAAAGGGGCTTGCCTGCAGGCGTGCTCGGATCATGCCCACCAGGCTTGCAAGGATGACTGCTGCTTCTGGGTGGGAGGATGGTAGTAGAGGAGGTAGACAAAGCAGGACACTAAACTCGTGCAAGAGGTAGGAAACCATAGTTTTGCTCCTTTCTGTTGTCTGTGACTGAAGGAACCAAGCCCATCTTACCTGCCTCCCCTTGCTCCCACATGACTGACACAGGGTGTGAATTTGGGGGGGGGGGAATCAGTCTGCTTACACCACTGCTTAACAATGGCATCCCTAAGCTACTCCTCAGATGTGGCCCTAAACACTTTATTGCCTGGTGTGGGTTTACATGGGTGTTTCCAACATGGACATACGGACTTCAGGTGGACCTTCGTGTTCCACTTATTGCCTTTTTTCTCAGCGTGCTGGATCCATAATTGGGATGATTTGTGGTCAGGTTCCTCAAGTATGCTAACAACATGCATCAGTGCTAAATGCATTTCTAGCTGAAGATTCTGTGATGATTGAATCCTCAGCTGTGAAATAGATGCCTGTTTCCCATATACATGAGCTGACACATAAATAACATGTCCAGGTACTTTCAAGTAATTAGTCATACAAATGTGAAGCCCACGTATGCAGTTGGAAAAATATAGTTCTGCAGTGTCCTTTCACATCACGTATGCTATCAGTGATTCGTTCTACATTTATTTTGAAGAACATTTCTCTGAGATATGTGTCATTCAGCATAAAAAGACCAGAAGAGCAAACAAGGTCAAAGATTTTCTGAATCTAATATTTATTTCTTCTTAACAGGTGATTTGTATATTGGAGGAGTGGCCAAAGAAATGTACAAGTCCTTGCCAAAACTGGTGCACGCAAAAGAGGGGTTCCAAGGCTGTCTTGCATCAGTTGACTTGAATGGACGGCTCCCCGATCTAATCTCAGATGCTCTCTTCTGCAACGGGCAGATAGAAAGAGGATGTGAAGGTATTAATCATGCTGATTTGTTTGTTTTGGTTTTGTTTGTTTGTTTGGGTTTTTTTTGTTTTTTTTTTAAATATCACAGTGAAAGTATTGTGAGAATCCTGAGGAGTTTTGTTGATATGTGCGCTCCGTACATGGAGAAACTGTATTTTGCCTGCTTCTAATTGATCTCGTTTGACCGTCTCTTACATAAAGACTGCATTTTTTCAGTATTATGGAGACAGCCGAGTGCCAGCCCTACAGCACAGATCTGAGAACATAAGTGAACTTCCTAAAAGTTTAACGTAGGTTCCATCCTTCTCCAGTGGCAAGATATTTTACATGTATTTTATTTACTTCTGTTGTATTTTAATTAATAATAGAAACAATAACAATTAGCTTCAGTGATGTCCTTTATATCTTTGTAACACTTAGGCATTAGCTAATGCTAAGGCATGAGCTAATTAATTCCACTTTTAAAGCAGACATTTTGAGTTGATTAATTCAAGGCTAATTTGTGAAACTGCTTAAGATCAATCTTCCATCTTCTCTATTTTTGTTCACCCCTGAGACTTGTATTGTTGTGAGCCTTCCTATCTGAAATCAGTAACAGCCAAATATGGTTTATCTCACATTTTTACGTCTTTATTGACTCATAATGAATATCATGGAATTTAAGTGAGGACAGAATTAGAAGAGGTATATTTGTAATTCAGGGGTGTCAAGCTCTAGCTATTTTTCCAGCTGGCATTTAATCCCACGTTATTTTTACTATGATTTATGCAATAATTTAATTCAATTCTCTGTCCTTGAATATGTATTTTATTCACATAATTCTGAATTTTGTGTCTGTGTTTAATTTTATGCATTCTCCCCTCCCTCAAGTGCCATTCTCCTCTGGACAGAAAAATGTGTAAATGACACTGTAGAATTTCAAGTTGGAATCTTGATGATTTTGATATCAAGTTTAAGTTTGCAAATAGACATTGTAAAAAATCCAAGCAGAGCTGGGGGTTTTCCTCAAGCCTTCATGAGAGAAAGCTTTCTGGTGGAAAAATTCTCTCTCCTGTTTTGTTGTGCCTACAGAATGTCTGTACAGTTAGAACCTTTTTTGTTCTTTACCTGTTACCTTTAGTTAACAGCATGAAATCTGTTGATAGCACATAGGAATATGTAGAATTCACAACTTATTTCTCTGTAGCTTTCATGTCTATTGATTTCTATCAGGAATGGAAAAATATGTATACATTAGTTTGTCACTGAGTTTAGAAAATTAGATTCTGCTTTCTGAGTGGCGTTAGCAAGTTCCCTGCCTGCATCAGCTCTTCAGAGTCAAAATACGCTTGAATTCCATTAAGCATTTCATAGCTTCTTTTGAAATAATGTAATTTTTAAAATGAATTTTATGTGCTTCAAAGAAATATTGCTACAGGCCTAGAGCGCCAGTTCACCTTTTAAACTGGTGGCAGAACTCAGCTATCAGTGAATTCAACAAAGCTACCAACAATTTAATAAAGGCCATACAAATATTGTCCCTTTTGGTGCCGAGTTAGCTTTTTCCAGCACCAGAACCATCTGACACAAACCAAGCGGTCAGACCAGATGCGCTGCCCGGGTCCCAGAGAACAGCCCATCAAAAGAAAATAACAGCATGGAAGGAAACGCAGCCTCTACCAACCTTCCAAGTTAGCTCTCCCCTTCCGCTGGTTCACTTCAAGTTTCCCTGTCTGACCCATCCGTCAGCCTCCTGGCTGCAGACCATGGGTCAGATGTACAGCAAAATGTTCTGCCACCTAAAATATGAAGTCGCTCGCGGATTTAGCTGCCTCCTAGAAACCCCTTCTACGCCTCAAGCGTGCCCGCAGCGCTGCTGCTGTGCCCAGCAGGACTGCCTCCATCCGTGCAGCTTGGCGTCTTGTCTGACGCTGCCGTGGGATGCACGAGCTCTGCCGGTCCCCTGAGATGTCAAGTCCAAATTGCTCAGGACACAGCAGCAGAAATAATTTCCAAAGAGTGTCAGTCCCCGCTGCTCTGGAATCCAAACGCCACGTGGCTGCACTGGTGGGTGTATGGCCTTGGTTAAGCCATCCACCCGCTGCAAAATCCTGCCTGGGGAGAGAGGCACTTGGATTTGATGTTCTCCAGACTCTCATGAGGTTGAATTTCCCACCTTTCTGGTATTAAAAAAAAATAAATCCCACCAAACCTGGGATGAGAGCACTTTTCCCCTCTTTTGTAAAACTGTGAATCTGTAATGCACTACTAACTAATTCCATCTGTTAGGATTTTGGTCGTAAAATACTTCTCAATAACTTTACTGTCCCAAGCGCACGTTAAAAATGCTTTCTTTGAAACACTTTTTGCAAACCCACACGTGGGATTGCTGTGGCAACTGGTAAGGCTTGCGTTTCGAAGTTGCAGCCACAGGCAGATAGATAATCTCTGTTCCCTATCATTGAGCATTGAATATAATTTGCACTTGGCTGAATCCACCTTGTTGATAATTTTTCAATGGCTAGAGCAAAGAGAAGCAAACAGCTAGAAAGCAAAATATGGTAACTAGCTCACCAAACTGCAAAGAGCAAAGCTCAGAGCCAGGTTGCAGGTGTCAGCTCTGGTTTTACGAGTCAAATCCACTGTACTTTACATCATGCTTTAAATAAAGCAGAATTATAGAAATCCTGTGGAAATTCTCTATAAATATAGAAATGACAAAAACATCGTTTTAACACATTTAAGAGGAAAGTGCACTATGTGCCTGCATGTGCATATATGATATAATTTGTGTATCAACTGAACTACCTGAAAAGTTTTCAAAGTATTAACATATGTGAAGATTCTTGGTGGTGAGATGTGGATTATTTTTTTTTTTCAGTATGGAGTAAAACATTGTACATGCTAGTTAATAATGCGTTATGCCTAATATATAACACGTAAGCCCTCACATAATACAAAAGTAAATGAGAGACCAAATCCAGTCAATTAAAAAGTCTGCAGTGAAGACTGAATAAATTAAAATATTTAAATTGGATGTGAATCAAAAGGTCAGTGCTTGAGAAGAGTGTATTTTTACTAAATAGCTTCGTTCTTTAATATATATAGGAAAATATGAACCTGTTAAGGTAGATAGTATAGTTTTTACTGACATTAAGCAGTCCTTCAGTGTTCTTAATGAAAGTAAGTGGGTTGGTTGTTTTTTTTTCTAAGAAATTCTTACATGTAAGCTAGTCTTTATGGCAATTTTTGAATAATGACTATTATAGATAAGCTAAAAGTGCTAAGAATCAATTTCATAAAAAGCAAAATACCCCGCTTTTTAACCAGATCATATCTGTATCTTTTCCAAATATGTGTGTTTCAACAGGCACTTTTCAATGTGCCTACAGGGTCCTGTCGTTTATGTACTTTTAAGTCCTTGTGACTTTTGCTCTACTTTTGCAAAGATGAGGAAATTTAACATTGCATAACTAAAGTGTAAATAAATGCATGAATATATAACATTTAAACACCTACAGATATTTTCACTTCATCTTTGTAAAGTTTCCGAGTAGCAGAATCTGGTGAGAAAAAAATGTGTCTTGTCTTGTCAGCTGCGGGATTCTGTCATTATAAACCCCAGCTGAAGAAAGGGTGATGTAATGCACAAATGTTTAAACTTCTGGGCTCAAACCTCCTAAGACAAGGAAATCGCTAATACCCAAAAGTTTTAATTTCTGGGCTCAAAACTCCAAAGACAAAGAAATCACTATCCTATGTCTGCCTACAGCAGTAAATCACTTCTAGGTGGCATTATTATTATTAATATTGATGGCAACAACAACAACAATAACAATAATAATAATAATAATAATGATAATAATAATAATATAACAGCAACGACAGCAACAACAACAGCAACAACAATAACAACAACAATAATAATAAACAACAACAACAATGATAATGATAATAATAAAGTAATGAAAGATAAAATAGATTATTATAATTTTGTTAATAATTTTGCCAAAATAAGGGTGCAGCTTACACTGCCCTCGTTCTTAATTGCAGTGGTGACCGCTGAGGTTCTGGTTCAGAGGTGTGCTCGAGCACTGCTTCATTTAAAGCAAGAGGCCATTAACTGACTTAAATCATACTGATAAGCATTTTTCCAGAATACTGGCAAATCAAAAGGAAATCTGACCCTGAGATCTCTGAAGGAGCTGTAATGTGAAAGTGGGGTTAAGTGGATTTCTCTCTACAGGATAATTTAGGATACTTATATCATCTTTGGACCAGTTTTGCTCTGTCATCAGTGACTAGCAGTGGGAGTTTCAAATGGATATTGATGTGTCTTCTCCAAAACAATTTAGGACAATTTTACAGTCTCAGAACCAAATTTTTCCTTGTAGTGTCAAGAGTTGGTGAGAAATGTGTGTGTGAGCTCATAGTAATCTGTAGTTCAGGGTCTGTATTTCAGCCTTCATTCACCAGCCACGAAGAAAGGGCAAGGAAAAAGAAAGACCACAGAGCATGACACTGCTAATTATTCTTGAATTCAGTATATCTGAACATGACAAATGGCTAGTCAGGATTCAGCCATGCATTTACTCTGCTAATGCATTCATATCTATCCAAGGAAAAAAAAAAATAACACCAAAAAACTTTTAATTTTCTTTCATTACATGTCATCAGCTTAATTAACCATTATATTTGTAGTAAAATACTGGCAAATTACTGCTTTCTTATTTTGGCTTGCCTGAAGATTTATGGCTATTAGCATTAATTTGTTTGCATTATATGGCATTTCTTTCTCTCTTTAACAGCAGCATGCACTTTACTCTGAATGTTTTTTTTCTGTGTTTGCTGCCATTTCAATATTGCTTACTAACATTTAATATATTTTGCTTTTTTATTTTGCTGACAAAGTTGCATTGATGAAAGCTGATTTGCAAGGTAGATAGCCCTGTGTGTATTAAACAAGACTGAAACCCCCAATGCACAGTTGGATTTCTGCAATAAATGCTCTGTACATTTCAGAACGAAAGCGTGTTATTTTGTTTCAGATTTTGTCTTTCACACCTCTAAAACAATGGGCTACACCAACCTTCATTTTCCAGCATAGCTTGCATAAAGGCTTTCAGTCTTGAATATGTTTGTATATTGATTGCTTTAGTGCTTTGATCATTCCTTTTCAAATTTCGTTATATTTCAGTAGTCTAGTTACGATTCTCTAGCAATAGAGTAGCTTTGTTTTTCATGCGTATGTCACATTTTGGCATGCCATTTCATTAGTAGTCTGATTTTCTGCATTTTCCCTTAAAAAAGGAACCTGCATGGGGTCCCTGAAGCATGTGAATCAGTGCGTGCCAACATTCATGCCAAAGAATCCCAAACTCCTCTTAATTTCAGACCTAAATAATTTAAAATAATTTGTGGGATTAAAAGCATTGTATAGTGTAGCTTCATTTTTATCTTATTTTTTTTTTTTGTTTTCATTTTATTTTCCGATTTTTACTTTCATCTCCCAGAGCTTTGTTTTCAGTGGCATCTGGCTTTGCTGTTTGAAATGTATTTACAGGAAAAAAAAAAAAAGTTTTTAGAAAACATTTAGCCAGTTAATGGTCTGACATGAGATTAACAAATAACTTCCAACAAAGTTAACATTCCCCCTGCAGCTGGAATAATTCTGCTTCACTTTGTGCATTCTTACGTGTTCGATATATCAACCGTAAAACTAAAGCAACCCCCCCACCCCCTTTTTAATATTACGTGCCGCTGCAAAATCAGCAAGTTTATGTGCCTTTCACGTGGTAACTCTTTGCTCATTCGATTTGAGATGTTGGCAACTAGTTAATGTGCTCCAGTGAGAAATGCCTTTCTTTGGAAGCCAAAGTGCAAGTCTTTTTTTGTGTGTTCTCATCAGGCCCCAGCACCACGTGCCAGGAGGATTCATGTGCAAACCAGGGAGTGTGTTTACAGCAGTGGGATGGATTCAGCTGTGACTGTAGCATGACATCCTTTAGTGGACCATTGTGCAATGACCGTAAGTACACTAAAAACTGCTGATGTGAACGCTCGAGAGCTTTAAGGCAATATTTGAAGCAAGCGTCAGAAGCTTTATAATATTTTACTATTAGGTATTGAAATGAACTGGCAAACCCTATGAAAATCTGTAACGCTTGTGGGAAGAACATAGCTAAAATATACAGTATGAATTTTGGGCAATGTGCAGTATCAAACACTGGCAGAATTTGGTTTTATTACACTTGATTGCATGTCTAATATACTGATGGTTACCTGTTTGAAATAATCCCTTTCCTGATTGAAAAAACCTTTTACATTTTATTATCTTAAGCTATATTGTAATTTTGTAGCATTATATCATGAGGGCTATAATTACTGTGAAACAGTTGACAAGGCTCATTATCTCCCTTTGTAGATTTCTTTAGGTGACACACTAAGCATGCCAATAATAAAAGCATGCCGAGTATTTTAGTCCTTTTAAATTTCATCTGAATAAAACTATGTAACATACACCAGCCATCTGGTCTTTCAGCAAAAGCTTAAACGTGTCAAAAATAAGGGGCCTGATTCACCAATGTCATAATCTAGTTTTATTCCGATCTAGCCTTATTGATCTAAATAGAATTATGCAAAGTGGAAGTGGAATCATAGCACAAGAGCCATAGTGATCCACGGTAACTGATTCAAGTGAGCTACTGAGTTGTCTTTTTAACTTGTCACGTTTGAAATATCCAAATGTTGCACATTTTTATATTCATACAAAAAAGGAATTTCTTCAAGGCTAAGTGTTTTTATTTCTATTTGTTGTATACATTTATCTGAACGGATGAGATGGTAAAAAAAATCTGGTATAACTGTGTAGTCAAGCATTTTTTATTTGTATGTCTTGTTCTCCACTCTACAGCAAGGTGGTTCTTCTTGGACAAACCCTAAAATAACAGTGTAATTATAATTTTAAAAGCTTTTGGCTCAAATTATATCTAGCACCAGGTTAGAAAGTGTATTACATGTAAAAGCTACCTTCATTATTCTCATGAACGTTGCACTTTTCTACTGTTGACCATGTTTGAAAACGATGGAAAGGACTCATCTCGGTCCTTTTCTCTGCAATTGCTGCATGGCAGAATCAGAATGTGATATCAAAGAATTTTCAGTAATTTGAGCAAAAGTTGTGGTTTACTTTATGTATATGAGTTTGCCCTTCCCAGCAACGTGCGTGATTAGTCATGCTGCTAAACATATTTGTTTAAAGATTTCCGTCCCCTGTCTGCTATAGGAGAAAATGGTTTCTATTTTACTTTTAAGTTGTTATTTCTGTTCTTTGGCAATCTTTGAGTTCTCCCAAAAGTAACAAAAAAACCTATGAAGAAGTCATATATTCCACACTTAGCAAAGGGAAACCTCTGTTTATAAATTTGCCTTAGTAGTGGCTGATGTCTGGGCCTGCAATATCCTCTGAATTATTTCTTCAGGTGACAGCTATTGCATAACTTTGGTGAACTGATGAACTTAGGTAAGATATTTACCACTGTGAAGGCTCATTTGTATGATAACTTTATGGACTACATTGCACACAATCAGATAATTCTCAACATACTATTTCTGATGATGGTAGAGGAGTACTTTCAGTACATAGCTGCCAAAAATACTTACTTTTTTTCCCCAGATAAATATATATTTTTTTTCTTTTAATGTCCTTCTATCACAGACATGAAATATAGATTTATCCTAGATACGGGTGTTATGTAATAGAATGCAGAGTCTGGTGAATATAAGAAGTTTGGTTCCTGCTTTATCTTGGCTCCTCAGATTAACTCAGATACCAAACATCTGAAAATCAAATCTAATGAGAGATATTTTTCATAGTGGTACATGTGAGGGAAAGGGGGAGAAATTATGTTGTAATCTCAGTGTCCTCTATCTGCTCCTGGACCGCTCTCCGCTGTGTTTGGGAAGAGCATAGTAAGAGGAATGATGTTACTAGGGGTTCTAGTAACTTGCCACAGGCTAAACTTCTGCAGTACTGAAGTAAGGCAGATTCCTTTCACGTGAAGAAAGATTATCTCAGCGACAGGTCTGGAATAGCACCTGCTTGTAGCTGGAAAAGGAGTCCCCTTCGGAAGGACGCCGGCGCTCCGGAGCGGAGCGTGCGGTGCGTTGCCGGCAGGTTGCACGCAGAGCAGCGCTGGCTGGCAGGAGCCGAGCTCTGGGCCGGGGTTACTACACAGACAGGCTGCTGGCCTCCTTTGCGTTCGGATCTACTGTTCCGTGTGAAATGGAGTATTCAGGCCACCCAAATCTCAAAGGGAGAGATTTTTTTATTACCATCCCCCCAACCCGACCACTTAAAAATAAGTGTCAGTGGACAAAAGAGAAACAGTTAAAAGGACCTGGTTTATGGAGACTTGTATCCCTCCTGCACTGGATGTCCGTGCTCAGGTGCTGGCAGTGGGGGCTCTGGGTGGCCTCAGAGTGGAGAGCTGGGACTGCCCCAGGCAGGGCCAGCTCCACCAGAGCCACCACAGGGCACAGCTGGGTCCCTCAGCCAAGCTGGCGGCACCTCTATGAAAGCATGTTTACAAAGTATGTCACGCGTAGCAAAATGCTGGACAGATGAAGGAGGAGGGAACAAACAGGGTGAGGAACAGCAGAGGGAACACCGAGGGCAGGGGGAGCTGGGCGAGCAGTTGGGTGGGAGCTTGGCCCTCAGCCACGATCCCCCCACCACAAAGTGCCACCAGTTCTTAGTGGGTGTATTTGAGCAGAAACTTCAGAGTGCCAAAATGGCTGAGGTGAGGGGGGACCTGTGGAGATTGTCTAGTCCCAACCGCTCTGCTCAGAGCAGATTCAGCTAGTGCGGGTTCTCCAGGGCTGTGCCCAGTTGGATTTTTAATATGTCCAAGGATGGAGACTCCGCAGCTTCTCCGGGCAACCTGTGCCGGTGCTCAGTCACCCTCACGGTACAAACATTTTCCTTATATTTATATGAGATTTTGTGCCTGTTGCCTCTTGTCCTGTCGCTGGGCACCACTGAGAAGAAGCTACCTCTTTTACTCCCACCCATCAGGTGTTTTAAAACACTGGTAGGTTCCCCCCTGAGCCTTCTCTTCTCCAGGTTAAAGGGTCTCTCTCTGCTCTTTCAGTCTCTCTTCACACGAGAGATGCTTCAAGCCCTTCATCATCCTTGTGGCCCTTTGCTGGGCACATCCCAGTACGTTAGTGTTGCTCCTGCACTGGGAGCCCAGCACAAGGAGTCAGTGCCCCAGGTGCCTCTCAGCTGTGCTGGGTAGAGGGTAAGCATCGCGGCTCTCAACCTTTCTCCACCATTTCCTCCTCCTAAGAGGCTCTGTGCCTTCTTTGCTGCAGGAGCGTGTTGCTGGCTCACATGCAGCTTGGTGTCTGCCAGGACACCCAGATCCTTTTTAGCAAAGCTGCTTTCCAGCTGGTCAGGCCCCAGCCTGTTCTGGTGCATGGGATTATTCCTCCTCAGGTGCAGGATTTGGCATTTTCGTTTGTTTTCCAAGGTTCTTTTCAGCCCACTTCTCCAGCTTGGCAGCATCCCTCTGAATGGCAGCACACACATCTGGTCTGTCAATCACTCCACCCAGTTTTGTATCATCTGCAGTTTACATAAAGGTGCACAAGTTACCTCGCTGCATTTGAGCCGATACCTTCGTCATGTTTCCCATAGTAACCTCGGTACGTGAAGATTTGACATGCATCACTCCTAGGCTTTACAATGTAAACGTTTCACACGCATCATTCTTGTCTTTAATTTCCAAAACAGAGAGTTCGGAGGAAATAATGAAAGAAATAGTTTCTTGAAAAGTGTTACAATACATTCTACTACTACAACATGGAAGAAGTTTCTTTAATCTTTCCCATATTTATTATTCCTGTGCTGTTCAGTGTATTATACCAGGTGAAAATGTATTATACCAGGTGAAAATGAAAACACAGAGTTTTCAAAAGTTGTTTCAAAATAAGCACCATGTGAGAGAGCTTGGTTCTTTCCCTGTCCAAGAGTGTCCTCTGTGTGTCAGCTAGAGAGAAGTTTAGGGAATGTACTCCATGGAGAATGACCTGGGCCAGCAAAGGTAAGGCTATATATAGCATCAATGACTCTAGTCAGGTACACCCACAGTTTAATCCACAAAAGTTTTGCTTCGTTGCAAATCTCAGTACTCCCCCCGCAGTGACCACACAGTGCCTGTAGACCCTAAGCCTAAGGTGGAAACATTCTGTGTGCTGCAGTTTCTATTTGCTGGAAGATAAACAAGGCAGGGGAAGTTTGGACCCCAAGATGCTATACAGATTGCCATTTTCTCTTTTGATGTGATGTGACACTTGGGGATTCAGGGCAAGAGTGCTCTTTAGATGTGATAGACAGAAGTGTTACACTGATGAGTGTAAACCAGGCCAGTAGCGGTTGTTCCTACGAAATGGGATTAAATAAAAGACTGTATTAAAAGGACAGTTAATGGCTGTTCTTACAAATGGATGGCTGCATGCAACTCCTCTGAGAAAATACATCATGAACATCGTAACTGTTTCTAACAGCAGGTTATGTAGTGAAAGCTGTCCTCCCAGGGAATTCAGCTTTTTTAAAAGAGCAGGGTTGAAAATTACTCTGGAAAAACAAAACAAATCTATCAGATATTATCTGCTTTCTAGAAGAGATTTTCTGCTTTCTGTAAGTTTACATCTGTTTTTACTCGGGCAGTCTTTAAGTATAGCCACATTAGTGAATGCAATGGCATGTTTGTGGAAACAAATACTGCTATTACGGCATAGGAAATAGCAGACATAATAACATTGTCACATTACATTAGTATAGAAATGTTCTGTGCCAAATTGCAGGGCAGGTTCAACACTGTCTGTTACCATAAGGGAATAATGTATTGGCGTTGTACTTGTGATGGTATAGCTAACACTGCGTGAACACTTCCGTTCAAATCCATTTCTGAAGGGTTAGAGCTTCACCATGCAGTCTCTTCTGACTAGAAATTTGGTGTTCTCAACCGCTGTAACAAAACTTTTTTTAAAATTCTCCTTTTTTTTTTTTTTGACTCTTCACCAAGAAAAATCGAAAGCCTTCATTTAAATGGAGAACCGCGTCAATATCGCTAAATGGGTTCACGTAAGACTTGTTTGATTTTCTTGATATTGCATTATAGAGATAATGCCTTTCAACTAAGACTACATCTGTAGTGATGATGAGATTTTGTTTTAAATGTGTTTGACTATTAATATGATAATTGTGTATTGGGAGGATTTAACTGGAGATTGGACAGGGAGTTCAAGGAAGACGTGCCAGGAAAAGATGGAATCCACCTGCCAAGGTGGGGCAAAAGCATCTTAGCCACAAGCTGGCCAACCTGGTGAGGAAAGAGCCAGGACTAGGAATGGTGGGGAATGGATGTAGTGAGGAACTAGTGGACTGAGTGGGATGTGAAGGTGTGGAGCTCTGGGAGAAGTGATGAGCCAGCTGAGACCTTATAGGTTAGGGTTAGAGGAAAGACCAAAGTCTACTATGACGTGATGGGTATCAGCACCTGATAAGAGGAAGAAATACATGAGGCCTTCTTCAGACAAGTTGAAGAAGCTCCATGTTCACAGATTTAGGCTTCATGGGAGCCTTGAATTACCCCAGTATCTGCTGGAGGGACACCAAGCCATCTAGGAGATGTCTGGAGTGCATTTACTTGCTGACACAGGTGGTCAAGAAGCCAATGAAGGGAGGCACACGTCTAGACCTTGTACATACAGACAAGGAAGAATGGATCAGGGCTGTGATGGTCAGGAAGTTCAGATCCTTGACTGGTAGAAGCAAGAACACAGCCCTGGACTTTGAGAGAGTAGATGTTGGCCTGTTCAGGGACCTGCCTGCAAGAATCCCATAGACCTCAAGAGAACTGGTAGATTTTCAGGGGTCACTTCCTCAAAGCTGAGGAGCCCTCATACACAGAAAATCAAACAAAAGTGGCAAAAGGCAGGAGGAGCTTCTGACAAAACTTAAACATTAAAAGGGAATGTGCAAGAGGTGGAAGCAGGTTCAGGTGGTCCAAGAAGAACATAGACAGGCTGTCCATGCACGCAGGGATGGGGCTGGGAAAGCCAAGACCCACCTGGAGTATAATCTGATGAGGGACGTGGAGGAGTAAAGGAAAGGCTGCTACAAATCATGAAAAAGTAGGAAAATGTGGGCCTGCCACTGAATGGGGTGAGGGGACCTTGTGGCAAGGGATGTGGAAGAGACCGAGGGACCCAGTCTTCTTTGCCTGGGTCTTGCTGGTAAAACCAGCCTTTAGCATCTTCAACAATCCCAGTCCCTGAGACCAGTGGGAAAGTCTGGAGGAAGACATACCTTGGTGGAAAAAGCTCAGGTCAGGGAATGTCTAAATAAAGGCAGACATATACGAATTCCTGAGACCTGAAGGGAGGCAACCACGGGTGTCATCGGTCATTGCAATGCTGAAATTCTTTATCTGTGACATGTCATGGCTACCAGGGGCAGTTCCCCAAAACTAGAAAAAGGCAAATGTTTCTCCTGTCTTCAGGAAGGAGGATCCAGGAATGTACAGGCTGGTCAGCTCCACCTCGGACGTGATGGAGAAAACCTACCTGGAAGTTATTTCTAAAGATACTAAGGACAAGGAGGTTATTAGAGGTAGCCAGTATGGATTTATGCAGGGGAAATCATGTATTATTAAATGACAGTGGATTTGGTACTTAGGTATTTGTCTTTTTTTTTTTTTTCTCTTTTCTTTTTTTTTTTCTTTATTTTTTTTTTCTAATCTGACAGTCTGATCTCTGATTCGCAACCATGCTGAGTACCCAAAATTGGGACTGAAGCATGTACATTTCCAGGAAATCAAATCCCAATTATTTCAGACTGAACACACCCAACAGGGAATACTTTTGGCTATTACTGAGGATAGTAGAAACTAGGCACTGTAAAAATACGTTAGTTAAAGTTTATGAGATATTTCAATATTAGATTATTTGACATTATAAAAATTCCACGAGGAACTGAATGATTCTCTCTTCAGTGTAGTGTTTGGAGAGCGCAGTAACTGATACTGAGGTTATACTTTGAACCGCAATCCCCCTGAATATTGAGTCAGCATTCCACTTCTGCAATAAGTGAGTGGTTTTATAAACACCAGCCTTCTTCGCTGCAGAACTGATCAAAACAGGCGCATTCTCACACTGAATGAGACAAGAGCCTTATATTTTGGGAACATGTAATTAGCAATTATGTAATAATCCATATGCAAGTAGGGGTAATTTAATATTGCACGCAGAAGTGTAGATCTGGCTTTCCTTAGGTTTGCAGGGTTTTGTGTTCAATGTCGTGTATGTGTACATATATTACAAAAAAATAATAATCACACACTATATTTATAGCATATAGAAAATTAGGATTATTTATTATTTTCTCTTATCCCTGACACTGACTTTTTACAGTCTTCTGAACTGTCATATGGTGTTGACGATGGATAGCCAGTCTCCTCTCACAGTGTCTTTCTTATTCTGGAAAGCAAATCACGGGGTGACCTTCACATAACCTCCGTTTATATTATCAGTCCACTATTACACAAACGATGGATTTCAATCATTTTACCACATATTTTTCTTTCACAATTATTAATTTAGTTACCTTTTACCGATACTGCAGCTTTTGGACCCATCGACACCTAGAGTGTCAGATCAGTCTTAATGCTACTTTTTGTGAGAAGGATATACACAAAGTAAAGAAGCTTAATTAAACAAGTGACCAAAAGCTAAACTAACCATAAGAGCCACTCAGCAGTACTTTCCAAAATCATATTGCATATTCCTGGCTGAGGCTTTGCAGTTGCCAGCTACCAATAAACGTATAACCTGCTATTAAGAAAAGGGATAGCAAATTCCTCAGAGTACTTTAAAACACATTTTATTTCCATCTCCAGTAGCTGAGAATTAAGAAATCTGTCCCTGATAACAGACCAGTCTAAATAGTTCATATGATTATTTTGCCACAGAGACTCGCAGTACACAGGAGAAATAAAGATAGCTGCACACAAAATTACAGTGCAGGGCAAGCTGCTGGAATGAACTAATTGAAGAAATCTCAATTTGTTCAGCTTATCTTATCCAATATATCTCTATGATGAATACCTGGGATTTCTGGTGACAAATATCAGTGGTGTAATCTGTATAAACTTCAAAGGAAGTAGGACTTCACGCACACAGTCTTGAAAAGGCAGAAATGTTGAGGTATTTAGGAGAACTGGAAAAAAAGAGCAAGGAAGGCAAGGAGTGTTGCCTGTGAGCCACGGCTGTGGACCAAGATTGCTTTTTTTACCTTTTATTTTTATTGGAATCCCAGTCAGGATAGGCTGCCCCTTGAGCTGTCAGGCTCCTGCGGTGTTACGTGGGAGCACGTGTTGCTCCAGCCAGAACCGTGGAGCATGACGCATGGATGGCAAGGTTTTTTTTTTTTTTTTTTTTTGTCAAGGTTTTAGTGACCCAGCTCTACTAGTGGGTTGTTTTTTTTTTCCTCCACTGTTTATGTGGATTTTGTAGTGTGTAAATTTTGGTGTTCCAGAAGATTTATCGGTCTATTAATTGTGACAGTTAACAGGCATGCTGTTGTTGACAGTCTGGAAACAAGTTTTAGAATTTTTTTCTTGTTCACCTACAGGTTCTGGAGTAGTCATTTAGGTGAGCTATCCGTGCCTAACAGAGTTAATTGATTTCTCTTTTCTTAAATACATTACAAACTATCCCTTTAAAAAATGAAACTAATCAAATGTTTGACAGTGATTCTAGAGGCTCCTACATGTGAGAACGTTCTTAACGAGCAGTAAGTGAATTTTTAAATGGGATACTTGATACAGAAAAAGCCGAAAAGGAACTTTGGAGGTATCCAGAGTACATTGTAACAGCTGGGTTTGTGGTTCAGATAGAAGCAATTATGCCACATTCCTGGCCTACTCCGAGGTGTGTTCTATTTCACAATATTAAAAATGGAACGTAGTGTCAGAAAATTGCCAGCTTCTCTCTGCCTCTGGAGGAATCAAGGGAGTAATTAAATTGGATTTTGGTATGTCAATAATCTCTTTCTCTTATTAATGGGATAATAATTTTGTAAATCAAATCCTAGAAGTGTTTCCAGTGTCATAAAGGTGAAAATGATTAAGGGTTAATTAAATATATTCTCATGGAACTAAAATTGTCCTGTTGGGTATCGTTAGATTCCTTTCTCTAGAACTTTCAATTATTACAATTTAATGGCATACCATGTACAAATCAGGCCTGAAATTCGTGTAGCCAAAAGCTATTCACAGTAATAAGCACACTGGACAAGTGCTATTACTGTTCTTTCTCACAGATTTCTCTGAACATTCCGAAAATATCATATATTAAAATCAATTTTAGGTAACTAGTAGTTTTCTGAACAAGATTAATCACTATACATGGCACAACTGGAGAAGTTTCAGCTCTGTAATGGAGTCAGTTGTTCCTCTCCAACAAACCCAAAGAAAGAGAAATGGGTAAGTGCCAGCTTCTCTAATAGATGACAGCTGCGAGGGTCACAAATGGTAAGAAAGAACAAGAAAAAGCTTTCCCAAGCAGTGTCTTCTATAACCCATAGCGTGAGAATAGCTCAGAGTGTGTATGGGGAATCTGGAAATACCTGTTTTATGTCTAGGATATGTAAGTGCAATGGCACAATGATGCACAATGGTGCTTCAGAAAGATAAAATTATTCAGTGTTTCTGAAGTCTGTACAACTGGACCCGGGTTACTAAGGCAACCTGATCTTCCTCAAGATGTATTCTGGCTTGACAGATAGGTAGGTTAGATTCTAAGTAACTACATACATATGAGGAACTGCTATACTCGTTGCAAAACAAGATTTTGTTGGTGGCTTGACACCATCTTGGGAGCCTTCTGTGTGTTCATTTTTGCCAGATGCTGCAGAACACTGGGGCAAAGAAAACCTTCCTGTTAAGAGCAGAGTAAAGAAAATGACCTGAATCTTATATGGGTAAATCACGGTCTGGAGTCCAAATTAAAGACCTGTGTAATTCCTCAGAAGCTGAGAATGATGGCATGCACTGGAGTAACAGCAAGGCAGAGAGGAGGATACATCACACAGACATTTTCGCAGCTTTCATGGTTTTGTTCCCGTGCTACAGGATGGGTATTGTACCTGTTTTTGACCACTTTTGGCCTGCCAGCTCCACCTAACCAGCAGTTGATCTGAAGGAAATGTCTGTATTTTTCTCAGGACAGACATCCATAAGCATGCTTAATTCTCTCAATGTCCCGTGTGACGTTTAAGGTCCTTCAATATGTCATTTTGACTTAGGCTTATGAACCTTGTATACTGATGGGTCTGGAAGCCTTTGTAGCTATTTTCTGCTTAGGTATTTTAGGAAATCATGAAAGAAGGTAACAGATTCAGTAATAACAGTATGCAAAAGTACTGATGGAAGCAGTACTCCTAGGGCCGAAGGAAATTTGCAAGGTTTTAGTGTCTAGTCGCTTAATGAAGGCAACTGCAAAATGAAGTCCCACCCTGGGGAAAACCACTCCATATTAAAAGTGGTCAGTACCCAGCTTGGATACTGAAAAGCTGGAACTGTAGAAAAGAGAGTGAAGAGTAACTAATGTTCATGAAGCTGTTTGGTGCCCACAAACCCAATTTAAAGGCTGTGTTAAGGATGCTTGTCAATTTGGTGCTAATTATGGAGGAACGTTCTAGCTGCTTAGCTCTATGCTATCACTCTTTGTAATGAAGCTGTACTTTGAAATGAAAACAGACGTATGAAGCAGCACATCACTTCACTGTAAACATCCACATACTGAAAAACACTTAAAATGTATGATATGCAGTATTCAATGTCAAAGTGCATTAATATTTACAGATACCATTTGCAAATCATCTTAAGATCTGAGCCTGCTTTACCATATAGGGAAGACTTCCCTATAACATGTTTGTTGTTTTAAAATCCCCTCCCTTTTAAACAGTGTAAATCTTAAGAAAACTTCTAATCAGATCAATGGTCTGATATTCGGATTATATTAAATATTTCACAAAGAGGTAGAGTACTTTGAGTTTAGGAACTTAACATTGCCTAGAAGTATCAGCTATGGAGGACCACTACCTCCTAGCCAGAGATCCTAAAAATGGGAGCTGAAGGCACTCAGTCCCTCTAAAAATCAGGGATTTGATTGCTTATATGATATAAATGTTGCTGTGTGCTGGGGGACAGAGCTGCAAATATGCACCCTCAAATAAAGCCAGGGCAGATGCTGGCTACCACAAACTGAAATTCGGTTACAATCAGAGTCTCAGGTTACCACTTGAATGACTAATTTAAAGATGTCAAAATCCAACATCACCATATATAGTCATAGGATTTTCCTCCTTCAACTATTAAACTCAGTTCTTGAAATTAAACCCATCATTTTTGTAATGGCTTGAAATTCATTCTACTTTCCATTTTTTTCCCTCTTTTCCCCATCTTCTGGATCACCAAAACACGTCAGCCTGCGCTTAGGCTGATTACGTTCATAAATTTTCTTCTGGTCCAGTAGTAATTGTAGGTTGGCTTTCTTGTCTGGTCAAAAATTCATCATAATGTTGATTTCAACTACTGATTCCAGAAGTGGCAGATGGTCATATCTCTGCTCATTTTTGTTTGTTTTCTTTAAATACTCCTGTTACTTGGTGCTTACCAAAAAAAGCTTTTTCTTCTGACTTCATGACCTGTAATTGTAGCAGCTGTCACATATTTGAACTAGTTTTAAAGGCAGCTCCTATCTCTGGATTTGAATTTGGGCCAGAACTCTCCTGAAGATAATGAGAAGCACCACAACCCTGCAGCACACCGGGAGGAGGCGAAGGGCCGCCTCAGTCTGTCACCGTCACCCATACCGCAGGGGAGTACTCGCCATTAAAGCCCCGCTGCCCTGTTTCTCCCTCGAGCGGTTGGGTGCTGTATGGCGTACACACAGCATCACCCAGGATTCCTGGGAAATGTCAGAACCCCTGCACAAGTGGACGGATGCTTTTCCGCGAGTGGTAAATTCGAGACATCCTAAAAAAATGTCCAATTTACTGTTCTGCGTACAAAGCCGCCTGTGTAGCTCTTTCACAAAGGGTTCAAGACTGCTCAGAAGTATCAGGGTTCATACATGTAAAGACCTGGCATGGGCAGGAGACCAGTTTGAGATTCCAAAGGATCTAGTGGTTCAGCCAGGGTGCTGGATGACTGAAAACCTTGGGCAAATATGAAAAAGCCTCCAATTTCAGCCAGAATCCCAAGGTCAAAGAAGAGGATGTTCAAAGGGTTGCCTGATATCTATTTGATGATCTTCTCCCACCTGCTTGCTCTCTGTGGCCAAGTTCTGCTTTAGCCTTGAGCTCCCATCTTTCCTGTGTTATTCAGTCTTTTCTTTTTTCTTTTTTTGTCTGCTAAAAGGATGGGGATACATTTTAATAGGCTTGCTTCTGTAATCCCTGAGGGGAAGTCTTTATAGCAGGAAAATAATCAAAATGATAGTATCTCTGTAATTGAAAGCACTACCAGGAATAAATGAAAAATGTTTCCAAATTTGCTGGACCAGTAGTGGCATGTCAGATCAAGTTCAGATACTTTCAGAACTTGAGTAGATTTAATTTCTGAACAACTGAGGCCTAAAAAATTTTGAAAATCATAATTTTGGGAAGATTTTACTGAGTAAACGTAATCCTATTTCCCCCTGAAATTCTTCCCCAAAGCTTTTATCTTTCTTGCCTCTACTTGCTACCAACGTGTATTACTAGTGATATTTAATTTGAACTGCTTAACGCAGCTTTCCTGGGATGACAGCCAACTCCAAAGAAAGCTTCTGTAACCCCAACAAACGCACAGGGCCAAGAGATGATATTTTCACTGAAGATTAACCTTTTCCTGTGGATGGTACTGTGTGCCAGACAACGGGGAAAAGCTTGTGGATACTGATTCATAAGCCTTCAAAAGAAATGCGGTGTATTGTAGTTTCTGCTGTCTAGAAAAGGTGTTTCTCATACTTTGACTATTTCTGTATTGTGTGGGTTTTTTGGTCCAGTTAACCCCAAGATAAAGAAGTCATCTAGGAATTGCTCCAACGTGTTTCTCAGCCCCGTTCTCTAGGTAGAATGATGTCAGGATTAAGGTTGTGTAATAGTTACATTTTAAAAAGGTGTTGAATTAAGTGCTTTGAAAAATGTCAGTTTTGAAGGTCATAATTGAAGGGTCTTCTCTATGTTTAGAGTTGGAATAGCACCCTAAGTAGCAACATAAAATTCCCATAACACCCTTCTTATGTAACCTTACAAAGAAAGTCTCAAAAAATAGGAATTCTGTTCCTTTTCAAAAATTTCTTTAAACTGCTGGTCCCATGTACCTTCCTAACTGGAGGAGTGTCAGTGGAAGTGGGGATGGCACAAATACTTTGAAGTCATTTCATGTAACTCAGCATCACCAGTGCAGCTGCGGCGGCTGCGGGGGGACCAGCTGGGAGCAGATTTCAGGCTCTCAGACCCCTTAGGCCAGCCCTGCACTCCAGAGCCAAGATCTTGAGGAACTACATCTTTAGCTTGATAAGCCAGAAATAATTATTATGGTGAGGGGATGCTGGGAAGAGGTAATAATCTTGCTCAGTTTGTGCATGGCAAGTTATTGATGTGTAAATACTGGTGGAGCTGTAGGTTATGTTAGATAGTTTTTTCAAACTGGAATCCATAAGAAAGACATAATGTGTAAAAAAGAGATTATGTGGAAGGCTGTAGGAAATGATAACCTTGCATATAAATGCAGCAGTTGTACAGCCTTAAGTCAGAGGTTCCGGGTGACGCTGGCTAGTTTGATGGAGAGTTCTAGGTGATTTGAAGTACTAAGCAGGTAAGGCCTACCAGTTTGTTAAGAATAATAGAAAGTATGGGGAAGAATCTCCATAGGATATCTGTACGCAACCTTGTTCACTTTTAAGTTTATTCAAGCTGAAATACGGACTATTGAGAAGCACCAGTACACCAGCAAACGCTAGTTCTCCCATGAAGATATTCTGAAATTAAATTTAATATGTACATTTATGTGAGTAAAACTGTGAATGGTACAGACTTATAAAAGTGGTCTGATACGAAGACAAAAATTGCTAGATTAATATACTCTCAAAGTTATTTTTTATTCTTGCATGTCACTGTTCAGTGATTCTGAGGAAATTCTTTTTTCATCACTTGGTTAAAATATAATTGCAATTTTTATAAAAAAATGGGGATGGGAAGTTTAATCATGGACCAATAACAGCCTTTTTGAATTTTTTTCTCTATCACGTATATACACCAGTAATCCCCTTTTCACATTAAGACGTCTTCTAAAATTCTTGGCTGAGTTTCTGGTTTTGTGACAGTGTGAACAATTTGTCTAATTTTTTGTTTCTGTTTCAAGATGGAATGGCTATAAATCCAAACATGAGGTTTAATATGAGTTTGCACATTGCAGATGGGCGTTCTGTTTTCTCAGCAGTTGCATGAGAATGCAGGCGTTTCGTTCGATGGACTTGTTTAACTGGGGAGAGTCTTTGTCTCTGTTGGGAAGTAACAATGATAAAAGAAGTACAGAAGGAATACACAGCTCAGAGGTCCCTGAAGACCTTTAGGATTTAATCTTAGAATTCTTTATAATTATGCAGAAGCATGTGGCTTAGTTCTTCAAGTTGGCAGGTGGATGCAATCCCATAATTATGATCTTGGTTGTAGGCTGCCAATGCACAAAGGGGAACCAGGGTAATCCACTCCAGTGTATTTTCGGTAGTCGTTGCATATTGCTTGTGCTTTTTGGTATAAAATCCTATGTAAATCTTACTGTAGTAATAAAATTACTGAAGTTATAAGAAAAGTAACATTTTTAACTTTTGCAGAAAGGGACATAAAATCATTAGCTGTCATATAGCACTCTGCCATAGATAGCTATAAAAATGTTTATTAATCATGAAGAATACACATTCCAGTCCAGGCTGCCTCTTTTTTGCTAAGGCTTAGCTATTTAAAATATACATTATTTAACCTACACTTGTCCTTAAAATATGATGGTGTAATCATTTATGCTCAGTTTAAATCAGCTTTTGAAAGGGAAACATTTGCAATGATATTTGTTTCTATTACCATCTGGGCTGTAAAACTTTTATTTATTGGTATTTTTATTCCATTTAGATATAAAGGGATGTATATCTTCCTTCAGGTTAGTAAACATTTAGGTAGTAATTCTCTGTAGTTATTTACGACTGGACTTGAGGCTGTTTTCAAGCACTTTAAGACCTTTGTTTTTTTAGCTTGTGGAGTGGCATAAAAGGGCCTTAAGTCAACCCCCAGTGTATCTCCTGAGAGCCCGGGTTATTACCTTAAGAGGATGGAATGCAATAGCGCTCTCAGAACGGGAAATCTCCCCTCTGCCCCCAGCCCCCAGAACAGCAAAACCAATGAAGGGTGTGAACCCAAAAGGGAGATGAAAAGTTTTCTTCGGGCTCTGCACTTCGGGCAGTGACTGTGCTGACCTGGGTGATGGCTGGGGTTCTCGGGTACGCCCCCGGGACACATCGCTACCCACGTGTGAGCTGCCCACGGCGGCTTTTCCGCCAGCTTGGGTACAGTCGGTTTGGAATTCATTCCTGTTGGATGTCGGTGGCACGCAAAGAAAGAAACTGTTCATCGAAGCCGTTGCAGTATAGTGTACAGAAAGTGGTTCCTTCTATCCAGACTATCACGGGGTCCAGGATTGCAGAGTATAACTTTTCAAGGAAATTCGGTCAGACACGTAGAGGATATGTCAACATTAACATAACAATGACCAGTTTTGCCCCCTCCAAACGAACAGCGATATTTCACACCTCTTTGGGAAGAACACCGAGTATACTGCGACATTTGGGATCCCAGTTCGTGGGTGGCAGATACATCTGAAAAAGGTGATAATAACAAAATAATTATTCATCTTCAGTGCCCATTTTTATGTGTGCTTTTCCCCGAAAGGTTCTATAGCATCCCAGATGAATACGTTTCTGTAGCGTGCTGCCCATTCATATTAATGTTTGAGACAGGTATGAATGAATTTATTCATGAGAACATATGTGTCAGTTCTGCAGACAGTGAAAGGAGCATGCAATGATGTTGTGGCTCTCGTGATTAAGTATCAGCCCTGAAAGCTGGTTTCTTTCAGAGCTGACATTTGCCCTGTGTTTACGCTGTGGATAGTCAATTGTAGAGATCAGACTGGAAGCAATTTCTTTGACGTTTTTAAAAGTAGGAAACAATTTTTTACCTATCTGAATGTCAGTTTGCCCTGAGTAAATTAAAATGTTACAGAACGGAGGCTGACCATTATTGCCAATCGCAACTTGAATGGCATGCTTTGGTATTAGTATTCCTGGCAGGGCTTTTTTTTTTTTATTTTTTTATTTTTCTGTCTGTGCAACATGTAGCTGTTGTTTCATTGTTATCTGTTTAAATCAGGAGAGATGAGTATGGTGATCAATCATACGTAGTAAAGACAAACCTCCTGATAGTACATATTCCTCCTTTTTATATATATATATATATTTTTTTTTTTTAAAATTCCGATTCTCCTTTTTCATTTGGCGCGTCTCAGTCATTTTGTGTATGGGCTAAACTCTTGCGTGGTTGAATTTATCGATAAAGCTGTCTTAAATTCATTGGGAGCAGGATGGCTTTCTAAAGCAGGAGCTATCTTTGTAGACCGCCACGAGTACTATCTCTGCCTAATAAGAGAAACCGAGGCCCTCGTGGCGCTGATACGCTGCGTTTCTGTGCCTGAACGCGCCTCTGTCGCTGTATAACCCATGCGATGGCATAGGGCCATTATTAAATTTACTGTACGCTTCTGTGGTTCCTGGCAGCGCAGCCTCGTCTACTGAGAAGCCATCAAAATAAGCTCCTCAGGCAAAACATCCATTAAACTTTTTTCTTTAAAGAAAAAAAAAAAAAAAGTCTTCTGCTAATTTGCTGCAATTTATGTTTGCTTTGTGATTCTGCAGTTCTGCAGCCGAGCTTGTCAATGGAACTGTGCTAATCATTAGGAAGTTAGTGCCTGTATGCATTCAGACATCCCACAACTACCACTCCAGAACTAAAACAATATTCTAAAAGGGGTTGGTTTTGTTTTTCCTGTGTGGCTAGAGTCTTACAGCATGTGATTTTGCACTTTTTTCTCTCCTTAAAAATCCTTGAGTATTTTCTTTGACAAAATAACTGTTCTTACGGTGTACTTTTTTCTTTTATGTAGTGTCGTTTAATGATAGAAAATGGATGTCTCACAGATAAAATTGCATACTACATACTATTGTGTCCTGTCGCAAAGATTTAAGCCCTGTAATCTTTTAAAAATTGATCATTAGTTGCTTATCTTCCATAATGTTACTGTTGGCTAAAAATTTGGAAAACAGTTAAATTAAAAGAAAAAAAAGAATAGGAGGCAGTAGGTAGCACTTTGTGGGAAGACCATTAAAAATGAATAGGGAGTGGGTAGGAGAAGCATATCTTATAAAAGGTTTTAAGACCCCAGAAATCCAAGACAGAAAAAGAACTATTCAACCGTTTTAAAATATTGGGTCATTTTTTTCCCCCCCTCTTTTGGAGGTATACAGAAGCCTGTGGACTCTCTGAACCTTATCATCTCATGCAAAAAGCTGCAGCTCAATTCAGATTTTGAATAAGCAGTTTCCATCCCGTTGTGTTCCTCCACATTTTAAATCTGTGGCTGTGTTGCTCATCTGAGAAGCTCAATGCTGAAAAGTTAATACAAAACTATTTAAATTGCCATTTTGGAGAGGCTGAGCGTCTCAAGAGGGTGGTGCTTTCTATCGATGTTTTAGTATTAATTTAAAAATAGATAAATTCCCACATGAGGCAACCATGCAAGTGCAGGGACGAGATTATATTTGTCACGTGCAGCAAAGAGACAGCCAGAATTCTCAGGTGACTTGTTTGGTCAAATTCACATCACTAGCTAGGATCTGGTCTGGTGTCTCTGACTGCGAGAAGGCATACCATCATCTGTAATGAACAGTAACAGTCTGTGTAATTAATACCTTGCCCTTTTCCTAATTGTTTCCAAATCCTAGCAAGATGCTGAGAGTAACTTGTGCTACCTGAGGCCAGACAGCTTACTTTTTAAGCTAGCTAAGCCATTTCGAACTCTCTCACAACGTGCACTCTTGTACGTTATTCTGCTCCGATTTTTTTTCTCATTTTGATCTCTGCATCATAATTAGACCAGAGATGTTACCATGTTAGGATAAACCCACGATGCATCTCATCCTCTTTTCACTGTTGGCCTGATAGCGGACGTTTCTGGTGAGAGCTTACAAGCTGTGTGGCTGAGCCTACCTACAGGAAATACTGACATTGAAAAGCTCTTCCTACCTGTATCCCAGGGCAAGCGTTTGTTTCCTAAGCAGTGAGGTGTCTAAGGAGAAGTGTGTAAGGGAAGGGTATGTAGTCTCAGATATTCTAATTTCAGATGTTGGTGAGGGGGCTGGTGGGGGGAGGAGCACTGTTGTGTTTTGCAGTCTTTATCAAAATAATGGCAGTCTTCACGTTTTATAGTCCTTGTTTCCAGCTTCCAATAATCCTGGCTTTTGGTATTCTGACATACCAAAGGTTGATGCTTTAGCTGCAAAAGTTCTGGCTATTTTAATTAAAAGCTGTTTCCGTTGAGCATTTCAGCATTTAGTCATATTGACTCTGCTGAAATTTCATTTTGCTTGGAATTCAGTAGCTGTGATTATCAGGGTACAATTGCAGCCTTAGTGCTCTCTGGTAAGGATGGGAAAATTGCTTAGACTGAAATGATTTGCAAATTTCTGCACATCATGGGGTCGCCTGCCAAGATTCTGCTTTTCACAAATGTGGATCTCACAGTGGGAACACACACGGGCAATTGCTCTCCAAGAGATGCTTTACTCTCAGATTTGCTTTCCCTAGCTTGAGGCAGTTGCGTGTTAGTTCCAGGTGCCTGTTGTGGACAGCTACATCTGACCATCTACAGCATCATTTTAGGTAATTTTGCACCCTTGTGAAACTTGTTACAAAGCCATTTTAGAGAGACGTTCCGTGGTTTGCAGGCAGGACAGCTTGCTGAGCTGGTTAGGAAGAACATGTTTGTGTGTATCTCTAAGAAGATGGATTGGAAAGAACTGAAAGACCAAAACAGCAGGCTGCTGGGAGAGGAACAAAGGGATAACTGTCTATATGGTGTCCCTACCTAGAGACAAGTGACTTTCGGGGTGATCAAAGGATGCCACTGCTCTCAGGCAGCTCTCTGTAAACTGAGGGAAGAATATAAATTGAAAACTGTAGACACGTGCTCTGATGTGAGGTTACTGAAACCAGCCTTTAACCCTCGTAATTTAAGTCTCATGACCCGCGGAGCACAGTTTCCCATGGCTCCATTCACATGAGAGAAAGAAGAACTGATTTTCCTTCCTTTTATCTTTCCTTTCTTGTGCTTAGTTTAAAAAAGGAACAACTAGGCAACCAGCTGAGCAAAACCCCCGCACTCTGTTGTCTTTACTACCAATATCTTTTGGGCCTCAGTGTTAAAATTTGAGGTAATGAGTTTGAGAACAAGCTAGGGGGAAAACCAGAAAACACCTGCTCTTGGGAGAGTTCTCCTGATGGGTTGGTTGTTTTTTCGTAAGAGACATCAACCAAGATGCTCACCCCAGAAGGTCATTGCCACAAAAAGGTGCTAACTTCCCCATCTTCAGAGGTGCCACGGAGGGCAAATTCTACAAAAGGCAGGGTGCTGGTCTCCAAAGGGGCCCAGATCATACCAATACTGAAGTAAGGTGCTTTGCTCTTGTGCTGTCTCTTGGTTCTCTGCAGGGCAGCGCTTGTCGCCGCTGTGCCTGCGTGTTTCATTACTGCTACGTGCCACTTCTGCTTGGGTTTGGGACTCAAGGAAACGCATGAGTTTACCCGTGTGAACGTGTTCTTGTAACGCAAACCTTAAACCCAGTATTTTTTCTGACCTCTTACATCTGCCCTGCAGAAAAAATGCAGTAGGCAATAGCTCCTAAGCAGCAGACGAAGAAGAAATGATGAATGTATTTCAGGGGTTGTTATAGCAAGCTAGAGAAGAAAAGGTGCATAGGTGCTTCAGGTTTTCAGAGCTTCACAGACTGCGCGGTGAAAGCTGAGGCAGCCTGACATGGACAAAGCTTTCATTATTCCGGGGACGTGTAGTTGACAACGTACACGCACGCCCATGTTACCTTAGGAAAAAAAACAGGCAGAGAAAGAAAGGAAAATTCTCCAGTGACCAGCTAGGAAGAGAAGTGGTGGGTGCCCCCAGGTGCGCACCCTCTCCTGGGCGTCCTGTTCCACACAGCAGGGAACCCCAATGACGTTGACAGCCACCTCAGGCAGATGAGACCTTCCATCAACACCTGCTCCACCTTCTTGCTGGACTTTGTTTGATGATGCTCCCGCCATTTTGACTCTGATTGGAATTTGCTTAATTAGAGTGTAAGCGTTGCACGCTATTTGGCTGCTAAGCCCTGCCGTGTGCACCTGGTGTTTGGCAGCATTTCTCAGGTACTGGGAGGACTGCCGGTCGCTCTCCTCGCTAACGCTGATATAGACCCGCTCCGCAGCCTAGAAGCTCACGGAAGGATGGGGTGGTGGTGGGAATCTTAGTGCAGAGCCAGAAACGAGCTACAGGGCAAGAGGGTGAGGAGACAAGGGAGAAAGGGTGTGATGTAGGCATTCAAGAGCATCACTGTCTTGGGGACTAGGAGAGGAGAATGGTTCGGGGTGCGGAGTGTGGGGCTGCAGGGACGGGCAGTGGGGAAGCCAGGCAAAGGCAGGTCCCCAGCGCAGCCTCGGGGTGCGGAGGCGGGAGGCTGGAGAGGACAGGCAGGCTGCAATGTGCGGGGGAGCACTCAGCGACACATCTGCTGGAGCCCAGTGCTGCATCCTTAAAATCCTGTTTCTGGATGGATCCAAGAGCACTTCAGCGTGACAGCACAGAGCAGTTCAGGCAGCCACGTGGCACCAGCGCTCCCAAGCACATGCCGTAGTAGCATTTTAACAGCTGTGTAGTCTCTTTCCTTCTTCTTGCCACTACACATCTGACAAGCCATAGATACGAGCTTCTCTCTGAGGAGCCCTTATTAGATACATCCCCGACTCTCTGACTTAAGATGTTAAAGGAATCAGCCGACGTTGACGCACTCTGGAGAAAACGATCACATCCTTCCTTTAGTTGTGGCTTTCGTAAAAGCATTTGTGTAAAGATCTGAAAAATAATTCTCAAGATCCACAATATTCATAAGCAATATTTTTTATAGAAATGAAAAAATAATGTAAAAATTAAATTCTTAATCTACTTTCTGTTTTCCTTAGTAGATAGATAAGTGATAAGTCAAATGGGAAAAGAACCCTGTATAAGGAATGCCAGGTTATTGCTATCACTCAATTACTCAAAATCACTTGTCACTCAGAGTAAGAATTTGCCATTAAGAAAAAACATCAATCTGAATAAGAAATTACTGTAATTAAAGGTGGACATGGCTGTGAGGTCTCTCTCAGTGCAAAAACAATGAAGTTTGTTCCAAAACTACCATGGAAAAACAATATCAAAACCCAAGCTAACCCTGCAAATAGGAGGAAACTCTTGGCATTTTCTGTTTTGCTGTGTAGGTACAGTTTTCTGTGTTTCCATTGAGGCTGTTAATTAGCTGCTGATTGGACAGAGATTATCACGGAGATATTTTTTTTTCCCCAAATTGGAGTTAAAGAAGGAATTAACCTAAACCATCAAGCCCAGAGCCCGCAAACTTGGAATAAATTGAGAGCTCAGACATATGAATGTGCTCATCTTAGATGTGCAACGTCTGACGTTGTACTGCAGTGGCTCTGGGAGAAGCACCTCACAGGGTACAGTCAGTTTGTGGGTGAGCAAATCCTGCGTAAGAATAAGGAGTGGATTCCGCCGGTTTGATGAGATTCTGTTCACATGGGCTTCTGAACTCTTTCACTGGATCTTGAAGTTGCTTGTGCCTGTAACCAAAGCAGAGATGTACGCCAGGCTCAGCGGTGTAAACGTTTCCTTGTGACCAGTTAGTTTTCAGGTAACCTTAATTGCTCTTTGGCTTATAGTCATCTGCAAAATTGGGGTGTTTCTTGGGAGAGCTGTCTATTTTGATTTTTGTCAACTTAATTAATTCATTTGTTAATTGCAGAGGGATTCAAGCAACCTGTATCTTAAACAATCTCACATCATTATCTTCCTTTCTTTGTTTATTATTGTAATGAAACAACTTGCATCTTCAATGATCCTTCTAAATTGGCAGCTGTAATTAGCTATGAAAATAGAAAAAAAAATTATTAAAAATTGGGGCCACAGTTACCTTTTGTTCCGAAATATTTTTCCAAACCTTATTCTTTTTTAAAATTCAAATTTCATTATACTTGAGGCTCCATCTAGGCTTAAAATGAATTTATTTCTCTCCATTAAGCCTAAATCCTACATTCTTTTAATGCATTGCATATCTGACTCTAAGCAGTTAAAGTTGACTTTTTTTGTGAAGGTTCTCCCCGCTGGTCAAAATTTACATCTGAGAAGCCCTCATTTTCACTAATAAGAATCAGAATTAAGCCTCTAAGTTTTAGCTTTCTTCCAGCTAGAGGGAATTTGGAACTTGACATGGATCTGAGCCACCAGAATGCCGAGTCCATAGAGAAACCTGTAGTTCCACATACCTCGGAGATGTTCCATGTGTCTAATTCACTTTCTTCTGACCATGTGGCACTGTTTACATTTTCTTCTTTGTGCCTGTCTTGAAAAAAAAAATAAAAATCACTGATGCCGTATTTATTACTATTCAGCTCATTCTGAGTCTGAAGGCACTTTGCATATGTCATGACTGCTTTACTTCAATCTGCTCTCTTATTTTCCCTACATAAACTGGGCCTTTCTGTAGTGATAGCTAACTTAAACAAACCTGACGAAGTTGTATTTAATGCTGACTAGATCCTGATCACAGTCACATCTAATGCTACCTTTTGGCATTTCACGTACCTTGCATTTCTGCGCTAATACTCAAGCGCAGTTTTGCTCGACACTCCATATGCATTTGACCCAGATTATCTGTGTTTAGTCATGTTCTATCAGAAAGCTCTTCCTTTCTTTCCTGTATTTATGACCTATTTAAATGTGAAAGAATTTGGCTTGACTAAACTCCAGTGTTGCCTTTGTAGAGATCCTTTGGTTTATTTTGGAGGTCAGAATCTCTTAGCTTCTGTTTCCCTGTAATAATCTATGCCAAAGGAGTGTTTAAATTCTTTAACATCTGTAAAGCCTTGAATCACAAGGCACCTAGGCGTATGCTTAGAACATCTGGCTGAAAATGAGGACTTACAAATCCTACAGAGAAAGTTTCTATAGAACAGATTAGGCAACAATCTCTAAGGAGAAGGAAAAGCAGGGATGGGCAAGGTGGAAATAAAGGGAGAGAAAAGGAGCATCAAGTATAGAAGATTAAAGAAAAAGCAGATAATAGAAGGATAGTTGCCGATAAGGAATAGGTAGCTAAAAGCTATTATTCAGTAAATGAAAATTCTAAAACAAAGAACTCCAGGCTAAGACAAAAAAGAGGGGACAGATTAGCTGTTTGCTATAATTATTTGCTTTATATTAGTAAAGGGAATTAAAATAGTTAAAACTCTATCTTTCCACAGATTATCCTTCCTTGTGATTGACAAATATTTATTGCCTATAGAGGTGCATTAATATTCTTTTGAAAAAGTTCAGGAAACGAATATACCTATGGCTTTACTTGGTTGGAGGTAGAAAATAACTGTATTTGTTGCTGATCCAAATATGGACTTTCCAAGCTCTTGAAGTAAATACTAAATCTAAAACCATTATCACCAGGGTTTGAAACAAAAAATTAAAAAAAAGGAAACAAACTGGGTATGTAAAGTTTCACGCTGTAAAGAAGTATTTCTACTTTTCTACATCTATTTCCCCAGGAAAACTTGTGTGAAATTTTTTTGTAATACCTACCCCTCACCCCCCAAAAGTCATAGTAACTGTAAGGACAGAAAATGTGGAAGGCCTCAACAGCTTCTATAAAACTCATTATAGAAGGTTCAGGTTGCACAGCCTTTCTGGTTTTCATCCAGCAGTTTCCTTATGACACCTATGCCTTGGAGCATTTATTCCCTTTAAAATTAAAGCAAAGGAAAAAGGAAAGCTAGCATGTATTTCTTTGTCAAGGCAAGACAACTCCATTATTTATTAATTTTTAATTCCTCTGTTACATTTTAAGATACAGCAGCTTTAAAGCTATAGCAAATGTTCCATGCTGCTCTCATTTCGTAGCAAAAGCCCAAGAAAACCAGCATTTGACGTGCTCTAATAATCTGAGAATTATCTATAATACTAATTCCCTTCAGTGGCTAAATAAATATAAGTGGCAGCGTCATAGTCGTTGAACGTCCATTGGAACACCTGGCAGTGTCCCTCAGCAGGATGCAACGCCCGCTACGCGGGAAACGCTCCGTGCTGCGAGCGTGATCCTGGGTGACTCCGGACGCGGCTTTATCCTCGTGCAGGTCACAGACCGCACCTGGAACAAACGCCCGGTGCCGAACGGCTAACGTAACGCTCGGCAGAAAGCAGCTCCAGGAGGATGGGGGAGAGCTGTGGTCCTGTGGGATTGACTTCTGACGAGCCAGAAGGTGACACTCAAGACGCCCGTTGGATGGGAAGGAGGAGGGGACTGTTAACTGTACTAGAATTCACACGGCCTGGAGGTTTACTTGAAGCATTTAGTAAGCACAAGAGACGCTAAAACCTGATCCAGAACTTCTAGTTGGCTTGTTTGTAGCCCCCTCCCCCCGCCCCTTTTGTCTTGATTTATATCTCTGTCCCGTTGTTCTTTGCAAACACTTTGGGTAGAAAGTACAGTACGGGTTGATGGACTATGAGGCTGCTGCCAACAGCTACCGAGAAATCGCAGCGTTGGATATACTATTTTTTTCTTAACCTCTGTAGGTAGCTAGTGTTTAGGTGGGCAGAGAGCCTGAGCGTGTGACCATGACGCTGTACTCAGGTGAATCAGCGGTGCTAAGTGATGGCCAGTAAATACCCGTTGGCAGGGAATTATGAGAGATGTTCCTAGCGCTGTGAATGAGACGAGATCTGTGATCCTCTGTCAGAATGTCACCTCTGAGCACAATAGTGGTTGATTCCTTATAGATCGAAGCTAGTGCTGAAATTCAGGAAAAAACCAGCCTAAAGGTGGTTGTACTTTGAGATCAGATGATTTTTAGATGCTCAAACACTTCACTCCAGTTTTCTCATGGTGAACATCAACATTTACTTGCAGTAGAGAGTTTGCCTTTTCAGCTGGGAAGATTCACACAGTAATTAACACTATATATATATATATATATATATATATATATATATATGACACTTTCTGAATTGAATATTTTTTAATGTCAATGAATCTCACTCCATTCTGCAAATATAAATAAAAATTCCTTATCACGATACCAGAAGTTCTATAGGCAAATTCCTCTTTTTGGAAAAATAATAGGATATGCACCCTAATATTTTCTGCTGAAAGATTATGTTCCTAATTTGTCTGTGGGATGCATAGGCACTCTCATTCAGGTCTGTAAAAAATTGCCTAAACCTTCTAATGAATTTTCTGAGTAAAAGGTAAAAAGTAAAAGGTGTTTTTGTAAATAACAGTACTTTTTTATTCCTGCTGAGGCTTTAGAAGGTATCGGGAGCAGTAAATTTTATCTTTTTTATTTCATTATGCTGATAAAACTGCTTGTGCTTCTTGCTTTGGACAGAGTCAGTGTAATTCAAATAGACCACATCTTTTTCCAAAGAACAGTATGAAATGAACAAGAATGGAGTTATTAAAACGTCTAGACATGTGGCCACTGTTTCTGTGACCATCCCACTGGTTGGGATGGCCAAAGGCACAGTAAGTTCTGAGAAGGGGAGTTTTCATTACGGAGTGGACTCTGCCAGCTGCAGCGTTAAAGCAGGTGTCCCTCGCGAGTTGGCATCCCTGCCGTGGCCGCATGTTTGTTTAGGAACGTACCTGTGCAGAGCCACAATTCCTGGATTGCATCCGTGCAAGGAAATCTTGATTCCATACGTGCTTTATGTCAGAAGTAGTTCTTGAGCCCAGGTCCCAAGCTCTTGGATGTTAACTTTCATAACATTTAGGAGTTCGCTGGCAAGTTTTTGAAGTACCCTTCGCTGGAGACGATGCTCTTGGACAACCATTCTGCTGCCTGAAGGCCAAGAGTCAAAACGGTGGTGTATCTATTCTGGATTTCTCCATCAATCCAAAGAGTGTCAGTGGCAAATGAATTACCTATGCCATAAGAATGTTTTGACGTATCAGTGAAAAATTCCCACCTATGCTATAACTATTGTGCCTAGGGATGCTCCGGGATAAAAAGCGTTGTATAAATGTAGGCCAGTATTGTTGAGTTACATTATCTGAATCCCTTAGTTCCGTGATTGTTTGCTTTAGACCCTGTGGTACCTTGTCAGTGGCAAAAAAAAAAAAAAAGAAGAAAATCTAAATAAAGCACAAGGGCATCCAGTCTACTCTAACAAGAAAAAGAATTGTTAAGGAAATCATAGTGCTGAGGTCTAAATATTTCACAATTAGGCATTCATTTGGAAAGAGCAGCTGCTCTATATCCTCCACAAACTATTTCGCTTATGTTGTTTACTGATTATAAAACACAGAATATACTTTTATTGACTATGTTTTCCCTTACAGTCTTCCAGGAGTGTAATAATGAATATTCACATTAAGAAACAGCTTCAAGGTTCTAGCACCAGCAGCAGCTGTGCTTCTTACAATGTCTGCAGTCACTTGGGTTGACTAGATGTAAATAATTTACATGTGCTGTATATAGCAGCCCTTTCAGATCTCCATATATTTATGCTAATACATAAGTTAGATTTTGCTGGCAACCATTCTGTTGATCAAATTGAAACAAAAAGTAGGTTGTAGCTGTTCAGGGACTAGTCTCCCAGTTGCCCCAAACAACTGCCATGTGCGGTACAGAAGCCATCATCTTTAAGAGTTGAATCTCAAGATCTCGGAGGAATATTTTAAAGCTAATTATCACTATCAAGAAAGTCCTTGAGGTCAGAAGGCACTGAAGTTCTCTACAGAGTTTGTCTAGTTACCTATTACTTCAAACACATCAAGGAGCAGACAGTAAGCTCTTTTGATATAAAATAGCAAGATTGTTCCCTCACATTCTTTCATTAATGATATAAAGCTGTAGCAAGTACAGGAAAAATTGCTTTTTCCTTCAGTATCTACCATGGAATTTTTGCATCTCATGACAGATGCTTAAGTTTTTAGTTGCAGCGTGTAGATCTTCATGCAATGCTGTGGATGATCAGAGTCATTACACAAAAATATGAGGAGGCTCTATCCGAGCTGTGAACTCACACCCACCTGCCTAGCTCTTGTGTAAATGAAAAGCAATATATGCAAGTAAAAAAACATATTGCCCCAGCTATCTGTTACAGCTCACAGGTGATCTGTTTGCATATACAGGTAGGGGCTGCTCTTTGGGAAAAATTCCCGTCCTGTCTTTGAGGTTTGGTCAAAAGAGTTAATTGATAGATGTGTATGTCTTACCTAGTTGTCATTTTGCTTTTCTGCTTTGCTTTAAAGGACATCCTCTATTTATCTCTAGCGGTTCTTTTGGGTTATGGTGTCACCTGAAAATGCCAGACAGGATTGACCTGGGTACTACTATATGAAGACATATACAATCAAGAAACTCCCAGTGTAGAAAATCATGTTGCAAAGTAATATCTGATGGAAAATGCATTATTTATTGATTTTAGAACACTACAGAAAAGATGCACAGAATTGCTAGTCTGATATATGCTCTGCAGCTTTCTAGCAGGAAATCATCCATGGTTTTTTGCTTAATTTTAATTTTCCATCAACCAACAAATACATATTTCAGTATTCCCTTTAATTAGTCACTGTAATTAGCTTTTGCTGTGCGTATACCTTTTTTTGTAAGCGGAAAGGAAAAACATAATTCTCACCTCTGTTACCCAGAATAGTGGTGACGACATTCAGATGTCAGTGCTTTGTGCTATAACACCTAGGAAACCAGTAAGAGATTGCTGTTCCTCGAGGGGTATCGCTGTCCGGCCGATGGTTGCTCAAGTTAGATGTGTTCATGACACAAATACACGTGCCAACTTCATGGAAAATTAAAAATGTCAAAGCAAACTCCCCAAGTGATAAGTCGTTGCCTCGTTTCAGCCTATCTTTGTCCAAACCAACCGATATCTTTGCTACAGGCTCATGGCGCCCCTCAGATGCCTGTCAGAAACGTGGGGAGCTGCAGAGAATTGACATTTTACTTACAGAACAGAAGCTAATGGACCAGTTAGTGGCATTTCAATAGCTTATGGTGAATAACAGAGTGCCAGTAATTTAACAAGTGAGCTCATGATACAGCCTGTGTCACAAGGGACCATGTGTTCCAAAAGAGGAGGATTCAGCAGCTAGAGAATTTATTTGTGTCTTTTTCCTGTGATAAACAAAAATGCTTGGCTTTCGCACAGGAGAAACAGGCAACGCCAAAAAGTGTTAAAAATAAGTCCCCCCAAAAATGTAATGTTTAGCAGCATTTTCAAAATGTTTAATGTAGTCCTGAAGTACATTGAGGCAACTGACTACGCAGAACAGGAGTTAAAATAGTGAGCTGGGAATGAAACTGGAAACATTTCCTATTTGGTGCAGTTTGGTCTTTCCAAAGGAAAATCTTTGCTCTTTGGGTATATTTTTATAGGCCCTCGGAACAGTCCTCTTGGGGCTTAGGAAGTAATAAACATTACGTACACAGGTGAATCATTGCAAATGGGCACCGAAATCACTTCAGGTCCTTTGTTTTTGAACAGAGGGGGAGAGAGAGAAGAATAGATATATTCATGTGCTTAAACATGCTTATAGATACCTAGAGAGACTTTCAAAAGAACCTAACTCCTATTGGTTTTAGCAATAAGTACCTAATGTTTGTGAAAATCCTACTTATGTTTCTTAATTTATCTTTAGGCTTGTACTTGACTATCAAAATTGGCCTGTAGAATAAAATCCTCCAAGTTTTATGTGGCTCAGGCACTTGCATCCCATTGTATTTTGCTTTAACATTGAAATGACACGAGACTGAGGTGCTAATAAATGGAATTATGAGGCTGAATCAAAGGTGTGACTGCAATTTGTATAAATATATCCAGCTAGCATTAAACAAATTGCTGAGGTTATTGTTAAGCCCTGTAGGTGTCAAGGCTCTCGAGTCAAACCTGTATTTACCCGTGGACCCGTATAACCCGCGCGGTTCAGCCTGAAACGTACGTTGCTACGTGTGTCCTGCTACCGCAAGGCAGACTCGCTCAAGGTCTCTGTCTTGCTGTAATTGCAATTTTAGGTTGCAGCAGAGTAGGCAAAGCATGAGTTTTGCATGCCACACAAAATTTTAAAGTCTTTAATTCGTAAAGAAAGTGAATAATCACTTTATTCATTTATATAAATGTTAATTCCTGGGCAATTGCCATAATTATTGTTAGTGCAGATCATATACCATGCTATTAACACGTATTCCGCGGTATTTTCCCAGGTAAAGCTTTCCAGCTTGTGAGTACTACTGCTTTCATCTTTCCCCTTTGGTAAGGTTCTACTGGCAGGCTTGTCTCAAGTCTCTGGTTTTGCAGTGTTTTGCTTTCCCCTGTGCAGAACAACTTCTACTTTTTCTTACCTGATGTGGGTTTTCCACTTTTTCGTGTTATTTTTTTGTTTGTTTGTTTGTTTTGTAAATTAATAATTCAGTTTATGAGTAGTGGTTTAAGAAATCAAAATACCGTTCTTCTAAACCTTTGAAATGGAGAACTTTAAATCATATTTGCATATTTAAAATCTTAGGTTTTCCAACTGGATTTTACTAAACAGTATATTATAAATAATGAATTCAGCTTTCCATCTGCCATATAAAATGTGGTGTTTCTTACTATAGATCACTTGAAAACAAGTATTTCTGCTGAAATGAATCTCTGTGGGAAAGGGAATTATAGGTAATTTTTAGACATGAGGGGTCCAGTGGCAGAGTTTGTGAATTAATATATTATTAAAGATGTAATTGAAATGTAAAATTCTGGAACAAGTCCGTGTTGTAAGATTGCTTCCTTATCCTTGCTCGTCTGTTGTGAATTAGTCTCTTTCCATTAGGAAATTTCCGGAAAAATATTTAGAACAAGAGAACAGCCTAACCTAAAATGTCCGTAATTTCATGGTGAGTTATGTGGCTTGAATGTAATAGTTTGGCACCACCGAGTTGACATGGTTCATTAGTTATCATCAAACCCCCAGATCATCTTTGTGCAGAAGCCCAAAAGGCTCTAAGTATGCACATGCACTGCAGTTATGAGGTAATCGAGATAAAATTTAACAGTTTTGAAGTTAAATTGGAAATAGATAGCCCTTTCAAAGCCTTAGATTAAAGGGAGACAACCATATGTGAATCAGGTACAGCACCGCTGAATTATCTTGTCCAACGCCCGTGCTTTCCAAATAATAGACAAGGTAACTGTACAGAATGATTCCTTTGAAGGATCTGACAAGCGTGATTTATGGCATAGCCCAAAACATATTCTTTGCTTGAATATTCAGTTGAAAGAGCTTCATTTCCCCCAATTCTAATATTGTGGAATTATATCTAAATTGTGTCTTAACTTGGGAAGTCACAGGAGGGAGAATATAGATTGCACGCTTACAAAAATATACAAGGGATTTAAATTGGAAAATTGCTATTTTGGAATGCAAGACAGCAAACTACAATTAATCACTGTTCTTCCTCTCATCAGACTTCACAGTGAAGCTTCAAGAAACATAATGCAGTATTTTAAAAGGCTCATTTAAAAACTTTCCTCAAATGCTGTAAACATTTGAAAAAAAAAGGATATCCTTGTTTGGAGTTATAATGAGTTAATATTTGAGAACCTAAAACTAATCTAGTTTGCGTAAAGCCTCCAAATTTCTAAAAAGCTCAACTCATGGAATTATTTTTAGATTCAGACATTTATGAAAGTTCCCTGTAATCTCCAGATGGAAGGAGAAAGTGACAAACTAGAATATTAACCCCAAGGAAACAGGTGCTTCAGATTTTGTGTAGGTTTTAAAGGATGGGTTATATTGTTCCTAAAGCACCTAATATCTGAGTTTCCTCCCAAACAACATTACAAGTGTAGGCTTCTCCAAATGCTCGATGCTCTGCTTCATGCCGCTGAGGTTCCCCATAGGCTTCCTACCTACGGCGTCAGATGTACATCCTGCGTCTAGAACGCTCGTCTCCGTGTGCCGCAGCCTCGTGTGACTCAGCTCTTAAACCTCCTGAAACAGGATTGCCCACATCGTTGTTTGCATAAGCAAATGTTTCCTTTGAGCCACCTGTAGCTCAGAAGCATTTTGCTAACCCTTACCTTCTGCAGGGAAGGACCCTCTTACACTTTTTGTGAGAGCACGTTTGCATTTTGCTAACTAGGGCCAACTGCTTTTCATGGAAACCACAGAATTTGTCCTTCCTTAATCTTGCCTGGCTTTCCAACAATGTAAAGAAAAGGCAACGCTTAACAGAAGAGTGATTTTACTTCGCTGGGTGAAAATAAGAAACTAACAAGTGTAGTTTCTGTTCATGTGGGGTTTGGTTTTGGGGTTTGGTGGGGTTGTTTCTTGTTTGGTTGGTTTTGGTTTTTTGAGGTTTTTTAGTCATAATTGTCATGGTGTTATAGATTTTTTTTTTTTTAAGGATTCCATGAGGAGATAGATTACATATTGCTGAGTCCTACACAGCTGCAGATCACACATACCAGAAGGGACCTGAGCTTGTTCAGCATATTCTATTGCAACATTCTGGGTATTCAGGATTCAGGATTTTAATAATTTCTGAATCACATCTGTAAACCCTTAAGGATAACACACTTGGCCTGAGGTCGTTTGCAGAAGCATTCTTTGGAAGGAATTTATTCTAATTGCTAATTTCCCCTCCTATATTTAGAGAAGGGTTTTTATCCCTTAAAAGGTAGAACAATGGAATTACATCTAGGTATTTATTCTGCATAATGACATTTTGCAAGTACACTAATCTGGTGGCTCAAGAGCAGAGAAAGGGCAAATCAGACAGCTCCGTTCATTGTTACAAGAGCACGTGGCAGCTGTTTTTGAGGGGATTCAGTTGCTTCTGTTTAACAGTCTCAAGTGATCTGAGATGTCCGCAGAACCTATAGGACAACTGTGTCCTTCGGAAGCAGCAGCAGCTGGGATCTAGGTGTCTAAAATGCCACTAGCCATCCACGATAAGGTGCTTGGGTTGCTTCCCTAGTGCCTCAGCTGCTCAGATGTCGTGGGCTCATGGAAGGGACCAGAGGCAAGTCAGGAATAACACACGGTGTCCTTAGGCTAGAGGAATATCTCTGAGAAAAAAAGACAACTTGTCATGAGGCATATAACGTGTATTGCATAATAGATACAGAGTTTTTCATAACAAAGATGATTTTTATTTTTTTTTTCAGTTATTATTATTATTTATTGGGGTGTGTTTCTTTGGACAGCAGTACCAGGACCCAGATGCGAGGCTCTGGAAGATTTTCCAGTAGCAGCAGCTGGCTCCTTGGCAGCCTCCTCAGGCAGTTGTGTTGATGCTTTGGAGTTGCCTCTGGCTCTGTCATGTAACTGGGCAGCTGATCAGCCTCCTTATACGTTTGGATGACATTTCTGTTAGATACCTTTGATTTTAGGAAAGAAGTACAATTTTCTTGTACCCATGCAAGATATGTATATATATGTGATATAACATATAATGATGTATGTAGTATGATGCATATATAATATACATATGTGTAGAAGCTTAAAATTCCATCTATGCAAACAGGAATTTTCTACTCTAGCAAGTGCTTCTCAGTGACTTACTGAGTTATTATGAAAAAGCCTTACAAATTAATCACTGAAGTCCTGCAAAATAGGTAGAATTAAAACCCCTGAGACTGGTGCTGCCTGAAGCCTGTGTCCGCTGATGCAACCCACCAGAAGATACCATGATGTGAACAGTTAGCTTGGCTAGCTGCCGCCCCTCGCCCTGCATGGGTTTACAGTACTTGTCCATTGTTTGATTTAGTTCATTATTAGCTGCCTTGCTCTGCATACCTACGTATAAAAGTTTACACACATCCAGAAATTACTTATAGGGCTCAAATAAAAAAAATAAGTGGTGGTGGGGGGGAATGAACACATGTTCACGTTCTACTGTGCCATATGTTGTAGTAAACTGGGTGTCTGAATTCCCATATGTGGATTTTCTTATCTCTGCCCCTTACATAACTTTGACATGAATGTCCACATCGCCTGAGGAAAAGGCAATGGGGTACATTTTTAGCTCATCTTTGTCAAGGCTTTCATTGGATGCCGACAGTTTTTCCAGTGCAACTAGCTACAATAAGGATGGCATTAGCAGATATTTCCTGGTGCATTTAAGAGTGCTTGGGAAGTTGAGTGTCTTTAGGAGGCAAACTGGGCATTTCGAGAACTACATCATATTGAGTGAGCCTGCCTTTTATTGCAGGTGTCAGTTTTTGCCCACAGTTGTTTCTTTGACTTATGGGTAGCAAAACCCAAGACCAAATTAAGAAGATAGTAACCTAACTTCAACCTCAGAAATTTGCTCCCAAAGGTTAGAAAAAATCCTACACTTTTGTAAAGCTGTCTAAATGCTTGATAATGAAAAAAAAATTAAAAAATAATCCATCCATTAATATTTTTTGTTTTACTTAAGAAAGACCCAGTATCATTTGCAATCATCCAACCTTTTCTTCAAGGCTTCACACACCATTGAGGAGACCCATACTCCTGCTTTTCTCTCCTGTCTTTAGAGGGTTATTGCTCAGGTACTGGTCACTCTTCCTAACTGCTTCAAACCTGCCCTCAGCTGTGCTTACCCCAGCTGGTGTAGGGCTTTCTCCAAGACCTTGCAGGGCCCGAAGTCTTAAAATAGGAATTTGGAATGGCAATGACATTTAGGCTGCAGGGCTTTTCATTAAATTAAAGGCGCTGGGGAGACTCTAATAATAGCTAGGGATGGACAAGGAAGAATTTGATCAGATAGTGCTCTTGTAATTTGATTATGTTTATGTAAGGGAGAGCTGGGACTGGAAAGGGGAGAAAAGGAGAAGAATCAACAAATTGTAAGATGACATTAGGAAGTTTTTATTTCTACTGAAGAGCTAGTAAGAGCTGAGTAATGCCAAATTTATTCTTACATGAACTGAGCTAACCTTTGGGAGTGATCTGAACTCGCTATACAACAAGGCTAGCATGGTTCTGTTCTTCCAGTCCTGTTCTCTTCCTCGTGCTTACACTTTGTTAAATCTAAGAATTAATTGAATGTAGTTGCAGGAGTGAATACAACAAATGTATGTTGTGTGCATGCAAACAATATGCTAGAACATGCTCCCTGGACGTGTTTTTAGCTGCCTTCATGATCTGACTTGCTCAAAAGCAGCAGTGGTACTATAGAAGAGATGCCTGTGAAGTGACATGGCTTAGTGATGGCCTCGGGAGTCCTGGGTTAAGAGCTGGACTTCATGATCTCAAAGGTCTTTTCCAACCTAAATGATTCTATGATTAAGCAAAGGTTTGGATGCCTCAAAAAATTCTGAGCATAACTTCAGATACTGATATGTAGACTATGTGCATGTTTCCCATTCACAGGGAAAGAAGCAGGATTTAAAATACTCCACAAAGATTTTGAACATTATACATGTCATTCATGTACCTTTTGGATGGATCATTTTCTTTCTTGAGGGGGAGCTAAAGGCATACGCCTATTGAGAGAAAGTTTCTGGTTTTGCTGAGAATGAATGTAAGATAGAACACAGATGAAAAAAATAAAATAAATACTTAATGATAGTGCTGGACTTGAAATTAAACCCAGCAGGTGGGTAGATGCTACCCGCATTTCAAAGGATACTGCAATTCCCCTACAAGAATCTGTCTGAGGGCAGGCAGGGAGCTGAGGTTAGGTCGTGGCTCTCTTCTTCCATCTGTAGCATTTTGTAAAATGAAACCCAGGGACAGAAGCTCGAGTTTCAGAACATCCGTGGATTCTGTTCCCTTTCATTTATGGCTTAATGTATATTGTCTTGCTGGCAAGGCTCTTTATTTATGATTTAATAATACGCGTTTTATTCTGGGTGTTGCAAATGAAATCACCACACCCAGTATGTGACTGGACACACACCAGTACCACCATTCCACCTGGGGACGCGGCTCTGTCAGTTGAAGTGACACACTGAGACGTGTTTTTACTTTGCAGCTAACTGTCACGTCTCTATAGATTCATTGACTATCTCAGCTTGGAAGGGATCCGTAAGGATCATCCAGTCCAACTCCCGGCTCCTCACAGGGCTGCCTAAAACTGAACCGCATGACGAAATGCATCGTCCAGACACTCCTTGAACCCCGACAGCCTTGGGGCCGGGGCCGCCTCCCTGGGAAGCACGGAATCGTAGGCTTGTGTCACAGCTATCGTATGTCGTGGTAGAGCACAGCGTGAATTTGACAGCACATGCAGGTATATCCAAAATTAAAATTTCTTGAAGATACTTACAACTGCTCAGGCCAGCCGACCTCCCACTCATTTTCACTGTTATTGGCAGATTAAAATGGGAAAGATTGAAGTAACGTAAACCCAAACCTGCGCGGGGACTGCAGGAGGTAGATCCATCGTTAATGCCTTGTGTCTTGTATGATCTACCGTGATGTAAAGCGATGGGAAAACACACACATACATTCTGTAAGGAAGAAGTTTTACATAAGAATTGTTGTGTTTACGTTCATGTGGAAGAACCAACTTGAAATTCAGATATAGAATTCTACGGTAAAATGCTTATATCCTCAATTTTTACTGCAATATTAGTGGCTGAGTTTGAAACTCCAGCATATTTTGTGAAATGATACCTACTTGCTATGTCATCATGTGGCAAAATGTGCTACATGGACCAATTAATTCACTATGCATTTTAGTTATCCCACTCAGTGAGTCAGGTTATGTGATGCACTAATATGAAAAGTTTTATCAATTGATTAATTTTAATTTGCTGTGGAAAAAAATCAAGAAAGAGATGTTAAGATTTTCTTGTATTGAACCTCATTCTGGTTTTATAATACCACTTGCTCAGTCATCCTCCAAGGGAACAAAGCTGATGTCAGATGCAAAAAAAAAATAATAATTTCTCACCAGTTTTGCAAAGTATTTTTAGCAGCAGGTTTTGGTACTTTGTTTCCAACACTGAGTATTGTCTTGGCTCAGCCACAAAGCCACCAGACTTCAATAATTTCCATTTTTCATCTTCAAGAAAGAAATTCTGATATTCTTCACCAGTTGTAGTTAGGTGTAAAAGAACAGAAAAATCCTGTAAAAGATCCCGTGTCCCAATTCACCACTACTGAAACCTTGTTCTTGGTTGAATTATATTAGAAATGAATGTAAACCTTACTTCTTCAAGAAGGATCCGCTGCCTGGGATGACGTTTGCGAGCGCAGAGATCTGCTCTTGCGGGCTGCCTTGCTGGTTTACCCCGTGGGCAGCGTGCAGTAGCCGTTGCACCGCTCCACGCGATGTAAAGAACGGCACAAACACGGTGCTAGTGCAAGAATGTTTAAGACCCGTTTACAGGTTTTGCTGTCTTCCTTGTTGACTGAGCTCAGCCAGGCAGGCTTTTAGACTTGCGAGGGAAATTGCTGCCTTTGTGAGTTTGGTTTCTGCTGCCCCTTAAATATTTAGTCGCCGGTTCGTGCTGTTACATGCAGACCCTGGGATTTAAGGGAGCACGCCCCTACATGCAAATATAATTCCTGTGAGCGTACCTACTGAGGGCAGGGTAGACCCTTTTATACCAATAGCTTACAAGTCACTTAGAAATGCTTATCACACGTCTGAACGATTCCTTAGTGAATACACTGATCTAGACAGGATTTTATTATAACGTGAAAACTGTAGTTGCTAAAACTGGTTTATGATTTTTGGCTGAAGTATATTTTGCTATCGAATACTAGGTAATAGGGTTTCGGGACAGGAAAGATGTCCCTTGATGACTTTTGACCAGAAATTTTCAAAACTGAATTAGTGTAATTTGAATGCACATGTGAATTCTACTTTAGCTTTCGGGAACCAATAAATTTCAAAGGTTGCAAATGGATTAAATGCATAAAATGCGAAAGAGAAAAAAATCTAGCAGCTGTTTTTCATTGTATTTAATTTTGTTTCAAGAAAGAAATGGAAGGAGAGAGAAAATATGAGGTTTTAAAAAAAAAAATAAAAAAAAAAATTAACAGGTTTTGGAATGCTTTGCAAAATAATTGAATTGATAAAAAAGAACCACACTAAAAATCTGTAATATAGTGTTAATAAACCTGGTCCAAGAAAAGGGGAACTGCTCATTCTGAGATTTAAACCCTGGAACTATCCTAAGGTATTTCCTAAAAAGAAAATTATCATTCTTTCTGTTTATTAAATATATAGTTTTAATCCTTTCTGGGCCTGGCTCACCTGGCTGGGCAGAGTGAAATTAATCCTTTTGCATTAACTCTATTTGAATCTTAATTGTATTGTATCAGCTAAATTATCAGTGTCTGTGGTGGTTAAACATCTAATCAAAGTGTACAATGACATTTTAGATACTCCAGACTATTTAGATTAGTTGAACAGTGGTCAGTCTAACAGATTCATCCTACTCTTCTTTAATAATGGTAAAGGCATAAACCGCAGTGCTACTGCAGAATGGATTGAAAAAAATTCCTCACTGTTATTTAAGATAGGTCATTTAAAAGCCTCCTGCCCTGTCAAGTGTTTCCTCCAAGCAGCAGTGCAAAAAATTATCAAGGTTTTAGTATATGGAGTGTTGTATTTTAATGTAGAGTGCATTTTACTTCTACAACAATAATAACGTGAATGGAGAGGTAAAGGATTAACATTCTGTTACTGTATTCATTATATACAGAATTCAAGTAAATTATTCCAACAAAGTAAAACTTCTACAAGCTTCTTACTCAGTTCTTGTCACCTTTGGCTCGGCAGGAGCAAGGTGAATGTTATGTCAGGAACGCGCTGGTAAAACAACACTTCTCTTGTAGTACAAGCTTCGAACACTGTTGTAGTACGATAATCATCCAGGTTTTGGCAGGGTGGGAAGGTGTTGGGCTCTGGTGATGTATCCTGTGATTTATAAATAATTAAAAAAATAATCATTAATAACAGTTCACCATAGCATTAGCTTCACTGTGGCATAATTTCCTTGGCCTTGCAAGTTTGCTGTTGACACAGCAACACTCAGTAAAGTTTTGGAGGATGTATGCTGGCAAAATGCATGGAGCTACACATTTAAAAACTACTAAGTCGAATTCATTACAAGAGTTCATTACTTGTATTTACTATTAATTGTAACTATAAACCATCTTTTGTAAAAGAAAACCTATATATATATATATATATATATATATATATATATATATATGATCTTACATCTGTTATAGGAAAAATTTTAGACACCTCACAATACCTACAAATATATTTTCACTGAAAGCTTTGGCAGAAAAAAGAATACACAATAGGATTAGAGGAAAAGAGACAACTGTTTTTGCCAATATATTCCATTTCCAGCGCTAGCTAAATGGGCGAAGAGAACGGTCATGAAGCACTCAGCCAGCTCTGATTAGGATTTATCTTACTAATGCACATTTAAGAATTACTAAATTTTACCTTAGTAAATATATATATTAAAACTTGGATGAAAAGGACTAGTCAATTTACCTTTTTTTGCAAAATCCAGTTTATGGATTTGATAGGCCAACACAAATTGTCAATATTTTGCATTTAATCAGTTCTTAAAAACAAATGCATCGCTTCTTAATAACTCAGTACTTTAAAGCTGCTCTTGGACTGTTATGAGCTGTAATGTATATAGGTACATAGAATACGTCATCTAATCAAACAGATTGCACTTGCTGTTAGTCAGAGCTCTCTACTATATATAGTATTTTTATATAAAACTTTGTAAGTGAAATCTTGGTTACATTGAAGTCGATGGCAAAACACAACTGGCTTCAGCCAGGATTTCACCCCATGCTGAAGGACTTGCAAAATCAAAATAGCAATTATAAAGTGGAATTTTAAAATCAGAGGTAACAGTCTCAGCCATTTCATTTTCATAGTCTCAGAAATATTAAAGAATTATTTTTAGAAGCAGGTTTATATTGCAAGATTTACCTCTTTCATCAAAACTCTCCAGTCATTGTATCACGCTCATTGGAAAGAGGATTTTTAGTAGTGACACGTGCAGTTGTTCCTGCACAAGCAGTCCAGAGATGTAGTAAAACAGAGGTGGAGAAGGACACCCTGGATGTGCGAAAAAGGTCCAATGTATAAAGTGAATTATGTTGAGGTTTGCTTGCATCGCCCTAATTCTCCTTCTTGGAGGAAAATCAAACAGGGAAACAAATCCTTTGTCAAGGGTCTTTTATTCAGTAATGTGGCTTGAACTAGGAATTAAACACCATTTTTCTCCATTGTACTAACAAATGGATGCACGACTCATTTTAAATGTATGCAGAAATTCCTCATTATTGAATATCAACTCTCTGTTCAGAGCGTTTTTCCACAGTTTAGAAATCCAGCCCCTAAAATAGAAGTTTATAATGTAAACGTTGATGCAACATAATAGCACTCGCGGGTGATATTATGATAATCAACCAAAGCTGTTTGCTGAGAGCTTTTTCAGCACTTTAAATGGATGAAGGCTGCTCCCAGCAAGGAGACCATGGTGGGAAGCCTGCGGGGGGTTATCTCACCACTCTGCAGGTAGCACATCCCAGTGCTGGCAGCGCTCAGTATCCCAATGGCTTTATCTCAGGTAGAAGCTTGGTTTCTCCCTGCATTTTGATAAGGACACCGAAAACAAAACAGGCAATGAAAATTTAATTTGGTTAGGAGTCTTTCCTCCGATTTTTGTGGAGAAGGTTGGGTACCAAAATCAAAGCTAGCATTTGGGCGAGCATACATGAATTATGTATTTATATCTCCAAGGGTAACATTGTGACTGTTGTTCCGAGTTCTCTGTTTCAGTTCTTCTTTGAGACATCAGTGTGCTCCTAGGAAGGTTTTCCACAGTTGTGCTTCTCCCTAACTTTCCCTAAACCCGTTATTTTTGATGAAAAGTGTGCGTGAAAGTCAATACGATGTGGCGTTGACTCTAGGGGCAAGGCTAGGTTCGTAGAGACCGAAATAGCGTTCGATAGGGTGTGGGAGGAAACCAGCAGGTGAGCTGCCCAGCCCTACCCTGGCATACCTGGAATATTCTATTTCAGTGGGAGTTTTGTCTGAGTGCAGATTAATGTCTGGTATTTCCCACAGCAGTAAGGGTGAGTTTAAAACAGTAGGTCTTAAATATATGACACTAACGAGAACGTGACGGTCAGTGGAGAGACTGGAAACCAAGTCTAAACCTTGGTGCCCTGGCCCGTCTTGATTGACACAAGTATTTAATTTTGGGATCTGTAAGATTGATGGGAATGTTTGGGTGAACTTGGCAGCTCTGAAGACCTGCGTCTGACTTCATTTTATTACTTTATTTGTGATTACAATAATCTCAATGTAAGTTTGCACAGAAATGTTATTATACTTGCGCTGTACTGCTGTGCTATCCAGCTCTTTCCTTCCGTAGCGCTGGATAATAGAAAGTATATTTTTATCATCTAACATACCTGACTTTCTAGCAGTGGCGTGTCACTGACGCGGACTACATTTAAGCTCTAATTTAATCAAAATGAATGTTGAAGGCCACTAGATTTCCAGCTTTTCATACCACTGTTTTGTTCTAATATTTTGTAGAAGGATTTAGAAATTCTCTATGGAGATTTAGTATAGGGCGATTTTTTTCCAGAGTTTTGGAAAAAAACCCACTTCCTCGATAAAAAAAAATAAAATGTTTATAGCATTTAGTTTTGTACAACATAAAAGACAAAATGTTAGACGTGTTGAAACATATGCACATACATATATAAAGATGTATTTATTATTTAGTACCAATATAGAAGTTGGCTATAACTCTCAGTAATGCAAACGCCGTAGCAAATACATTAGAAAGCACCAACTGTTTCTGGTATTATGCTGGATTATTGACTTATTTTTCATCACTAGTATGATGAATCTGGAACTTTACCACTTTCGTGACTGTTTTCAGCAGCCTTCATCCTTTTCTTTTTTCTTTCCTTTTCTTTTAAATACTGACCTTATATCTTCCAGGGTCATAATGCTGCTAGAGGGCCAAATCGCATTTGACTGTTTAACAGTCTAATAATCTGTATGGCCAGAGGGACTTCCCTTGCTTAATTTTTTTTTTTTCTTTACTTGCACAGAACAAAAGGTTGTGACGAAAAGGGCAACAGTGAAGAAAATAAAAATTAAAAAGTCGAGCCATTAAATTCATTTTTAAAACCTTCTTAAATTTAAGGGTGTGTAAATTGGATAAAATACGTCAGCTAGAGGAAGATCATGTGCTAGAGAACCGTGGTATTATCACGTCTAAATCTTATGATATTCTGCTAATGTTTTGGAGAGGATGTAATAAAAAGCTTTTGAAAAAAAGTGTGAATTTTGGGAGGTAACAATAGTGAACAGTAGTGCTTTTTGTTTCTTATGCAGGGAGAAATCATAGCTACGTACATTTTAACCAGTTACAACTAGAAGATTTATTGCCTGAAAGTATAAGAGAGAAGAGGGTAAATACTAGTTTCAGAGAGGAAGAATTTTAAATAATACAGTGGTTTCTGGATTAAATTAAATTACCGTAAAACTAGGGCATGGTAGCTCAAGCGCTGCTCCTCCCACCCTCCGCGGGGCTCGGCCGCTGGCGTGGTGGCCTTGCTCCGTTGGTGACTAACACCTTGTCTGTCTTGAAAGACTGTTAGAAAGGGGTGGAAAACACGGGGAGAGAAAACATGAAGTCTGTGAAATTCCAGACCAAAGGTCCAGCCTCAGGCCTGAGCAGGGGTAAGCATCAAGGAATACGCAGGCAGGAACGTTGTGCGCAGCAAAGGCTGCACGAAGGTGCGCGGCATTTGCCACCTGGTGCAGAACTTTGTGGTTGGCACTGTGGGGTGGCTGGGGGGGGTCCTCCCACCATGCACATCCCCGCTTTCCCCCTCCCACTGCAAGCTGGCAGTTTTCTCCTTTACTACTTCCCATAGAAAAAACTTCTACATTTCAGCAAAGTACAAACTTTGCATGTGTTGGGCTTATTTTTTATTACAATAAAAGTAAAACCCACAGGGCAAAAAGTAATTTTTTTCTTTGGGAAAAAAAAAAAAAGGGTTTAACAGCTGGGGATTTGGAAAAGTGAGTGGGGAAAAAAAAGTTTAGCTCAATTAGCTGCTGTCATTCAGTAGCTTCCTCCTGGGATAACTTCATTTCTTTATTCTATTGTGTAGACCTAATTCCATTGTCATGAAAGAGAACAGATGAAAGGAGTTAAAGAAGTCTTAACTACAGCAAATCTAGTATATTAATTTTCCAAATTGTACCAAAAGAAAAGGGTGCTGTTTCTCTCCTGCAGTTTGTGCTTAGAAAGCTGTTTAAGACCTCAAACCTATGTGAGAGTCCGTCACGCTCCTCACCTTGGGTGGATGCAAGTTCCATGAGACATTGGTGAGCCTCCGTAGACGTTGAAAGTTTCTAGGATTCCTACGTAAAATAAAATAGTACTCTTGAATATACTTTCATAACGGGTGTGCAGTAAATAAAATTTGGCTTTTAGAACTTCTAGGTTTCAAACCTTTAAAGCAACGCTGTCATTAACCTGGGTAGCCAAAGGAAAAGCAGTGCAAGGTTTCCATTGTGAGCCTGCACCTGTATCACGGCGTGGAGCACGAGGAAACATAGCCATGCGCCTGGACATTGCGGAGGGATGCACAGACTCAGAACTTGGCTGTTATTCTTCCCCTCTGCGCTCTGAAGCTGTGTGAGCCTTCACAGGTTCAGGACAAAAGACCGTACTTGGCTTTTTTGGTTTGCCCGTCTTTTGCTACTCTCTTCAGGTAAGCTTTCCATCTGTTCCTCTAGGTTCTTCTTTCCCCCGACCATATGTGAGTAGTTGGATTTGGCAGCAAGCTTGTGTCTGTTGAAACAGTGATTGCTGCAAAACTTCTGCCTTCACCGCAGAGCTTTTAAGATGTGCAGTTTATGCCCTGGCCAAATTCCCAAGGGGAGCGTTCCCCGCTTCTCTCACTTTGCGGAGCCCCACCGGAGGTAGCTGGGAATGAGAAGCTGCTGTGGGAAAGCAGACACACTTCTCTGCACCGTAGCTGCTAGACCAAGTTTGAGCGTTATCTCAGTGTTGTTTGAAGCAGGACTTAGCCGTGGTCTCCCACCTACTGGGAGGGCGTTTCATCCACCTGGCTACTGGATAGTCTTGGTAAAACTCTCCGCTGAAGTTATTTCGTGTTGTCCGAGTCAGTCCATGTTCATTGGGTGAGGGAAGGAGGAATAGAAGAGGCACTACTATAGTTTGATAATTAAGACATTCATTCACACAGGACATCCAAATTCAAGTCCTTTGTCCCTTCTCCTGTGAATGCGGAGTGACTCACGCGTAGCGAAGCAGCGTTAGCAGTTTGGCTGTGAAACACCCGAGGGCTTGGGGAGCAGGGCTGTCCTTCGGGACGGGAAAAAATTGGTTCGGGCTCTCACAGCAGATCAGCTACAAAAGGGATCTGAGACAGGTCTCTTGCCTAATCGCTCAGCTTTTGGGTACAGTGGAGTGAACAGAGGCTGGATCACCTTTCCCCTCGTATTAATTAAACCACCCTCTAAATAAAACGAGTGTACTGACAAAGATGATAGAGAGCACTTTTTTTTTAATTTTTTTTTATTTCTCTCTCTAAATGATACAGTACTTGAGTGGCTTCACGTTAAAACATGCACATGCTCTGTACTTAATTGTCTTTACTAGATACGTTCTTGCAGTTGAAAACAGTAAGAATGCCTTGCCTGCTCAGTACTGAGATAATAATATCCCAAGCACAATGGCCAGTGAGCTTTAGTGTAGGCAGAAATTAAAATATCTCATGCTGTCTAAATAAGTGGTAAAGGCTGCATTTAAATGGAGGCTCCAAATAATGTAGAATAGTAAACAGTTTTATGTCATTTGGAAGTAACGAGGTAAACATCAGCCAATGCAAGAGCCCCATTTAGGTGCAACGTAGCAAAAAAATCTGGATCTGAGGAATATCAGAAACACTCTGTACTCAGTAACAGTGGTTGAATGGATATTAACAGTAGCTATGCCACAAAAATAGAAAGTGTTAAAAGTCGGTTATATACAGTCCTTTGCATACCTTAGTCCATATCGGATTGCCAATATTGCCAATTATTATCAGCATTAATTTAGTGAATTTTTTTCCCTTTGTAGTCCACGTTCAGTGAAGGGATAAAATGCTAGTTGTGATTAGTGTGCATAATGTGTGAATAAGACAATCCTATACAAAAATAATAGCCTAGAGTCCAATTTTCAGATTAGATCTCAGTCTGAAGCTCTTGAGAGTAAATACACCTCAAACTTTTCAATTCTCTTTTTGAGGAAATTGGAAAATTCTGTTCTTTGCTGTCTTACAGTGATACAGACAATGCACATTGAAGAGAAAACAGGGAAATAATAGCTGTAGTTACATCACTCCTTGCCTTTGAGATATATACATTTATAGGGCACATGTGACATTTTTTATGTTCTTGGAGTGGGACTTTATTACTCAAATGTTTAAATATAAAATATCGAAAATGTTTTCCTTCTCTCAGTTTTCACAGATGTTCTTTATTTTTAAAGTAAATATCAAAGACACTTTGAGCCAAATTCTCATCTCAGTTCTATCCAACCAAGCCTGCCAGTTTCGGTGCACTTGCTTAAGCATGTCTGCTCATGGTTTTCTCCCCTCTCATATTTTCCCACCGGTTCTCACTGTCATGCTTCGGTAAAGCCCAAGTTCCATATCTAATGTTGGATACCCTTAGCACAATCCCATGTGGCTCATACTGCCAAGTTGCTTTTTTTTGGGTTTCTTACAATAGCAAAAGACTTTGATCTTTATTTAAAATTGTGAAAAAAAAAACAACACCCTACAGATTAAAGAACAAGAATGTCAGAGTTACTGCAAGCAGAAGATTTTATCAAAACATCTAAAAGGCAAGGGAGGAGGTGGTGGTGGGTTTTCTTTTTGTACCTTGGGCTGGTAATAGGAGTGGAAACTGCAGTTTTCATGTCCACAGTCAGCCTTTCCCGTATGTTAGTTTGGCATATGTTACCATATGTTTTATGAAATGCACGGTAGTTTTTCTGTGGATGCAGCTTCACATTCTGTCGTCGTTATTAAAGATGGTATGTCTTTTACGTGGAGACTTTGAGCCGAAGATACATTCGTGGCAAACTTTTAGAAGACAAGGCAAGAGATAGTTTCACCTTTTTCTTCACTGAATTTCACAAGGGAGCTATAATCTCATATTAACTCTATTTATCTGTAAATAACAGAGAAGACATAGTAGAAGGCATAACAGGCAGAGAAAATGTGTTCTTCGTGTAATATGCTAGATTAAAATCTACTCTTAATGCTTGAGTAAAATGTAATTAGCTCAGGATTTAAAAGGGCTTAAGCTGTGGTGGTGTTATGTCACATTAAATGATTTAAGCAGCAAAATTTTAAGTATTTTTGACCTTGTTTCAAATGAGGTACCATTTCCCTCAGTGGAGAAAGCATTATGGTGGCCGTGAAAACATTCAGAATTAGCATTATGTCTTAAATTTAGTCATACTTTAACCAACTTGGAAGGATTCAGAGAAGTCCCTGTTATTAACTTGAGTTTGAAAACCATAGCAGTAGCCTAGATTTTTTTGTAGGAAGACAAATGTAGTAGGAACCTGATCATGACTAGTATTAGTCACATTATATCAGATCAAACTTATCAAATTCAATTGCATTAGATGTTCCTTTACTAAATCCTTGTGCTAGGGGAAAGAAAAAAAAAAAAGAAAAAAAAAAGGCTTCCTCCTTAGTGTTCCCTACTAGCAAACCAAGAGGTTTGACTTTTCAGTCGGTGGTACCCAGGCTAAGCTGGTCAGCCCATGCTGTCGCTGACTTGAACGGAGGCACAACATCCCTAGCCTAGCAGCTGTGTGCCTCGTAAGCTCCAGATCCGTGCATGTCGGTCTCTATACATCAATCGGTGCGAACCCATCTGCATATATATATATATATATATATATATATATATTGCACAGTGATGAGTATTAAATTAAGCTGTGTGGGCTTTTCAAGCTTTGTCTGCATCGTGTTTCTCATGGTTCAGTGCCCTGGCCCATAGTACCCCATCAGCAGCAAATATAAAGAGGGGTGGGGAACAACCAAATAAACCATGAACATGGGTGAATTAGGGAGATTTGGACAAACAGCAATAATTTTGTCAGACAGACTTGCCTGTGGTAGGGGGCTCTGTGGGGGTGAAATGCTGGTCAAGATAACGCCAGTTCACAACACTCGGGCTGGTGTACGGTGGGAAAAGCAGTATACGTAGCACCTGGAAGACGGCTGGTCAGGCAGCTGAGGGTGGAAGCCACTTAGAAGGGAAAAAAAAGAGGCAGAAATGGGGAAACTGAACAAAGAATGAGCATCTAGGTCAAAAGAGTAATGGGTTTGCTGTTTTTGTCTTTATTACCATCCCTACTCATTTCATGCATGCTTTCTTTTCTCTGGTTGAACTTGTTTTGCACACTGGTGGTTTATACTCTCCTTAAATGCTATGACCAACCCTGCCTGAACATGGTTACTTTTAGGTGACTGGCTTTTTGTAGGAAGCCTCTGTCGGTAATCAATTGGTATTCTTCCTCCCTCATCCAGCTTTAAACACAAGTTCTTTTTGATCTTTGTTGCGCAGATGGTTTTCATCTTCATAGAGATAAACCTTCTGCCAGCACATACTACTAAGGCTGATTACAAATCTCCATTGTACTTAGTGTCCATTAAAAAAATCTTGGTGAGCTACTTGGGTTTGTGGTTGGTTTGGGTTTTGTTGTTTTAGGTTTTTTTTTTAAAGTCTTTAGTACCTCAGTGCTGCTCTGTCAATTCCTTTATAGAAAGGTTGTGGCTCTAAGGTGACGTATATGATTAGCACTGTTATTTTGAAATGTATATAGTTACAGCCTAATCTTCAGTGCCAAAAAAAGTCTGAATTTTTAAATTATTACCTCTCATTATGCATTTTGCATGAACATTTGACTTCTGAAATCTGTAATTGGTTTATCAATGATAAACAGATTATAACTCGAAAAAGAAACACCTCGAATATTATCAAAGATGACAACTGTTTGATAAATTGATAAGCAAGTTTAATAACCTGCTTCATTAAGTAGAAGCAGAAATTAGTCTGCAGAGACGTTTACATGTAAAAAGAGAAAGTCAATTGTTCAGTGATTTTTTAAATTATAATAACAAACCTATTACCAAATGAAGCAGTCTCTTTGGCTGTCCATCTCTCAGTTGCACAGAAGGGTAGTGATTAGTACAATGAGATCAATTAAATAGTAGAGAAAATGTGCCATTTTACAAATTACTACCAATTACTCTAGCTTCTTTCTGAGTTATGGGGTCTGCCAAGATTCCTTTGAAGCTCCTTTTGGAAGCTTCACAGTCACAATCAAGATCCAGCAATTTATAATTCAACTAACCATCATTTCCTAAGTTCATGCAAAGTGACAAACCCTAAAACATTGGAAATATATATTTTTTTAAACTTAATGAACTTACCGTTCCCATTTTGCAGGGTCTCATTGCCAAACTGTCAGAGTTTTAAGGGTAACACAGGTTATTTCTTACGAGCATTCAGATCAGAAGCAACTCAAATAAGCACTGGAAATCACACAGAAAATACTTGTGATGGTTTTTGCACTGAGTTGTTCCAGACCTTTTAAGATATTCTGATGGTGTGCAGACAAAATTACCTATTTTAATATTCTTGAGATTGTCTTCTCAGTTATCCAGACCCCAGACAATTTCTCTACTAATATTTTTTGCTATAATTGAGAGATCCATCAAGGTTTGAAGTTCCCCAAACCCACCTTTCAGTGGCCTCGCTTTCTACATGGATATGCCATATACCTCCCAAACCTGATTTCCATTCTTAAGCGTGCTGAATTTTCAACTTGTTCATGCAATTTGGTCTCAGTTTTAGGCTCCTGCACAACAGACAGCTCCCTGGATCAAAAACATCGCACGGCATGCGTTAGGCAATATTAAGGCTAGCCAATTAAGTGCTGCTTCTGCCGAGTAGACGAGTATCTCCTTTATCATTATACGCCGTCAGCTTTCTAATCACTTCAGGCAACGAGTCTGACGTTTATTTTACATTCCTACTATACCTATAAAAATGCACCGTTCTTCCTGAGCCCTGCTACATGCTTTATTTTTACATCGCATGCTTGACTGTCACTTGCTGTACAGTGTCAGAGAGAAGAATGTCACCAACAAAGAGAAGAACATGAGAGCCAATCCCTCTAATAACTCTCAGCAAATTTGCATGCCAAGAAAACGCCTTGCAAATTACTGATAGTCATCGGAGTAAAACGATTTTTTAAGAGGAAATGAAGTCTTCATATTTTTAAGTTTGATTAGGTAGATCAGGAAAAAACAGTTTCCAGCAGCCAACAAAACAAAGAAGTAAGAGACTTGTTATGCTCTGGGAATGTCTTTAGGCTGAAAAACTAGTAACGAGTTGATCAGGATTGCTAAAGGAATGAGTAGCTGCTGGTGGTGGCGTTTTGTTTTTGGGGTGGGTTTTTTTGTCTTTTAATGCAAGTTTGATTTCTGTAATAGTGTTTCACACCAATGCATTCTGATTAGTAGATACTTCTGCTCAGAGCTTGAATCCTGATCTTTTATAAACAGCTCCATGGGGAGCACTAAGCCTTTGGTCTTAGTCACTTGCCCAATATCCCCGGGAAACTAAAGCTCAGGCTCCAGAGCTCGGCTCTTAATTACACACAATACTTCTACAGGCAAACTCAAGGTATGTCAAGGAGTATTTGAGACTTCAAGAGCAAGTTAAGCTATCTGAGTAGACACAGTTTCAGATCCCTTCTGCATTTTGCATTAATCAGCTCTAATTCTGTAGCTTTCCCCTGCTCGGAAGGCTCTCTGATGTACTCTGGTATGGTTCAGGTTTCGCTGTGTTTCTTTACTTGTATCTGCAGTCTTATTTGCTATTATCATAAGCTTTCATAAGCTTTCAAACTTTCTGTCATTACCTTGTTCTGAGTTACTACTGAAAGGTGATTCTGATGAAAAGCAGAAAAGGGAAAGTGCCAGCTCACATGCTGAGATAAGCTATTTAATCACCAGTTCTTTCAACTGTGGATGTTTAGAATTAGGAAATCGTTATTTAAGGAAAAAAAAAATCATGACCTAATATAAAAAAAAAATCATAAAAATAGGTCAGTGGTGGCTAGCATGGATCTGTGTGTGAATGGAATCAATTCGGGTATTGTACAACAATATTTGATGTGAGCTTAATGTACTTTCTCCAGGTTTTAAAATAATTGTCTTCTCTTATCCTTCATGAATGCAAAGGAAATTCCTCAATGGTTAATGTGAAATAATGACACTGAATGACAAAAATGACAAAAATTTTCTAAAGGTTTTGTGATATGATTCTTGATAACTTGGCTTCCTGTAGTTTTTTAGTGCTTAATTGTGGGAGGATTTATCCACAGTATGTGTTGACTAGGAATATTTTTATGCAGAAGAATGTTACTATTATCTTCTTGCTTTGATCTTTTCTTTCTACTCCCTTAGTAGTTTTCTGGTTTTATTTACAGAAGTAAAATAAAAAACACTAACTGGGGGGTGGGGGGGTTGGTTTTGGTTGGTTTTTGTTTTTTGTTTGAGTTTTTTTTTCCATAGTTTTACAACCCACCTTATTTATCTAGTTCTTTGTTCAGAACTTATGGTCACTGTTTTTTTTTGCACTGTAATATATTCAAGATCAGCAGGAGGATATATCTAAACCAAGGGAGGAAAAGTCATAAAATTAGATACGAAGATATAAAGCAGGGGGAGAGGAGGAGAGCTGTGCCACATATACTGGAATATTACATATACCAGAATATTATATATACTGGAATATTACATGTACGGTGCAACAGCCACAGAATGTGCAGTATATTAGATTCACAGCACTTTCAAAATGGTGGGTCTGTTTACATGAGTGAACAGGTTTAAAACCCAGACAAATGGCTTTACAGGCATGTTCTTAGTTCTTTACCTTTATTTATTGGAATTTAAATGTATTATACAAGAACAAATCTTTTTATAGATACTGCAACAGATGGTCGAACACCATGCTTACCTACAATGGTATCCAAAATTAGTGGGGATGGTTATATCATCAAAGACAATAAAAGAACAAATGTTCACAAGTAAATGTTAACCATCAGAGGTCCAACCTCCCCTGCAGCCATCCTGTGGGCCAGGTCAAGTCCAGAATCGGCACCTAGTGCTCCCAAACTCAGAAAAGTCTCTTGGACGAAGAGAGGGATTGGAGGTCCTCCCTGAAACAAGTCATTTTGTGTATATGAGTTTATCTCACATCAGCTAAAATTGTGTAAGATTTGTTTTTCACATCACAGCTTTTATCACCCTGATTTCTAAAGTAGTGTTTTTAAAACCTTGAAAGTGCAAAGGCATCTGAAATCATAAAGTACAAAGTATTTTCGTTTGGCTAGGAAAAATTGGTTTAGGTAAGCCGCAACAACCATTTTTTTTGAGTTTGGAAAAAAGCCAGCAAGTCAATTATTTGTCCAGTCCTATTTGTGGCGACAGAAACTATCTCCCTGACTTCTGTACGGCTGCAGAGGCAAACGCTGCTCCCGGGGTGGGCGCTTCGGCTTGGAGGTCGTTGTCCGCAGCCAGGACACTCCGAGCTGGCCCGAATAGTCAAACTAGGCCGAAATAACGCCTAAACACCTACCGGTGGAGAGAGTGGAAGAGAAGTTGGCTGTAGCAGCCCTCATCTTTTCTCAGGTAATTCCTCTGAAGGTGACTGCAGGCCGGGCAGCCGATAAGGGGAGCCCATTGCATTTCACCTCTTTGTCGTAGGCTGAATCAAATTGTGCAGCTTGTGTTCGGCTGTCTTGCTGCGTAGACAGATAACAGTATTCTTCAGTATATTTTCCTTTCAACAGCAGTGTTAGGGCTTTCATTGTTGCTCTAAAACAAATCACACTCAATCTTGAAACCCTAATTCACTCAGGTGAAGATTAGACTTGACCCATTGTTTTGGCTTCTGAAGCACTTACCTTTGTATCTATTGTCTGTCAAGTTTCCCAGAGCGTCTATTCAGCACCATCTCCCTGAAGTGACTGGTTAAAATCAGTCCGTGTTTCTGTGCCTCTGGGTTGGGGGGAGTGGAAATCAGGAGAAATGCTTCCATATTATATTTTTAAACAAATACAAATATAAGAAATCATTAACTGTTTCATATTTGTCTTTGTCTACATTTATTACGAATCTCTCTGTACCATGGCTCGGTTGATATTTATTGTTCACAGTTGATATTTGCTAAAATACTTCATAACGCAAACTTACTGGTTGCTTAATTCTAAACCTCCTTGGGATTCGTAATGTTTTTGACAGGTTTGCAATTATTTGAAAATTTTAAAATAACATGAAAATTAACAGGAGTGATTTGAAAAATGCCATTAGAAAAAAATCATTATACGCCCTTTAAAGGTAGCTGTTGTTTAGTATTTGTTGATGCTCTTTATATAATTTTAGCCTTCAGTCTCACCAACTGAATCACAGGTGAACCTCATTTTCACTATTGTTATTTTTTTTTTTTAATATATGCTGTGTTTACTCACAATAGAAAACAGAAAGGTAATTAAGGAGGGGAAGGTAGATCTTTTTCTCTACTTTGGAGAGGAATAACCGAGATGCCAGTAATAGTGCTAGCCAGTATGGAGCGCATTCTAGCTTAATTCTGTGTGCACGCTTGCCAGCGTCATTATCACCAGTGCTAGTGTCACTGGTTCCGTATGAGAATCAGTACGAGAAGGAGCACGTACAAGAAAGTCAGTGGGACTGTGCAGCAGATGAGCACATCTCACTCGACAGATGAAAGCTCCTAACTTTTCCAAAATCATCACGAGAAAGCATTTGTGGAAATAGCCTGACGTAATGAATCAGGAAGGTAATTTTTGAGTACAGATGTTCTTAAAGGATAAATCAGCCCTACCAGGCTTCAAATGACTCCAGCCTGAATAGTCTCCACTCAAAAGTTATGCAGACCACTGAAAGGCATCAGATGGGAATGCCCATCAATATCTCTTCCATCAAAACCCAGCTGAGAAGTGCTGCATAGCTTCCTCTGCCTCCCCCTTTCCCGGCTGGCACACTTCCATTGGGTCTCGGGCATACACGAACTGCTGTCGCGTGGAGGTGATGGGCAGCAGGAGGGGACAGTTATTTTCATGCCCTGTGCAATTCTTCAGAACTCATTCCCAATACTTTGTGTTTCATGCGGCAGGAGAGGAGAGCAGCGCTTTGCTCGTGCAGTGACACTGCTCAGTTCTGTGACACAAGCTTTACAGAACAAAACCCAACAGTTAATTAATCTGCGACTGTGACTACGTTATCAGGACTCCAACTCCTTAATACTCTAGCACCGTTCATGGTCTGTCAGATTGTTCCATGATAATAAAATATCAGCTGTGTTTATTAGAAAGCTTCTTAACACAGTTCGTAAGCCCCGGCCACTCTCCTCGTGGAGGGGCTTCACATTCAAGTATAAATGTAAGGCTATAATCCCCCAAAGGATTGCTGTGATTTCTAACCCTGCCAAGCAACTTGGGTTGATTTTCATTTCCCAAGGAAAGGCAAAATGCTTTCCTGTTGTTTTGGCTAAGCCCAGAGGATCCTCGTCTATTCTAGCTGCTTTTTGCCCCGTCCATTTTCAGAGTTAATGTGAATATACAGACAAAGAGAAACTTTTAACTTAGGGCACCGAATTTAAAAGAAGTATATTAAAACCACCTCCCCTGTGTGAACGATGGCAGGAACCCCTGTAATTCAGATTGCACCCAAGTAGTGAACTCCGGAGCATTCCCATGTCTGGAGCAGATCTCTCTTAGGATGAGATCTCTCATCCTGACCCCTTGAGGCACAGCCTGTGCCTTGGGTTCTGTGGCCAGGCAAGCTGAGCCCACAGACCTACATGGAACCACCAAGCCCTCCAAACCGGAGTGTCCTCGTGTATGTTTCTGCACTTGAAGAAGAGTTTGGCTCCCTGTATTCCAGATTGAATGAAAACTTAAAAAAAAAAAACAAAAAAAACAACCAGAAACAAGCCAACCAACCAAAAAACCCCAAAACAACAAAAGAAAAAATTCAACAAACCAACCAACCAACAACCCCCCAAAAACCCAACAATTTAAAAAAAAACCCCAAGAAACTTGGAAAGGCTGTTGCTGAAAGGCAGCCTGGGATATTACCTGCGTGGTGTTAGGATTAGATAAAACTAGATTACAGTGAGCATTTGGTTATTTTTTTCTCTACGTTTGCCATTCTGCAGAAAGCCAGTTTGACTACTTTTTAGTATAGCACAAAGATTTTGTTTCCTGCATTGTTAATTTAATTAACATATTTAATACCAAAATGGACTTTATGCTTGTATTTTGTTAATTTACCAGCCAGCGGCAACTTGTGTATATAAACTGTTACTGCTGTGTTGGAATTGGTGTGTTTGTGGGCTTGCATCAGTTGAGCACTTGTCTGTGTATATTTTAGTCTTCCCTGAAATTCCTATTCTGTGACTTGATTTCCTTTTCTTAAACTTGTAATCTGGAAACAGTAACTTCCAATTGCCCTCACTTAATTTAGACTGCATTTCCATCTAGCTGAAAATAAGGATAATAGTATTTTCCCTTTAAGGATAAATAAAGTTTATTAGTTGGGGTTTGTATGGCAAAAAACACTCTAGCAATAGGAAATACTTAAAAACATTTTAAATGCAAGGAAATATTACATCAATGAAGAACATAAAGATGTCATTTAGGGACCATATCTTACAAAATATACACCTCGTTCTCCATGGAGGGTCATGGAATTATATCAGTATACGGAATAATGGTGTGATTTACACTACTTCACGTTGCTGTAAATGAGTAAGTGACAGGTTCCTGAAATCAAAGCTTAGGAAACCTTAACCACTGAGGGTAGGAAGGAGAAACAGATTGATGTAGTTACAGGTCCTATCAACAGTTTCAATCTGTCAGCCACATTGTTACCTGAAACTATTCTAAGGTGAAAAAAAAAAATAATAATTCCTAGTGAACTGTTCTGAAGATACGATTTCATAGTGTTAATCATGCAGTAGTAGGTCTGGGTGCTTAAAGTGCATTATAGATGTTTCAAAAGGCTGCCGTAAATTGTGAATTTAGTCAAGGGGACTTGACCAATCCTAAGCATTCCATGATTATTTAGCTAAAGTCTTTCTAAAAATGGCTGGTGTTTGGTTTTTTGTTTTTGTGTTTGCTTGTTTGTTGTTTTTTTTTCTTCTTTTGCCTTAATATTTATTATTTATTTATTCATTTTAATAAATAAATAAATAAAATTATTTAAATAGATAAATAAATATCGATATTTATTGCCTTAAGCAGAAAAGCATGCAAACAGAAGATTTCTTGGGGGCTGCTGGGTTCCCCTGAAGTGTTGCAGAGGGTACATAAACCCAAGCACAGGGCTTTTTCTTTTTTGCCTCTTACACAGGCATGTGAGCCAGCGTACACGCAGGTGCCACTGCACACCCGTTGTCCTTCTCACCTCACCCGCCAGGCTCTGTTTGATAGCTGGGGTGCCCTGCCCAGCAGCCAGCACGCGGGCTAGGTGGATGCTCAGGGAGGCAGAGAAGCCTTTTTTTGGTAGGAGAGTAAGGAGTGAAACCTGGTTGTACTGCTGGGGAAGGGGGTGTTGTCTTTTTTTTTTTTTTTTTTTTTTAATATTATCCACTGGAAAATTCACAGAAAAGCAACCCATCATGATATTCTGTTGAAACAAGTGATGCTTGGCTTGCTGAAAACCAGGAGGAAAATAATGACATAAAGAATTGTCCTTGTTCAGGAGCAGTAGGCAAAGATTATATATAATTGGACAGTTATGAATCGATGAGACCGTACAGTTTTTCATGCATATTGGCAAAAAGCCAAGCTTCCTATCTATAAGAAATCAGGATCAGCACACTTCTAGAGTAAAATAATTAATTTAACTTTGTGTGTTGTGGGATAGAACAAAATAACTTTGATCATTCCATTTGAAATGTATTTCGTTTCAGTCCTGAAGCTTTTCTGAAACGTGATGGAAAAAGCCTCACTTTCCTTCTCAAGAAAAGCAGCACTAAATTTAAACATCTATTTCATAAGTATATTAAGAGAATAAATAATTGTGAATTACTAGATTTTGCTCTCAAGGATTCTGCAGTCGCTTGAATCCAGTGATAGAATTACAGTCTGATGAGTCAAATGTTCTTAGGTTTATTTTGCATTATATTATGCATTTCTGTTTCTGTGTCCTCTGCTTCTTTTCATACTCTGGTTCTATTTTCTGCACATCCCTTCAATACCCTTTTGGTATTTCCTAGAGCTGGTGAAGGCATCCCATTGGATAGCTTTTTACACATTCCTTTAGTGATGCTGATTCTTGAATTTGATGGGTACAACACTGCAGCTGTGAATCTGATTAGATAATAATGAGGTTTATTTTTATCCAAACGTTATTTTTTTCCATCACAATTCTTGCATTATTTAGACCTTTAAATTTTCTAGATCTCTTATCCTGCTGAAGAATCTGGAATAGAACCATAAACCAAGATTAATTGTTTTTAAATCTTTATCTAGAAAATTGCAGAAAGGTACCACGAAGAAGGAAGGTAATGCAGAAGGTATCAGGAAAGACCCACATGCTTGAGAAGCCTATTTTGAAATAAATGCATTTCCCTTCATAAAACACTATCAGCGGTGGAGGAGTGAGCTGCGACAGGTTTATTTTTAAGTTGTGGAAATTCAGTTACAATATGGATCAAAGGAAGCTGTTTCTTTGAAGAACAGTGGACAGGGAGTTACTGACAAAAGAGTGTCCTGTTGAAAAGAAATTCAATAGTCATGATGATCTCTAACGGATTTAATAAATGAGGGCCATGTCTTGAGATACTTTACAAACTAGCAGGAAGGCAAAGTCTTCTCCCAAGGGGGAGGTGTAAGCTGCAGGAACTTAATTCTCTCACTCTTTCTATCAGTGCAACTTGCCAGGGAGAGAAAGAAGAAATTATGAGTATTAGGAGACTTGTCAAGGGTGTAACAGATGGAGATTTACAGACATAACTTCAGGAAGGGACAGGGAATTTCTACTCCTTCCTATCCTCAGTAAAAATACATCGTAACTCTCTCTCCCTCTCTCCTACGTTGAGACTACACTTTCTTCCCTCACAGCTATTGCAAGCAAATTTCACACAAGCTTTAATTTGAAATTTTATATTATGTTCTTTCGGTTATACTTTAGTTCACTTTTGAAAGTTTCATGCACAGTTGTACAAGTCTCTTCACTGGGGGCTTCTTCATTCCGTACATGCAAGGGGCTGCGTGTGGGTTCAGGTAGGACACCACGGTATCCAACCATCTGAGCCACTCAGGGGTCAGCCACAGAGAAAAAAAAAATGATTTAAGAGCACAACGTTGAGAATATTGTTCAACAAAATACTTTAATTCAGTAGAGAATTCAAAAGTTTTGAAACTTTTCATAAAAAGTTTTCATAAATAGCATGACTGAAGGTTAAATCCCGTGAGAACGGACTATTTAATGAATGGTATTGAGCCCTCTGGGTCCAGGAGCACGACAGCGTTTGAATCTCTTGCATGTTACAGGTCATAGCAAATAATACGGTACAGCCTTAGGAAATAAGGTGTAACCGTGACAATTTTTGGCCGTGTTAAAAGCTGGCAAATACACACACATATACGCCTGCATCTGTACGTCAGCTAAAAGTTCGTATTGTTTGCTAAAACCAAAAGCGGATGATGCATTTTCCTTTCTTTTCTACTTATCGAAAAATCTTTGTGCTTGATGCATTTTCTTCTTTCTTGAATTCATGTGGAGTTGTTTTGTGATTTGAAAAAAGAGGAATTTAAGGTGAAGTGATATTTGCTTTCCTATTCATTTGTTTACTATTGGCCTAGATAAGGTTGGTTATTCTCATTTTTGTTTTTTAAGAAATGCTTCAAACAGGCAAATAGACCTGTCATCTCTAGTAACATCACATATGGGGCAAAAAGAGGATGCTGGTAAGAATTTTATTCCTACTTATTTCTGCACCAACTCTGGGCAAGGGGAGGCCTAGAGAAGAATATTTTCATTTCTGCAGTTTAACAATTTCCAGCACAAATGATTGCGTGCGGGAGTCCTATTCAGAGAAATATAAAGATGAAAGTGACTGTGGGACATCAGCCTGGTCCTGAAAAGATAATCAGTTATATTTGAGTCGTTCTAGAAAGACTTGCGTCTGCGCTGTTCTGAAATAATTCTGACAGTGGAGCCTGCGCCGTCTTCTAGGTGATCTTTTATAGCACTTCCCTACCCTTACCGTTGAGATGGTTTTCATAATACCTACCCCAAATCTCAATTTCTGCAATTTAGAACATTTCTTTTTGTCCTATCCATCATTGTTATTGAGAACAGGTTATTTCCTTATTCTTTTGAAACAGCCTTTCATGTATTTGAAAGCTATTACCACGTTCCATCTCAGTTGTCTGCTCTCCAGCCTAATTCTTTCAAGCTGTATCGCCGCTCGTGTTCTCTAGGCTCTGGTCATGTTGCTCTCCTCACGTTTCTCTCAATTGGCTCCTGTCTTCCTGGAGTGTAATGTCCATATTTGTGCCTGCTCATTCCTGCTGAGGCTTTGTTCATGCTGAGCTGAAGGGAAGAAGCGCCTCACCTTTCTGCAGGCTACCCTTGGGTTTGCACACTCCCATATGCTGTGAGCAAGTGCCGACTCACGGTGTCACCCTCAACCACGCTCAAGCGTGGAGGCTCACATTAAGACTTAGGTGGCTGGAGAGAAAAGAAGTACCGATCGTTTTACCCTCCCACATAACAATTAGATAAATACGATCAAGGTTTACTGAAGACTGATCAACTGGAAAGAGAAGGAAAAAGTCCTCGTGAAGAAAAACCCTTTTGCTGTTTACCGGAGCGCGGTATCAGCGATCAGCATTTACCGATTTCAGAGCCCTTGACTCATCCTATTTATCAACCACTGGAAATTTGGTACTCTTTCTTATCAGGAGAGAAATCATGCACTGCAAATTAATGGCCGGGTTTGTGTCAATGCTCTGTGTTTTCTCAGTCCTTGTGTTTATAGCCACCTAGGTCAAAAAATTGCCTAATGAGGTTTATGTAGCTGTGGCTAAACGTTGATGAAATCTCTGCTGATCTCATCACCGTGACCCAAAACCTCAGTGGCACGGCAGTTTATCCTTTTCATATGAAGAGATTAAGCTAGAGTTTCAAACTAAATTAACAAAAACTTAACTGTTGTTTACCACCTGGGTACGTATTGAGTAGTGACGCAGGAATTCCCTGCTGCTAGTCGTATTTACAACCATTTTCCTGACCTGTAACAGGCCTGGAAAGGAAGAAGCAAACTTCTTCAAATGCATAATTAGAATTTTCCTTCTGGAAAACTCGTCTTGTGAATCTGCTTATTTCTGAGCTTCTTTAGTGGAAGAAAGCCTTTGCTGTATTGCTTACACATTACAAATCTCCTTTGATGACAAAAATGAAAGAAGTGCAAACCAACAATGATTACATTTTATAGACCAAAAAAAGTTTTTCATAGACTGAGCTTTATAATTGAAGCCCATCTTGTCTAGAGAAGTTATTTTAGAAGTTTTGAAGGTTATAAGCTATTTCCCCTGTGCAATTCAATAGCTCATTACCAGTTAAATGGAATTATACTACGCTGTATATAGATGCAGTGTTTTGGAGGAATTTGACAAGAAGCAAATGCACTTGTGGGATATACTGTGTATCTAATGGATATTTATTGTAATGGCATAAACGTTGCTCTAAATGTCTTTTTGCATTAATGATAAATTGATCATTACTGTGAAGCAGGTGAGACTTCAGAATGGCTTCTAATAATTTATAGCCCATATTGATTTTGCTGGAGTGTTTTAACAAGAAGGGTAAATTCCATTCAGGTCAGTGGGATGTTGGCTGAAACCATCCAACTAGCTGTCCTTCAGCTCTCCCTTTGTGGCTTTCAACCACAGCATGGTTAGCGGAGCTCAAAAGCACGTGGCAACACGAGGAGTGGTCCTGTGCAGCTGCCAGCGATTGGAACTCAGGTCTGGAAGTTCACGCTGAGCCAGACCAGGGTTGTGCCCTGTCCCCTACAACGCAAGTGCAAATGCTTTCTGCTACGATGGGAAGTAAGAAAGAGAGATCCCGATCCGAATTGTTGGTGCTGGGTTCTGTGGTTGAAGGCAGGCACGGCCCCCTCTCATGCGCCCAGTGCACGGCCCCCTGTCCCCGTGCTTGGCACGGAGGGTTTGTGTCCTACCGCTCGACCTGAGGCAGGTGGTGTGCCCACACCTCACACTGAGCTTCATCACTCCCATTGTGAGTTTGAAGCTGGCAACATTGATTAATATTTGGGGTATTGTTATATTTTTAGGGTATTATTGCATTATTATATTTTCATAACCTAACTTACAGAGGCAAGGAAACTGAGATTCTTAGTACCGAGTATTGTAAGGATATATCATGATATTTAATCTTCCTTCAGGACTTCTGCATTCCTTGAGTAGGATTTGAATGAAAACAGGGTGGAGGCTTTCAGGGCATTACTTGGAGTAGGAGTTTTATTGAGAGAAGTGCCCTGATTTGAGCTATAGGAATTCACTCATTTTAGTTTTAGAGGCAGTTCTGAAAAGAAAGTATTTGACAGAAAATTTGTTCAGTCCCTAGTAAAAAATAGAGACAAAGAAAAAGCGTTTATTTTTTTTAAGCCAAGACCACAAAAAAATATGAGAGGGAACATCATGTTAAAAATGAAATAATTTTTTAAAATGTGATCCTTTAATTTTCCTAATGTGTTTCCTTCATTTTTCAGTATAAATAATTAGAGAGCTTTTCATGTTAGCAAATGAAAAAAAGTTTCACTGTAAGTTTTTTCTTAGCTCCGCTGCTTTCACTGCTTTATAAAGTACTTTGATATATCTCGATGAGAAGGACTACACTAGCAACTAAGCTTTTTTTAAACAAAGCAGCCACAAATCAGCGGCATATACAGTTCCAATTCCACTGACAAAACAACAGTTCTGTGAGAAGCAGGGATATGGAAAAACCATGATAATTCATATTATGTGATTGTCGTCCTCCAGTGCATTTTATAATTCTGATTAAAATTACTGGCAGCGCTTTGTGTGCATCAAAGGAAAAACAGCTCCAGGAACTGACATCCTGTTAAATGTGGAAGAGCTATTATGGGCTAGTGGTTCAATATGGTGGGGTTTGAAAACTTCCTAACGAAAACCCTAAGCTTTTCCAGGCAGTAACGCTGGACGGTGTAACCAAAGGTGACCAGCAGTGCACCCATATTTTCTGTTGCGATTTATGATGGTTTTAGCATGCTCAGAGATTTGAGGAGCAGGGTTTCGAGCATTATCTTTTTTAGGGCGCCATTCTTCTTGTCTTACTTGTTAGAAACAATATTAGATCCAAAGGTGTTAAAATAAAACTTCTAGCTTTCTAAGCCTTTACAAATCTGTATGTATCATATATTTTTTCTGGAGTACACCTTTTATTATGCACTGAAATAAGTAGGTAAAATTAGGCAAGTTTTGATAGAGCCATAAAGTCACAGTTGGGAAGTTTTGTATTTTTTTTTTCCTGCTACAACCTGTTTTTAAAAGATAAGTTGGTTGTGACTCTTCATTTTAATTATATAGCAGGTGCCTTGTCTTAGCTAGGAAAAGTCTTAATGCAGTTCATTAAAAACCAAAACACAGGTCTGAATGGAATGATCTTCTCTTTCCAATCTCTTGATAGTTGCAGCTATTATTTGCATACACATGCTAAGGAGAACACGTTTGGTCCAACAAAGTTTCTTTACAGTGCTAATGCTTTCCCATACAAGCTGTCCCATTAAGCAAAGCTAATCAGATATTTACAGGATCCCCATTTATCTATGCATAAAAAGCGAGGAAGGCCCGCGCATCCGTAATTATAACAAACACGGGCATTCATCGTGAAGCATCTATTAGTGCTTTAAACACAGAATTGGCTTGTACCCACGCGGAACGTTCTTGTCGGAGCGTCAGAGATACAAACTTGCAGGTGTAGAAGACCCGACCCTGCAGCTCGCTGTTGGACACGCTCGTGGGTGAAAGCCCTTGAAACCTCTGGGCACTGGTGTGCAGGGTCTAATTCTACCAAGCCTTACACACGCAAATAATCTTTATCCTTAGCACCGGTAACATTGACCTAGCTTGTCAATTAGCTATTAAGTGACTAATGGGTTGTAAGTCATTTGCCCGAGGTTGCACTTGAAAAGCGGTGGCAGAGGCAGGCGTAGAACTTCCACCTGTTCCATACTACCAAAGGGAGGTGTAGGATAATAATAATAAAATATAAATAAATAAATATGTTTATTTATAATAAATAAATAAAATAAGCGTTTTAGATGACAGTATGGTACATCACATGACAGCCTAGCCACGTGTCGTCACAGAAGTGGTTAATTTTACAGCCTCACTGGATGAGAGAGACGAGTACTGTGACAGTAAAATGTAGGTAGCTGCCCTCATTTTCATGCTTCAACAGAAGTCTGTATGTTTTGTGTATTATAATCCCTTATATTTGTCCCTAGGAAAAGAACAGAACGTGTATATCACCAGATAGTCTCCCTCGTTAGGTTAATTATCTTTGGCTTACTTAAGTAGTAGCTTAATTTTTCTTGCCCTATCAATACCCCTGCTGCAAAGAAATACAACAGAAACCCCACATCTGTGTTGCTGACTGCCTAGAAAGTGGCGAGTTCGGGACCACTGGCGCTTCTCTAGTGACTATTTCTTTAAAGTGGGTGGGGGGTGGGGTGGGGGGAATCAGTATTACTTGCAAAAAAAAAAAACCCAAACCTTAGAACTTTCATTTAACATTACAAAAGAGGGTATTGCTTAATCCCTGAAGTAGGAAATTGCTTTTCTTCATGATCCATTGCTTTCATACTGTTCCTGGCTGCTGGTGCCGAAGGAAAGAAAAACTGTGTTCTCATTCTCTTCTCACTGTATCTATTTTCTTATCCTGTACAAAAACTTGGCTGTTAATTCATTGTTGAAGTAAATAAAGGGAGGGGAGAGCCTTGCTATGAAAAGATCTTTTTGTCTCAAATGGGCATGTGCAAATAGGGAAGCAAAGCAAAACTTCATGTGGGAAACTGGGAAGGGAAAAAAAAAAAAAAGGAAATTAAGATTTGAAATAGTGTATCAAAGCTGAAGTATATGAGATATTGCTGTTCTTTGAGATGCCAGTGTGGGTTTATACCTAAATTCAGCAGCGTGTTCCCAGAAGGTGCAGGTTGCTACGGAGTGTTTTTTTCTTGTGTTGTAATCTTGTACATGTACCGAGAGAAAGAAAAGGACAATTAAAACCAAAAGACATAGATGGCTGAAAATGAGGGCATCTTGTTTCACCTTGCTTAAAACTCATCCTTTTTTTTTTTTTTTTTTTTAAAGTGCCTATTGTTTTATTGCTTCTTATATGCCTTGCAAAATGTAGTGTGTTACAGCTCAGGGCTGGAAAACACTAATGGACTGTAACTGTGGAATGATAATTTAACTTCAGAAGTTACAATATTTGGTTAATGATTCCCTGACATTGTCAGGACAGGTCACAGAATGCATTTTAAAGTAATTACAAGTTAGCAGCAGTGGTTTATATTTTTCCCTTAGTAACAGCAGTAGAAGTTGTATTTTTCTCTTCTCCTATCAGCGGTGACTCCTGTTTCTTTTTTTAATCTGATTTATTAATATTTTTTTTTCAAATCAATTTAGTCTTGCAAATCATAATCAAAGGTTATGCTGGCAAAATAGCAATCTAAAAATAATTGTGATAGTGAGGTTTTGATACTGGGATGTAATAGAAGAGATACATGCAGGTTTTCCTTTGAGTTTTTTGCTTGTGCTAGCTATATGAGGAAAATAGTAAGACCACACCATATGCCCAATAAAAGCTTCATTAGAAAGGCATTAGTAGAGTAATCCAACTTACTCTGTGGTTTATTTTATTTAGAACATAATAAGGTAAGTTCATTAGTTTGCAGACTTAATGTTTTCTACTGTACCTCAAAGCAACCAGTAACAATTCCACTGAGATGCTGCAGATCTCACTAACACCTGTCAAGATAAACACATGGCTCTCTAGGGGAATCACCTTGGCAACGTAACTGAGGAAATCTGGAAAAAAGTAAGTCTTTCACACACAAAAGAGAGTTACACAATATAAACTTGATTAATGATTTTTCACATGCCTCTGAGGTCATATATCTCTTTAAAGTGAGGGGAAAAGAAAAAAGTCAAATCAATTGCCGAAGAACAAATATTTTGGAATGTACAATACTGAATTTGAAATGTATTTTAAAGAACTTGAAGGATGTAGAATAATTATGCAATTTGAATTGAGCCTTGGAAAGGCTGTCTGAGACCAGCAATTGAGTCTCCATCCCCCTAGGGCTAATATATTAGATTACAAGGATTTCTGTAGTGGCAGTATTTGTGCCACTACATTTAAGATTATGTCAGCATTTCCATTTTAAACCGGTATGTTCGGAGGTTCATAACTCAGCTACAGAAAATTTCCTTGGCACTACAAATAAATACGGTTTCTGCACAATGGTGACACTTTTTCGGGAGGGAAGAAAGAAAAAAAAAGAAAGAAAGAAAAAAGAAAGAAAGCTTAAAGCTAAATCAGTATTTGGACGTTTTGAAGTTATGGATGTCAGAAGTTAGTGCCATCTTCTTGCAACTCTGCTTTTTAAATTCAGTTATTTCTACAGCTGACTTGTAACGCTACTGCTGTCTGGAGTCTAAAGCAATGTGTTAAATTAGGAGATTGGATGGCATGGCACGGCACGGCATGGCACGGCACGGCATGGCATGGCACGGCATGGCACGGCATGGCATGGCACGGCATGGCACGGCATGGCACGGCACGGCATGGCATGGCACGGCATGGCACGGCACGGGATGGCATGGCACAGCATAGCATGGCATAGCACGGCATGGCACGGCATGGCATGGCACGGCACGGTATGGCACGATATGGCACAGCATGGCACGGCATGGCACGGCATGGCACGGCATGGCATGGCACGGCATGGCACGGCATAGCATGGCATGGCATAGCATGGCATGGCATAGCATGGCATAGCACAGTACGGCATGGCACGGCATGGCATGGCATGGCACAGGATTGCACAGCATGGCACAGGATGGCATGGCATGGCACAGGATGGCATGGCACGGCACGGCATGGCACTGTATGGCATGGCATGGCATGGCACAGGATGGCATGGCATGGCACAGGATGGCATGGCACGGCATGGCATGGCACAGCATGGCATGGCATGGCACAGGATGGCACAGCATGGCACAGGATGGCACAGGATGGCATGGCATGGCACAGGATGGCATGGCACAGGATGGCATGGCACGGCATGGCATGGCATGGCACAGGATGGCATGGCATGGCACAGGATGGCACAGCATGGCACAGGATGGCATGGCATGGCACAGGATGGCATGGTATGGCACGGCATGGCACAGGATGGCATGGCAGCCGGCCATGCCCTACCCCTGCCTTTGCCAAGGCTGGTACGGGATCAATGTGTTCGGGGAAGGTGGACCTCCACTCTGCAGCCTCTTCCCCACCAAGGCCAGGGAGGGGGTGAGGGTGGGGTGATGATCGTGAATCATCATGAATGATATTTTAGAAATCCCGTCAGGAAAACCAGGAGTGCCAAAAATGCCCTCCTGGCTCAATTCAGGCACTCCCCAACCGTTATGTAGGGCTCTCCTGGCCACCAGTGGGCTTCCCACCAAAAAACCCCAACAACCTGCCATCAGCTTTGCCTCGCAAGGTCTTTAAGCTCAATTTCCCCGGCCTTGCCGCAGCATCTGGTATCTCAGGTGAGATGTACAGTGAAGAACAAAAGGAGCTGCCGACAAGCCACTGCGTGCACTTGCTCTGTTTCGGGAGTTCCTTCTCAACAAACATCTGCGTAGACTTGACGTGCTTGTATGGGTAGAAAAGGTCACAGCGCTGGGTTCTGCTTTGGCATCTGCCACTGATCAAACTTTTTGATGACGAGTTTGCAACCTATTTTCATGGGGTGAGTTGTTTGGTTTTTGTTTTTTGGGTTTTTTTTTTTGTCCCTAGCTGGGGTATTTGCGGAGGAGTTTAAATTCGTAGCACTGAGGCTGTACTCGGGGATCTCTCCTTTGTGCGGCAATGCGGTGCCGATTCCTGCGGCAGCACTGGTAGAAATGAGAGAGACTTTTGCAGGTTCTGCAGCAGTCTAATTGCCCGTAGAATTAACTGCTCATGCAGTGGTCCAGGGAGAGCGTGAGTACAGCCTGCCCTGCTTGATACAGGGCTACAAATCTCTTCAACACCTCCACGTATATACAGGTGGATTCGGTTTTAATTCCTGTGGCTTTACATGGGAATGAAAGCGGGAATCTACGCAAAGTGTCAGCACACTTTGGGCAAAGTTAGATACACACACACACACACAAAGTAAAAAAAAAAAAAGAAAAAGAAGAATATATGAAATTCAGTGGCTTTGCAGCACTGGTAGCCAGCACAAGACAGCTCCCAGCAGAGTGTGAGCCATCCTCCTCAAGGCAGGTCAAACCAGCGCTAGCGCAAGTAAGGGTAGATGGACTTGGCAAAGTGCCCTGATGACTGATGGACCAACCAAGGGCTATTTGAGAGCAAGAGGGAGCTTCCTTTCAGAGTCCAAATTCACCGTTGGAAAATGTTCTCCTACTAGCCCCTTCTATTCTAAATTGAAAGGATCTGGCTTATGTGCATGGTTTCAATAAAATGAAACGAAATAAAAATCAGCTTGCTTTTGACAGCAAGGAATAGAAAGAGATTATTTCTGTCTTTGTACACACAGAGTAAAGTAACATTTATTATGAAGATGTAAGCCTATTTGGATGGACAGATTTATGGACGGGAAGACTTAACTGTACCAGGGTTTATTTTGAACTATACATACAGAGAGAATAGCTACACTACAGAGAAAGCAGCCTAAGTATTTCCATTGCAAACTCCCCTTTTTTTTTTTTTACATGATCACCCAAAATTTGAATTTCTGTGGATTTTATGACTGCGCAAAACCTCCATCCATCATTCCTAGAATTACATTTTTTACTTTCCAAGTCTCTGAGTATTCACATGATAAAGTTTATTGGCTTCCTTTCTAGAGTAGAGTCTCTGCCCTAAGTGACGTAGGATTAGGACACAAATTGGACACAGTGATACATAAATGACAGGCCATGGATCAGTACATTGCAATTCATTGGCGTCTGAAAACAGCATTCCCTGCTGTTTCAAAGAGGAAAATGAACACCCCCAGTGTTACCAGGCATTGGAACGTCTGAAAAGCAGACATTTTTATTATCAGGACATCCTGTCTATAGGTCCTTAATTTTATCAGTTTATAGTGGTAAGTGGAGATATTAGCTTGAATGTTTTCTTTGCTAAGTTGCTGTCTGTAGGATGGATAAACATAAATTCTGGCCTGCTTAATTGCAATCACAAAACGTCCACAGGCTTTCAAATGAAGTGAGGTTCCATGCTGAGTAGCGGAGAAAAGCTATAACAGAAAAATACAGGAAGTGTGTTAAAGCGTTCATTGAATACTACATGTTTGCGGAGGTTTGTTTTCTGTCTGACTTTGCTGAACAACACTTGAGGGTCAGCAGTTTGAGGGTGGGTATTGCAGCACTAAATGTGGGATTTCATCTCTGGAGAACAGAGGTGGCCAGAGCAGCCTGGCTGCATAAGGTGGCACTTAACCTAAAGGAGCCCTGAATTTAATTGACATCATCTGCTGGCCTCAGGCATGGTCTGCACTTCTGTTTTGCCGGTGTTGCCAAAATTGTTCATCTTCCCTGATATAGCTGTATTGACAAGACGTCAACGTAGAGAGATATAAGCGTGCCAGCAAGAAGTTTCTGATTTTATCTGAGGAAGTGATGCAAATTACACTCATGGAAGTACTTTTTCTGTTTATGTGCATCTTCTTTAGGAGCATTTGGTGTTTATAGGATAATAGCATTAGAAGAAGCCAGGGAAAGATGTGTTATTACAATTACAGATATTCTTGCTCGTAAACTCAGGAACCTACTGGTAGTAACAGAGTTCACTTGGTGGAAACAACTTCATTAAAAGTTATATATACTACCAATGTGACCTGCACAGGTTAAGTGTCAGATGAGGTTAAAAAAACATTAAATTCACCTCACTGAGCTAAGTTTCCAAAATACTAAAAACTACCTTGTGAACACTACGGTTTATTTTCACACTTTATTTGCTACTCCTGCAATGGGACGTGTATTTGTTTACGGAGACTCTTGGTTATTGCTTTCTTTTTTTACCACTTCCTTCTCTGAGTGAACCTTCACAGACTGATACCGCTGGGTTGATTGTGTTGGGAGTGCATGATTCTGTACCCTTGGGGATTAAAACCAGATTATTTCAACTTCAGCTAGTCCTCAGCTAACAAAGATTCATACTCTTCTAAGTCAGCAGGAGGTAAAAAAGCAAGGAGTTTAAATAAGAAATGCTGCTTACCATCGGATTTCATAATGTTTACTTGCAGATGCTTTTAACTTTTACTTTTCATTACAAAGCTGAACTCCGAGTGCTAGGACACCTGATAAAGCTTTTTAAATAGAATCACAGGATCGTTGAGGTTGGAAAAGACCTTTAAGATGGAGTCCAACCATTAACCTAATACTGCCAAGTCCACCA
>JAVJGJ010000032.1:30904977-30916170 GCA_035590215.1 Microhierax caerulescens | reverse complement strand
CGCTAAACTGGCCAAATCCATCAAAATAGCCCAGATTAAGGGTGTGACTGGCTCAGGCGCTGTAATTAGAGTAAGAGTCAAAAAGCTTTACCATTTCTGGGGCTTGGTTGAAAATGTACACATGGAATAGCTCCACGGTGTCCGTGATCCTGAATCTCAGATGGGCAGGCAAGGCTGAAGCTACAGCAGGGTTTACCTGGAGGTGAGGTGTGTGCACCTCGTGCTGCGTGGATGGATGCACAATGGGATGTACATAGTCTATTGATTTTGTTCGTGTATTTGAACTGTAAAGGGCACAGTAATGAGTCTTCCTTTTAAATACATGGATAGGTGTTTCCTGAAGAGCTGGCTGCTGCTGAAGCATGAGCAGGCGGAGGGCTCAGCCATAAAAGATTTGCTCAGGTGGTTCTGCTGGGCGCATCTAGCAGGGGATGCGCTCAGACACCTCCTCAGAAATGACACAAGTGTTAACTCTTTCTTTAGCTCTCTTCTGCTGTAGCTGTATCTGCAAAGAAATGCCAACATGCTTCCAAAGCAAACAGACTGCTTTCCAAATGTGTCCTTTTTTATCCCTGCATATCTGCAACCGAGTTAGGGCTTCTCTAATTTACTTCATTAATTCAGCTCATCTGCAACTGTAAAATAAAGAAGAGCAGGGAATGACTAGACTTGGAGATGCTTCAAAAAACTGAGAAACTTTCTTTACCTTGAAGAGGAGCCAGATGTAGTCTTAATCCGTGTTTGCATTGCTGAATCACTGGAGTCGGTCAACTTCCCAGTGATGGCAGCTCTAGAGCGCTGGGATGTAGGTGGAAAGGAGATGGGGAGAAACGGCCCTGGGCTTGGCTCCTCCTCACCGACCTGTGGAGAGGAGGAGTTGTGGAGGAGTTGGAGGCTAAAGAAGACATCGTTTCTGATCGTTGGTCTGGGCCTGATTTGTTCTTCCTGGGGTCAAGCACCAAATTTCCCCTGTGTGACCTAGTCTGTTGGGCTTGTCAGCTGCGACGCCTCTCATGCACGCAGCGCTTCTGACCTGCTCCCCCTCCACCAAAAGTGCCTTTTACACTGCGAATGAAGTATTGCAAAAAAAATGAATGCAAACACATGCATTTTTAAGATAGAATTGATGCAGTTAGTGGCTGTGTTCACTTTATTTCACACGACAAGAATTACGAGGGAGCTTTCAGCAAAAATAATGAATTGCCATATTTATGGAAAACTTACGAGCCTGAATTGAATCGTGCTGTTATTTCGGGTTTGGATGTTCAGTGCCCACAGAGAAGGGCTTAGGAGCTGTGACAAAGCAACAGATGTGAGATTAGTTCCTTTGCCTGTGCCTAAATGGACCCGTCCTAAAATCCTGGTGTTCCAGTTGGTCAGAACATGCTGTGGCTCCCGTCCATGCACATCCTTGCACCCATGCTCTTCTCGGGCTGGTTTGTGTTTGCAGTTTGCCTTGCTTGGACTTTAAAATCTGCCCAGGGCATGCACCCCAACCCTGGCGTTCAGAACAGCTCTCAAACACTGCTGTTGATTACTCCTAAAAAAAAATGGAAAAAAAATAATGCTGCAAATGTTCATCTTCCTAAATAATCTGTTATATCAAGTGAGGTTAAATAAAACATTGTATGGGCAAGGGAATGCGTGGGAGAAGTCTACCATTATTTCATTGCTTGGAAGTTTTTCCTTTATTGCTTGGAAATTCTACTTAAGTTGCAGGAGTATGACTGCTCACATTTATGTCCCATCAACTAGAAGACTTTATTTTTCAAGTACTGCAGTTAAGAAACATGTAGCGTGGTTTTGCTAGAGATTGTTGGCTAGAGTGTGTTACGTATGAGGGTATGTAGGCAAAATGTTCATTTCAATTGTGCTGACTTTAATAGAAAACCAGTCATTCACTGAGATTGATGCCAGAACAATTTTTGTAATGATAATTTTTAACTTTTTGTAGAAATCTTCTCACATTAGCTCATAAAGCTTGCTTCTCATCACTCAGCACAATTTGACAGCTTTAGCTGTTGTCTGACATGAATATAGTAAAATCCACTCTATAGCGTTTAGAGGGAGAAGTTGTTGAAGAAAGAATAGTAACAACATTATTTTGTAGCAGCAACAGCAAAAACAAACACTGCAAAGTGAGACGTTGGAATATCTTGCTGCGCAAGGCTGCCAGAGCTGTAGATAAGCAGGCAGAGGAGCTGTTGGTCTGTTAGGAGTAGTGTAAATGTCTGATCAGGAGACTTCAATTTCACTCTGTAACAGGCAGTGATTTCGGGGCTTGTCCGCTTACCTGAATGAAAATGCAATTTCTACCATAGTGCAGGAGCTTAGTTTCAAAGAGCCTGAGGTCAGCAAAGGTAAATAATTATAGCGGGGCAAAACCCCATGAGACAATTGCTAGATGTCTATCGAGGCAGTGACTTATGGTACAGCAGTTCATTAAGCTGGTACGAATTGCAAGTGACTCAAGTGAAGACTCCTCCGATCCTGTCTCTTCGTGGCACTTGCAGCGTTAAATTTGCCTGTCAGGGAGCTGGTGCCTGGAGCACGAGGTGGGAGCCAAGGTTGGGAAGGTGGGTTTCACTGCAGTCTGGGTACCTCACATGGCTTTTGCTGGCACTTGGACTAGGGACAAACGTCACTGTTTCAGTGCGAGGTCAGTGCTGGAGACGTGAGGAAGGCTCATCCTAAGCTGGTCATAGCAAGTGCGGTGTGAGTAGATAAATACGTCGGGATTTCGCAAATATTTTCTGTTTATTTCAAGCCATTGACTTGATCTCTGCTGGCTTGGTCAGTCTCCTCTTTTTACCCCCTTTTTCCGAGTGTAATGATTTGAATTGGAAGAAAAACTAGAAAAAAAACCCCTCCAAACCACAAAAAAACCACTAAAAAAAAAAAAAGATAATGTCATCTAGGAGTAAATTTACATATGCATGCAGTGTGTGGTGGTACTTTTGTCTTCTGTAGGGGTCAGTTAATTGCCAAAGTATAGTTTGGAAGAAATGAAGATCAGGGGGTGGAGAGGAGCAGTCATTATCCCTAGATGATACTTAGCATAACCCAGTTCAGTTCATTGCCACCTTTTTGTCACGTCAAAGTGGCATACATACATTAACCCTTGTCCTGCCTACGCACTGCTATCTCTCCGGCACTACAATAGGTATGTCCAGGACGGTTATTCCTGTTTCAGGGAGAAGAGCTGAGACACGGTAAATCAACTTCTCATTTGTGTTCCCTCTTGAATGATATCAAGAAACGACGCAGCGGTCAGGTTGGCCATCTGAAAATTCCCTCTGCGCCTCTTGTTGCGCTTGCCCGTGATAGAGGAGACGTATCTGGGGCATGGCCAGAGTGTGTAACACTCTGTTGTCAGTTGGCATAGCTGAAAGCAGATTCCATGCTGGTTTAGCATATGCCATGCCTCAGTCATCCCTCCGTAAGCAATTTGTTGGGTAGTGCTTCTCCCACAGTTGTGTGTTAAATAAAAAAGTAAGCGCCGCAGAGGTTCAGGATTATTCTGTTCAGCCTTTGCTTGTGCTGCTTAATGAGTAGGCATCCAGCTCATCTCAGGAGTACCCATCTTTACCTGCCTGAATGTGACAAGCGTCTAACCAGGAGTCACAGGGCAGCCTGAAATGGGAAAAGGAACTGGAGAAAGACTGGCCGGGTTCCGTATTGTTGTTTCGTTCTGGTTTATTGTGCTCATGCTAAGACCCAGGACCACTGGGGCATCCTTCCTCCCGTTGGTGGTTAGGTCATACCCTGGGATTAATGGAACTGGTTCGGGGGAAAAAAGAACAAAAGGGTGATGCAAAGAAATGGGGGAGGGAAAGAAGAAAAGGAAAACGGGCCGAGCAGGCAGAGCATCCTTTGTTTAAGAAAAACAAATATTTTCTCCCTATGAAAATTTGTGATTTTTTTCTTTTTTTTTTTTTTAACGGGGAATATTTTCTCAAGTTTTTGGTTTAATTTTTATAGAGCTAGTGCAGTTCTTTCAGATGTAGAAAAGCCTTAAAATACTGATCGTTGTGTACCCCAAGCTTAGAGCTCTCATGTCTTCACAGGTAAGACTTGCCTGTCTTCTGGTATAAGTTAAACCTTTCCAAACGCCGAGTCAGTGCTTACATTTCGGGGGCCATATGGGGGGCCGGTTCCCTTAAGTCTTGTTCTCTGCTTGCCTTGCAATCCCAGTTGCTCCCGGTATCTGACGCCGATTAAGTGAGAAGGGCAGTCATAACGCATTGAGGCTGGATTAGAGCTGGTGGCTTCACATCATGTCATTTTGTTTTAGAGGCACCTTTTGCCAGTTCAGTGTTCCTGTGGATGCTGGAGTGGTGGCATCAGCAGGGGAAGTATTTGCTCTCTGTTCCATAAGTGACTGTGAATGGGGCGAGGATTTCCTTCAATGGAGGCCCATCTAGCTTTGTTTGAAAGGATTAGTGGCTTTGGGATGGTACTGTAGGACTGTTAGGATAATTAGCAGTTCATCAGAATGATTTCACAGGCCATTATTTGTGAGAATGACTGGGACCAGGCTGTCGGGTTTGCAGCCAGTCTCTGTGATTTAATGCCCTTGGCTGTGAAGAATCGGCAGTCACAGAGGGAAGGTCAGCATGAACTTTCATAATTTTGTGGGTTTGTTTTTTTTATTATTATTATTATTTTTTTATTGAGCAATACATCGTGGTGTGTGTCTTTTATTTCTTATCTTATTGGATGTTACGATTTTTAGTGTTTGTATGTATTATGGTGGCACCTAGACATTTCTGTCAGAGGTTGGGAGCCCATTGTGCTAAGCAGATGGAGTGAATAGAGGAAGACAAGAAAGCTGAGGAAATCATCACTCTGCTGCTGCCAGTACTCTCCTGGGTAGGTTTTGAAATAGCTCAGGAGCTGTGTAAAATTAATAAGCTGTTCCTCATGTGCTGAAATCCTTTTTCATATCGCCTTGGCAAGAGGGATCTCCGTGGGGAAGAGGGGCTGCAGATGACATTTGCCAGGGTGGGGGGGTGCAGGTTGACCCCAAAAGCCTGGGTCTGGCCATGGGGTGCGATTTGCCCACTGCAAAACCTCAGCACCAAGGAAGCTCACCCAGTCCCTCAGTGTAGAGGAATGAAGCTGGGTTAATTAGCGTTGATAATATACAGCTGTGGGGTGGCTTGGGGTGTGTGTGTGTGTTGTTCGATGTAGATAAGGTGCAGCTGTGGCTGGTTCTGTTAAGGGGTTGAGAGTTAGTGAAGAGAGGGCAGCCGAGGAAGAAGAAGCAGGAGATGAGCTGAGGAAGAAGCAGGAGATGAGCTGAGGAAGAAGCAGCAGCAGCAGGAGGAGAGAGAGCATGCCCTGAGTGAGTAGGAGCGATGAGAAGGCAGCAGAGGGGCTGGCACGAGGAGTGTGTTAGTATGAGATGGTAAAAGACCTTGTTGCAGCTGGCTAGTTTGGAGAGTGCTGCGACACCTCAGAACAAGGTTTATTAGGCATAAAATTTGACTCGGTGTCCTTTTGTTTCTTTAGCATCTTTATTAGTATTTCCTTCACCGATAGCAGAAAGAGATGAGAAATCAGGGAGCATTACTCTTTCCTAATAGAAACTTAATGTTAATGTTATTTTAGTAGCTTTTTGAGGTGCTAGAGGTCAGTTTGTGTTCTCTGGTGTGGCAGCATGTTCCCTTGGCCTCCAGATTTGCAGTGTGGCATGAAGGTTTTGATTTTGCATGGCATTTAAAAAAAGTTTGTTTGGTTTTTTTTTTTCATACAGTGTATGTTCAGTGTATATATGCAGTAGAAAACCTAAAAATAAAGATAGCACTGAATCGTAATTAGAAGGGGAAAAAATCATTACCCGTCATGGAGAAAACTCTGAAATAATAAATAACACTGGCATATTTTACTGCTATCATAAATATTTATTCAGCACATGTCCATAGGCTCAATTTATTACATCATATTCACTTAAATGTGTTTATGAAACGATCCTTCGGCACACACATATTTTATCAAATTTTCAAGTTCTTGATTAATGGCACAGACCTCTTTTGCTCTGTGGCACAGTCTGTCATACCTCTAATCCCATTTTAAAATAAAGGTATTCTTAGATCTTCTTATAATAAGGCTATTCTTCTTGCTACAGCTCTACCTCTTTTGCTTATTTTCTCATGGCATGGATTAAGATTTAATAGTGATGTATTTCCTAATAAACAGAGCTGGGGGGCAGCTTCTTCCATGGTCTTTTATATATACACACCTTTACAGATACAGATGTATCTCCGTTACATCTTCATTGGAACCCATTAAATATTCTTGGACAGTCACTTAACAATATATAAAATGTTTCTTGTCTTCGCTTTCAGCAGAGACATCAATCCAAATGTTCTGGGCTATATCGCATAATTGTCAAGGAGTTAAATATGTGCGATGAAGGTACAGTAGTTAAAATTTACTGGTGTACCTCTAATGTTTATAGATCACCCTCTTAGAGAAGTCAGGATGTATTGCCATGTTCAGCCATTCTATCTTCATTCTGAATCACCATTGCATTGTCTCCGTGGGGAGATTTTGCAGTCAGTCAGCCAAAGACCCTGTAGAAAATTTACCTTGCGTTCTTGCAATTTTAATTATCTGATCGAGTGTATTAAATTCTGGTAAGGGTGAAACCGATTACAATTTCTCAGTAAGTTCACGCCTTGTGAGTAGTTTTCTAGGAAACGGAAACCAAGTTTGTAGCAGGTTTGAAAGGAGAGGACTCTGGTTCACTGCTTTGCCTTTGGGTCCTCGGGTGGCATCATCGCAGCCACCACCGTCACGCGGGGCTGCTGATTCAAAAGGTTGTGTGTTGGTCTGTGACCTTGCTTTGGTTCTGATTCGAATATACACAAGCTGTTGCAGATTCACGAATATAGTCCTGTGGATAGTTCAGTAATGAAGTAAAAATGATTTATCTGCTACGTAGTATTTACCCCAGGAGTAAATACAAAGCAGGTGAATATGGTGTGTAAATGCAGGTACCTTCCATCTAACCTGGATCGCCATGTTCTAAAAATCTAAAAATCCTGTGCGTTATATAAAAGTAAAATAATCGACCAACAGTTACAAGCTCTTTTATATATATATGTGTGTGTGTGTGTGTGTAAAAGCCAAGGACAAGAGTCACAGCTACGGGCAAGCTCACCTAAGCTGAATGCCCTTTGTCATATATGGTGACATTAACCACCACACAGAGGGAAAACCTCTGTCCTCCTCCTTGGGAGGTGATGTGCACAGGGCACTCTCTCCGACGTGATTACCCAGATACTCTGAAAATAAGAAAACGATACAGGGATTAATTTTGACACTGTCTGAGGTTACTACGTGTTGTGTATGAAGCAGCGGTTGAGTGAACCAGGTTCTCACCGAACTCATGCTGCTGCCAGCCAACGGCTTCTGGGCCACCAGGCTTTTTTTCCCTGGACCTGGCAGTGAGGTGTGTCTGTAGCAGTAGATACAGAGGGATGCTGTCAGCTGTGGTCTAACCTGAGGTGCCAGATCCTCTCTTAATAGAGATGGTGAGAAGCTGTATTTTGCAGTGTTTAATGGACATACTTTCCAGGAAAATGGCCAATTCAGCTTGGTATCTCAATTGCTTTTTTACAGCATATGCGTTGGCAGATCTGGTGAAGATGCAGGACCCTTCAAATGTCTGTGAGAGTTAGCTAATCAAAGGTGTGATTGAACCAGTGGGTAAAACACACTCTTTGTTGCCACAAACTCTGAAATTAGGAGAGCATGGCCAGTATGCTAGTGAGCTGATGCTCTGCTTCCAGCTGGACCAGCATCCCCAGGTGGGAGCTGTGGTGGGAAGCTAATGTCACACAAGGCGTGGACATGCTGATTAATTTAAGAAAGCAGGCAAAAAGCCTTCGCTGCGACTAAACTGCTGCTTATTTTATGTTTTTGTGAATTGCGTGTAGTGATACTGTCTTTAGTGAATAAAAATTGTGTCTGGTAAACACTGTTGCCAGGATAACCAAGTGAATTATCCAAGAGGCTGGAAGGTACACATCCTGAAATATTATCCAGGTATTTTAGCAATTTAAAAGATGCCATTTTGTATGCTGGGTATTTCTTTAATGTTCCATTAAATTGAGAACTCTCTATATAAATGCTAATTTAATTAAAATGTCTTTGTATCTTAAATATAAATGAAAACAACAGGCTAGAAGCCTTGCTGAAAGTTTGTATGGACCTTTACTGACATGTAATTTTTCTTATCTTCTGCACCATTGTCTTTTTTTTTTTTTTTCTTTAAATGAACAATATGCAAGAATATTTCTTGTCTTTTTTTCTTTTAAAATTTCTTATGGACAGAATATTTTGGCCAGGACACTTTTGCTTTCAGAATTAAAATTTCCCCCACAAATGGCTAGCAAGAATAAGAAGCCGCTGTGTTTTAACTTGGTAGGCATGGCAATGATCCAGTTGGCATTTAGCTAGCTATCCCATATACCAATTCATACATGTGAAACAAAATTATTAAGAGTTACAATTTTTGGTCATTTACCCAGTTTCTATCAGGGAAAATGACTTTAAATGTCAAACAGTTAAAAACTGATTTTTTTTATTTTTTTTTTACCCCAATTTCTTTACTGGGAGAAGAAAGTAATGCTTCATCTCTTATGTAAATATGCTCTTCTGAAAAACCACCTACAGAGGGGCCAAGTCAGCCTGTTCCAGGTGTGGTGAGTGTGCTGAGGGGCAGCCTCCAGGGAGTGATGAAATTCCTTATCCATGAGGTTGTTTGGACACACCAGATACATCAGCTTCTTCACCAGGGGTGTCAGCCCCCTGCTAAGAGCTCCCCGGCTGTGTGATAAACCTTCAGTTTTCAGATAAACTGTCACTTTTGGCAGCCTGGGCTGGTTTAAAAATTATGGCCCTTTGAAGCGGAATAGTCTTCAGTCATGCCCCCCGCCCCCACATGTGTATATGTGTGTGTGTGCATTTTCCTTCTAATAAGGCATCACAGGCGTTAAGACAATGCTATTATTATGCATTCCACCTCTTGAATGTTAAAAGACAATAATAAAAAAAATAAGACAACTGATATAGCTATTCTAACGAAAAGTTCAATGAGCAAAGTTCTGATCTCATGTATCCCTACCAGTCAGACTTGCGTGCCCGTGATCAGAACCTGCTGGTTTAGCTCCGAAGCTGCCCTGGTAGATAAAGGTGTGATTTTTAGCGGGGTGAGTGTGTTCTCGCGGGGTGTTTGACTGGCACGTGGGAGCGCAGGTCGCCCTGTGCCGACAGCACCTCGGGGAGCGGGTTCCAGTATCAGCCCTTCTGGGGCTCCTCGCCTGTACATTAACAATTTTTCTCTGCCTCCTGGAGGACCGGTAGAGTCTTGGGTAAAATATTTTGTGAGTTAACGGGTAAGGAATAATAATCTGTAATTGCTGTTTAAGAAGGATTTACATCTGTTCTAGGTCAGACATTTGCAACGTTGTCATGGACTGCTTTAAAGTGTGGCTAAACCGAAGGGTCAGCAGCAGCATCAGGCTAATTTTCTTCAGCCGTTTTAATGTCTTGCTCTACTATATGGCAAGAATCTCTCATTTCCAGTTGTAAAAAGCTTTTTTTTTTTTTCTTTGTCTGACAGGAGAAGGCTGCAGAATATAGTAAGATATGAATCTGGTTAGTCGTGTTTGACCTCCCGCGTTTTAGGCATCTGTGGGAATGATGGAGTAACTGCTCTGTTCATGAAATTCCTGTTGATACAGAGGCATGTTTGAGACATCAGGCAAAATTTATATCCAGATCTCCCATGGCTGAACTAACTTAGAAGTAAACCTGTAATTGCAGCACAGGTACAGAGCAATAATGACAAGTAATTACTGTTTCCGGGAGGGAGACAAATATTTATCATTTCTTATGTTCTGTTAGTACATGTGCTGCTGCTGCCTTGCGTACTGCGGTCAGAAGGAGCTTTCCATCTTTGCTCCTCTATCTCAGGAGATTTTGAAGTGCCTGTGTAACCTAAAATTCTTTTTGACTTTTTTTTTTTTTTTACTGGTATTCACAATCAACTTCTGTTGTCATGGGTATTTAACTCAATTCTCAGCACAGAAGACTCAATAGTCCTGATATTCATTTAGCAGAAGAAACATGAGAAGTGGCGCCCCGTACGTTGTTCAAGGCTCGTTTCCATGCTTGGGTCAGAAAAAGTGATTATTCCACAACAGACGGGATAAAGTACTGTTTTCAGGTTCCATAATCAAGACAAATACAACTGCCTGTTGCCATGCACCATATATTTTCCACATTATAGTAATGGATGCACTGCTGCCACCTGCTATGTCAAGACTTCCAGCTAATTGGTGTAAGTTATGTGTGTTCCAGTTACTCTTACGGTCTATAAAAGGCTGCTTTGTCCTAAACTAGATAATAATTTTTGATGGATTTCGTTACGGCGGCAGCTATTGCTGTACTTTGGTGAGAACCATTGTTTTCCACAAGCACAGGTGTTTCCTGCACTTACTGAGGCTTTAGAGAGGATTCTTTCTGCTGAGTTTAGGCACAGGCACAGCATTTGGTGTAGGTGGTATGACCCAGATCCAGGTGGAGTGACACCTGAAAGGGACATGGGCAGACACAGGTTAAGGCTGTGCCATCCACCCCAGCTGCTGGCTGAAAAACCGTGGTGTCCCTGTGTCGCTCAAGCTGCAACAAGGTCTTTCACCATCTCACACCAACATTTTCTTCATATGGTTCCTCTGCTGCCTTCTCCTCGTCTTGCCTCATCCAGGATGTGTGCGCTCTCTCTTCTCTCTGCTTCTTCCTCTTCCCTCTTCTTCCTCGGCTGCGCTCTCTTCGTTGGCTGCACAACCCCTTAACTTCACCAGCCACAGCTGCCCCTTATCTACACCGGCCAACCCGCCGCCCCTGAAGCCAGCCCACAGCTGTGTATTATTAATTCCAATTAACCCAGCTTCATTCTATGTCCCTGCTGCTCCAGCGTGGGGCCTGTGGTCCTTCCCTCAGGAGGGGTGACGTCCTCCCGTGGGGGGAGAAGGGCTCGGGCCGTGTGAATCGAAGGGGACAGAACTGCAAGGGTAAGAAGTTCCCCTGAGCGTGGGAGGTGGGCTCGATGCGGCGCGGTCCATGTGAGCTGGTGGGAGTATGGGAGATGCTCTACTCCCTCCGCTGCACCCCAGATCG
>JAVJGJ010000032.1:30881611-30904877 GCA_035590215.1 Microhierax caerulescens | reverse complement strand
CCCCGCCAGGTGGGGATTGTCCCTGGGGTCTTAGAAAATGCGTGAACTCACTCCTCTGTTTTCTCTAATCTCTCTGGGATTTTTCTTTTCTTTATTTTTTTTTCCTTTGTTGTTGCAATCTTGTCTTAAGCTGTGACCATGACATCAGAAATCAGAAATGTGGTACTTTTAGCTGAACTTTTTAGCTGAATTTTTGTATATTACAAATTTTTGTAATATACAAGTTGTAATTTTTGTAATATACAAATATAATATATAATATATTATAAATACAATAGATTTATATATTATAATAAATTATTATAATATAAATATACAACATATAATAACAGTCTGGGTCTACACTCGTTTAACAAGAGCTAGAGCTGTATGACTACCAATTCACAGTGTGTACAACTTTAAAAATATATTTCCGTATAGTAAGTGATTTATTACTTTTAAAAGATACCAGACTCTGTATTTTAATCAGCCTTTAATACTCAGGGCTGCAGATTTGGCATGACAGAGTAACAAAGGGGATTAAGTGCATGTGATCCATCATTGCTGCCATGCTCGGTCTGGAGAGCATCTATCGGCTCTGGCAGGAAGCCTGAGCTCTTCAGAAATTTTTGCTTTTTCTTCCCGGGAGCCTCATTTGGTCCCAAGTATCTGCCTGTGAGTGGCTCTGCTGAAAGGGCAGGTTTCATTCCACTCTGCAAACCTTCATCTTCTTTCCTTCAGAGCTAATTGGAAAGGTCTCTTTTCTAGCTCCCTTTTCCTCTCCAACTCTTCCAACCTGCTTTTTAAAGTGAGATGGTAGGTGCTAGCAAGAATATCCTCAAGCTTACAGCCAATTACCCTGGTAAAAACCAGGCAAGTGATTTTGTAAAATAATAGTATATGATTGTGTGCTATAAAAATAGGCGAAAATGTGAATTCATAGTTTTAGAATAAAAATACCTAGTACCTTTTAGTACTTGTGATGGCAACAAGAAAAAAATCAGTGACATCGCACTGGTTATAAGATGGTAGAATTTTTTTATGTTATGAGCCTCTTTTGTACCCTTCCATACGCCACCTCAACGCCGTGACAGTGCCGTACAGTGTTAGTCGTGGCTGAATAGCGAGAGGAGCCTGCAGAAAGCAATCTTCGGTCTTAGAGGCCACCGGTGTCGTGAAGGGACGCGAGCTGCCCAGGCGGCTGCTGCCGAGGCTATTTGCTATTTGTTTGAGCATCGTTCTCTGGTCACTGGAGAAAAGTTCATTTGCAATTCATGTTCTTCCAGAACGTGCAAGTTCTTTTGAGGTCTCTGTGATGTTAAGATGGTTTTGCTTATTTAATGACACGTATTTCATGTGTAACACTATATAAAATGTAGATAATATCTGAAACGAACACGTTTTTGTACTATGTGAACAGGTACTGCTTTACAAAAGACAGGAAAATAAACCGACGTGCTTCTTTTTTCTGAACATACCCTATAGCTAGCTCTCCTAAACCTGTAAGTTAAGTGAACGCGTAGAAGGACGTATGCAGGTCTGTGAAATAGTCTTGTTGGTTCAAAATACAGAATTTATATTTATTAGTGTATGTCGGTTGGGTCCCTCAGCCTGTTGTCACCCCCCCCTCCCCTGCATAAACACTCTCTGGTGACTTACTGTGGAACTGTAACTGATTGAGTGTTTGTTAGGGTTTTTTTACTAGATACTTCTTGTCTGCAAACCTGGTAAGACAGGGTTTTTAAGGAACTAGGATGAAAAGCGCATGAGCCATCTCGGCAAAGCTGGAGCAGCTATTTAACTGCTAGTCCAGCCGGTCCCAGCTTTTTGGTACTCTAGGTTTTGTCACACATGAATGTCAGCAGAAATGGCAATTAGCCTGTGATTGGCACTGTCTTGACAACGTAATTAACCATTTACCTTTAAATCTGTGTTCATCAAAGACTTCAGTTGTTTTTAAGAGGACTGAAGGATCTGAGAAATGCCCTTTGTCTTTGATCATCTCTTAAACTTGTAATTAAAAGTATCTAAAGGTAATATTAGTTTTTCCTCCCAAATGAGTTTGCCAGAGTGGAGGACTCTTGCTAAATTAATGAATCCCTGCCCTGGCTGAGAGCAGCGTGTGTGGACGGGGAAGACTGAGAGTCACAAAGCCTCAGTCTGTGCTGAGCTCATTCAGCCGGCTCTTGCTGAAGGAGTTTTGGAAACGAGGCAGGAGTTGGGGAATAGTGATTAGGAAAGGAATATAAAAATACTTAGATTCCCTTTTCTCTTCCTCCATCTTTCCATCTGCAAATCTAGAACACATGACTGTGATACGGTCACTAAACATTCCTCACCTTGTTGCTTGAATTGGGGAAACCTGGAGTCAAAAATCGGTTATCATTACTAAGTGGGTGACTAAATGTCTCATAATCTGTATTCTTTTCCAGTTTATTCCAGTTTACTGTGTTTCGTTGCTTTGCTCCTTTCTTCAACCCTTTGCAGCCCAGACGTGCCAGGGATTGTAGTTTTCAGCACCAGTTTGCTCACGGTGGCATTAGCAGAAGCTGTGGCACAAGAAGTTGAGCCTGTCTGAGGGAAGGTCTTTTTACAAGACCCCGAGGCGTGTTAGTATCAATCACTTAATTTGTGTTCCATGATTCGTAATTCTGATGAGATCTTGGTTGTTTACGCGGTAGTTACTCATAGGTTATTCCCTACTTGTTAACATGCGGGACCACTGGGGGATGATACTTGCTTTTGAAGAATGCAGTTCCTCTTCAAACATGTATTTCCCATGCAAGAGTTTCACCTCTTGTGTACTTTACGAACGCGTGCGGTGAAGATGAGGACCATAAGTCATGTGAAACCCCAGCCACGGTAATGTGTGTTGAAGGGGCACTCAGTAACCCTGTAACGTTTTGTCTTGCTCATTTTTGTCACTGGTAATTTTACAGAAGGAAAGGGACCTTTCACTCAATATATATTGAGAGAACATCGAAGTTATGGTGATTCATACATTGCAACTCTGCCATAATAGAGAAAGAACCATATGTAGAATGAAGTAATATGATATGAAATAAAGCGATGCAGGACAAGAACCGACAGTTGCATTACATTATTCAGTGGAACAGGATCTGAAACTGCTGCAGGGGAATGAATACGTGATACATAATATGGGCCAATACATCATGTAGATCATTTAATATATTGAAGAACTGATGTAGAATGCACTATTGAAATGGGGTGTATAATGTGTTCTGTAGAGAGAATTTTCTTTCAGTCCTTCAGTCTTGGGCATGGACATAGTGGAATGTATTGTCGTGCTAAAGACTGGCTGACCTTGCCTCCGTTTACAAAAGGAGAGGAACCTATAAATGAGCTGTTTCATAAAGAGGACTACGTGATTAAGAAAATTGGTTTCCCAAAGTAGTAGTGTCAGGGTCAAATGAACCTTAGACACAACCAAAGGATACACATTTGGTTTTTTTTCTCTCGTTTGTGTGGTAACCTTTTGACAAATACAGCATGCCAAAAAATTCAGAATCATTCCACATAAGATAAGCTTTCTTTGCAGATAGCTTAAATCTTTCTTATGTGGAATGAATGTTCAGTTAACAGAAAAGCTTTAACTTTTGAGTGTTTACTCTAGACTTTTTTTTTTTTCCCCCCTAATGATTTGTTGCAAATACTCTTCATCAGTCTGCCTGCATCCAGGATCCAATTAGTTTTTTGAACTCCTAAGTAGTATTTTTTCATGCCACCCCATTTGATTTGTAATAACTGGAAGTAAGCTTAATTAAGAACATACTTTTTTTTTTTTGCAAGAGAATCAAGAAGATCTGCTAGAGTTGCTCACAATTCATTTTCGAGCAAATACAATGCCTTACCTGTTGGAAGTGGAAAACCTCTCCCTAAGGATTATTAAATGCCTTTTACAGGTGTGAAAAAGATCTCACGTTGTTAACAAATACATCCATAAATAATTTTCACACATTTATAAAACCTGTTGCTAAACTGGGGAGAAGTCTTGTTTCTTAATGGAGGTGACTAAATGCTTCAGGAGACGTGTCTCCCCCAGGGCACTCAATTTAAACGCCAGCCTGTTCAATACGATCTGTAAGGACAGAAAAAGAACTTTAAAGTGTATTTATACCCAGTATGTTGACTAGGGATTGGACTACGGGTAAAGTATAGTTTTTCAGCTATTTTATTTCAGTTGTCAGTTGTGGGGATGTATCCAGCTGCAGAGCAGGTTAATCTGTGGCCCGTATTTGGGATGTCTTAGGGAAACAGGTGGCAGTTTCACCAGCTGGATGTGGCTACCGATGGGAGTTCTTTAAAGCCAGTGAGGTTCTAATCGTGCAAGTGGAGAGAGGCTGCCTTTCTGAGCCACTGGTGCATGCTTTCCTGTTGGGAATGAGTAAAACGGGGCAAGAATTTGACAAATAGCATTTTTGTGTACTCCTGCAAAGGTTAAAAAAAAAAAAAAAGGCTCTATTTAAGCTGTGCATACAGGATACTTTGCTGTTGATAGCCAGTGCTGAATTATACTAGAAGGTACTTGTTCTATATAAATAAACCTGTACTCTGGGGTGCTTGCCTAATCCAAAGCCCATTAGAGTCAAAGTAATATTCTGTGGATCAAGGTCCTAAAGGAGAGCTCTGTGGAGTTATTGCAAGGGTCCCAATTCACCAGCTCTTCAAACTTGCTTGCTTTTTTCTTTTTTTTTTCTCCTGTTTTCATCTCCCAAATTTTGTATTTCCCTTTCCCATACACACTTTTTTTCTCTCATGTCTGTAGCCATTTTTTGTTTGCTGCAGACTGTCCTTACTTCCCCCCAGCACTCTTTGTGCTTCAGTTTGTTTCTGTTTTATTCCACCTCTTCCTTCCATCTCTTCCCTTTAGGAATATCTCCTTACCTTTCCTCTCTTTTCTGAAGGTACAAACCCTCCCTCATCGCTCTGCGCCTTCAGCTGCAGAACAAGGAGACGATCAGGGAGCATCCCTTTCCGTCAGGGCTGAGGCCATAGCCCACGTTAGAAGCAAAAGGGTGCTGAGGCTCATTCACCCATTTCAAAAGGACACCTGGTGCACCCCAGTTCATTTGCAATGAACCAGGAAAGCAGCATTGACGTACTCTTGCACAGGGTGTCGTTTTTAAAAGCGCTGAAGGGATCTGAAGAGTCAGAGGACGTGGCTATATGGAAAAGCCCAGTGAGCTGTGCCCACTGGCTGAACTGGCCAAAGCCCTGTGGGTGCTCGGCACCCCTGGGTGGCTGCCCCCGCGTGAGGCACGGTGTCGGGTGCCACGCCGGGTGGGAACGTTCAGTACAAGAGTGGAGACACTTAGATATCGTGTAGTGATACACACAGCTTCCTACGTGCCTAGATGGCTTCTGAAAGTGGCTGCCCGATGCCCTTTAGAATTTTGTACAGAAATATTGTTGTCCAAAAATATTGTTACAGAGAAGCAGGAACTGTTGCATCCTCACAGGGTTTCTGTAACACGTTCTTTCCCTTTGGGAAACCCTGAGTACCCGGTACACAAGGCCCTGGCACACGGGCTGCTGCTCTGACTAACCCCCCCCCCCCCCCCAGCAGGTAACCCCCGGCACGTACACACATGGTACGTACGGTGTATGCACACCACAGAGCCCCCTCCGCAGGAACTCCTCGTGGCTTAAGAAGAAAATTTATTTCTGAAGGAAATAAAAGCAGTGATCTCAGCTTAGCCATACATTTCCGGGGCAGAAATAGCCTCTTTCAAACTTTGTCAGCTCTTGGTCATTACTAGTGATGGAGTTGGGTAATTTTAATTAGGCGTCAGGTTCCGATGTAGACCCACATTGTAACGAGATGGTGAGAGTTGGTGTGCGAGGGCTGAGGAGCAAGGCAGGCGGGCAGAACCCGGGATTTGTGAAGTGCCTGCTCTGGAAGCCACCCAGGGCATCGGGAAACATGAGGTTCACTTAGGAAAAAATTCTTTCAATGTAGTAAAAACTCCACAACATTGTAAATAGGGAATTTGGGGTCAGTGTCTTCCTTCCTCCAGGAGGAATGTGTACTGGATTTAAAGGACTGGGCTGTAACGGAGACATTTGCTTTTTCATTGAAATCGGTTAAGGAGGTGACCGGTATCGAGAGGAGCAGGGACAGGAGCAGCCTGGGAAGCTGGAGCCCCTGCACACGGGATGGCTCGGGGGTGCCCACGCTCCTTCCAAGTGCAAGGATTATAGATCCCAGTTAACAGAGAGCTGCTGCCCTGTTATTCCACCGCAGTGTCAGATGAGCTGTCATCGAGGAGTCTCAGTCATTCCAGGGCTTTCTGTGTGTCCTGGAGAGATACAGCTTGAGCTGGGCGCATCGTCAATCTGAAAAGTTCAGGTCGGAGCTAACGAGCTCCCTTCTGTCCTGGATGGAAAACTTACCAGGCCAACGTGTCTGAGTAAATATTGATACTCACAGCAAAGGAAAACACGACGGAGCCCTTCGCAGAAGAATCTTATGCCATATAGGAACAGCCTGCAATCTTGTAGGATTACAATAAATAACCTTTCAGCTTTTAAAATATTTCTAAATATTTCCACAACACTTTTCCTATAGTATTGCCCACAGTATGTTGTGTCCTCTTCAATTCTGTTACTGCCCCCCAGCCCCTCTTCCACCAAGGTTAAAAGGATGCAGATGGAAATCTGCCACCAGCGGGAAGGTCGCACGTTGTAGTAATTTTTGTGTTAATTCTGCTTTACTCGGTAGCACCCAAAATCCCTGTGAAATACACCCTGTTTTGGTGTGGTGGCTTTTTTGAGACGGCAGAACAGTTTGTTTCTCAATACATTGGTGAAAAAAAAACAACAAAAAAACAAATGGACTTTCTTTGTGTCTTTGGTAAGTCCCTGAATCACGAGTGAAACTGGATGTGAGTGTGGAGCTGCTGTATATCGTTAAGTGCTGATGCACAGAGTTTGCTAATGAAAGATCTGATCCGTTAATATTGCATGAAATCATCATTTGACAAAAAGAGTCCTCATGTGCCTTTTCATTTCAAACAGGTGCTGTTCAAAAATGTGTAGGCCATTTCCAGATACATTTATTTTCCTGAATGTACAGTAGTTTGGGTTTTCTTAATGGCATGTTTTTTATTATTTTTGTTACTTCTGGGGTTTTTTGGAGGGTTTATTTATTATTTTTCTTATGCTGATTAACAAGGTTACTATTTAGAATAAGCAGCTTTATTCATATAGTGGATTTCTAATTAAACATAATCAAACCATTCTGTATCTTGACTAAATTAAACTGCATATAAAATAGGAATGAAAGACAATTATTCATTCACTTCTCTGTAGTAATTACTATTATTAGTAATGGTATAGTTGTTAACACTAAAGCTGAGGTATGTTACCTGATCAATACACAATTATACTGTAAATTTACAATTGCTCTGTAAACTGTGTGGTGGTTTAACTATTTTAACTAAGTTTTAGGGGCTTTACTCTCTGAGTTAGTGAATATGCTTAGATGTAGGTGTCTCAGGCTAAATTGCTGGTCCTGCCTTCGAAGTGTGGAAGGTATGTTTGTGCATAAAGTAGTCATATATGTTATGAAAACATTTGAAGTAGTTTTTTAGGATCAGATTCTAGCTGTTCTAGCAATTGCTTTGCATAACAAGCGATAAGATAGCTGGAAATACACTTGCCTATGTATTCTTTTTTTGTGAAATTCAAGTGAAAATTAATACAGTGTAATGTATTTATGACACTATTACAAAATTAACTCTCTGTTTCCCAGGGATGTTTTGTAAAACAAATATGCAACCTTACAGTTGACATATATTTTGTAAATTTAGTGCAGCAAAGTCACTTCATTCATAAGTGTTGCACGTAGAGTGTGGCACCCCTAGATGGATAACAGGGGTTGCTGTCATTTCCTTTGATTTTAGACAGCCTATGCAGATAACCTTGACAGCATCGGTTCTTGCCAATAAACACAAACCCAAATATGTGCAAGCTTTCAGTGAGATGCATGAATTACTTAACCTGTGTTTAAAGGGATGTTCTTGCTGCTTTGAGGCAAAGATAACATAGAATACTGTGAGGGCTTGGGGCAGCTCGGAGCGTTACCAGTCAAGGAATTTCACAACTCAAGGTATTTGGAGTCTTATTAGCACAAAACATATATTCATAGGAAAAGAAAAAGGAAGTTTCTAACAACTCTGAAATGATCCCCAGTTTGCAGCAAAGTATTAGGCAGACGTGTCCACCAAAACCAGTAAAAAATCTACCCGCTATACATCTGCCTCATGCATCAGTTTGTAAACGTGCCGACATTCATGAAGCATGTAGGTATACATTGAAAATAAATGGAGAATAGCAGATGTGAATCTACTCTTTATTCTTATTCCAGTTAACCTTCTTTAAAAGAAAGAAGAAAATATTCCCTCAAAATAGAGCGGAGCACGCACAGGATTTCCCATTACTCTCTTTGTAGCTGTTGGATCACGTAAAATTAAGAGTTCCCCATAGTTTTCTGTTCACTGATGTGATAATGCGAAAGCTTCCTCCCTTTTTTTTTTTCTTTTCCTCCTGATAAATGGCAGGAGAAAAGTGCTGGTCTGTGGGGAAGCTGGATGCCATTAACCATAGCTACTCATTCATCCCCAAGGAAAATCTCTGTGTGGATTCTTGTTTCCTTCACCAGGCCTGGCTAGTGAGATGTTTTCAGTTTTGTTGGCACATTTTAAACTCTTTCCGTGCCAGTGAGGTCTCCCTGTTGTTACGTACGTGTGATGTGTTTATGCTGTATTTGCTTTGTCTGCTGCTTGCTCCAATTACAAGAGGATGCTAACAGGATAACGTACAGATGTGTTTTGAGTTTTGTGTTCCAACCCAAGGCATTTGTGTGCTTTTCTGCTGCTGCTGAGTTAGGCAGTGGGATGGGTAGGTTTCCTTTCCTAATGTACTCGGAGTAAATTGATATATGGATTTAATTACCTGCACTCAGAGGTTGTTATGATGGATTCCTTAAAATGAAGTTTTATGAGCAAATGTCCAGAAGGAAGCCTTTAGAAAGCAAAACAAGAACTAGAAAGAGATTTTCTTCCAAAAAGAACCTTTTGTCATAACCTACCTAGTCAATGAAATTATTCTGCTGTAAAATATGCAGGTGAGCACATAAGCATACTTTTTTCCCCTCCTTTTCGGCTTTTTAAAACTTTTAGAATTGATGGGTCACCTGAGCGAGAGTGGTAAAGCACAGCAGCAGCTCGTTGCAGCACAGGGGACCTCTGAGAGCTTCTCTTGCTTGCTTCTCCTTCTGCAGAGAAGGCTTACAAGAGGAACTAGAGGGGGGAGGAAGCCTGTGAAGTGAACTGCAGATGGGGTTTGTACGTTTGGCGCGTTGCAGAACACCCCGGGGCTGTCGGCCATCGCCGCCGGGTCCTTGCCGCTTGCAGCCCTGTGGCACGTGGAGATCCAGCCGGAGCAGCACGCGGGGCTGGGCTTTGCTCAGCAGAAGAATAATTCTTCTTAAATCCCGTTAGCAAGGAATTCACTCCAGCAGCTTCTTGCATTAAAGGGCTTTTCCGCAGTGTGAAGGTGACAGTCTGAGGAGGTACTAATATTTGGGGCTGATTCCCTGTGGGATTTGAGGAGGCAAATTCTGCCCTCGTTTACTTTGTCCTTATTAGTGGCTGAATTCCAAACCAGAGAAATAGCCCTCAAGTGGCTTCATAAAAGACTGGAGATAATCTGAGGCAGCTGATTTACTGTTCCCCGCTCTGAGGCCAGCAAAAAGAGTTACCATAAAGAAAGTCCTCATGTATACTCAGATCTGGGGGAAAACTAGTTCTGGTTTGTGGATTTTAATGCACTTAGCAATACCTTTAAAAAGCTGATGGTGAAACATATTTAAAACTTTACACCATGGCAGCAAAACTGCCATCCAAGAGACTGTAGTTCTTGCAATTTCCTCCCAAGTGAAAGAAGCGTCACTACTGAATTTAACCGCTCTGATTTGTAGCTCCTGGACCTTTTATTGGATCTTTAACGCTTTTCCTTTGAGTCTGGTGCTGTGAGGTGCTGGGTGTCTTTTGAGAAGTCAGACGCTTTTAATGGCCAGAGACTTTCCCGGCTGTTGGATACACTCAGCACATGACAGGAGAGTGTCCCTCAAACTTCCATTTGGCTCTGCGGAGTGGGTGAGGGGCAGGGATGAAGGTGAATGCGTTATGCCAGGCGAAATAGGCACCTATCTGAAACAGCGTGGTTTTATAAACCAGGAGATTACTCACACTAGTAAGAGTATCTGGTGGGGAAACCCATAATTTACATTATAATCCCTGCAATCTTTTCTAACTTTTGCAAACAACTCTCTCCCCGGACAGCTGATAATACTGTTTCTTCCTAATATATCCTTGCCATACACAGCCACAAAATGTCACACAAAGTAAATGACTTTACTCTGTACCCTGCTTAGTGCATTATTTCCACTTTTCCCAGGAGATGCTACACTCTTAGACTTCAAAGCATGCCAGACATAGATGGTCTTGTGGCTTTCCAGAGCCTCTCATTTTCATTAGGGATCCTTTTTTTTTTTTTTTTTTCTTACCTTGCACTAAAGAATCTATGTCGCTAATTGGCCCAGTAATTTCTTGTCATATCGTGCTATGTATTTGTTACTTGTTACTCAATGGCTTATTCAATTGTTTATTACACTTTGGGCAAACGTAGCAATTAGGTGCGACATGATTTTTTAATGAATAAAAAAAGTTGGAGGAGGGACTGTTCAAACAGCCTAGTGGGTAAATTTAAATTCCCCATTACCTCCTCAAAATGCCAGAACTTTACATGTATGCAGCAAATTTCATCCTGCTCTTTGTAAATTTGAAATGGCCAAAAAAATAAAGCTGTTACTGGATTCCAACAAATACGGGAAACATTCTGTCTGTGTTAGTAATAATCTTGTTCAATTTCTTGCAAAGCTGCCTTCTATTTTTTTTTTTTTTGTTTAAAAATTCATCTCTAATGGCCTCTCAGTGTGGTAAGTGCTAACAATAACTGGTTTGTTCAGGAAACACCATTGTCTTTAGAGATTCATAATTTTGGTTGTAATTCTTTTCCTTTTTAAAAATTAATGAATTTACTAAGGATTAACTGATTTTGAAACGTACCGATTTATTTCCTTCCTGTCTGCTCATTTCAAGTGACTCGATTCTATTGGAAATCAATATTAGTGGTGTACCTGCGTAACTGTACCTGTAATTTATGGCTCTTACATGTATGTATACATATGGAAAGAGATGCATTATTTTCTTCTGCAATGTCACTCAACTTTTCCTATGGCAGCAGTAACTACTGGTTTTGTCTTCATCCTGTCGAATTCATTCATCTGGATTTTGTTTTTTTTTTTTTGTGTGCTTTGATTTTTTTTTTTGGTAGGTTCTCCTCATTCTTACTTTTAGCATCTGAGTCGTTTAGATTTATTCTGAGTATTTTCCCCGGGTGATACTATGGGTTCCTGATGCTGATCTGAAAATTCTTTATGATCTTTTTTTATTCAAAAGTGCTGATGTGCTCACTAGCACAATAGAACCAAACAAATAGGAGGCACACAAGGAAAAGAGGGACGTGATTTACATTAAATGGAACAAATTGTTGGAGTGACTAATTAGACAAAAAAATAATGCCAAAGGTACAGCGTCAGTTTAACACTTTGCTCACGTCAAGACAAAGTGTTTCATTTTCAGTTTGACTTTTGGCCTGACCTTTCCCAACTCTTGCAACCCAATAAAATCATCAGTCTTTTTTTTTTTTTTTTCCTGACTGACACTGCTCATTGAATTGACTAAAATTTATGAACTGTACAGCCCCAAAGTCTGCAAGTTTTCTTGCATTTAATGTGAATTTACTATTTGTTACAAACCATTCCCAGCACACCTCACTGTTGGGTTCTGATGGCATAATACTTTCTCTGGAATTCGGAATTAATATTGCATTCTTTGCGGAGATAGAGAAGTGGAATACCAAGAAACTTAATTATTTCCCTAAATTCTAGATTGGAACAAAAACTGGACATTCAGATTGTAGCAAATTAAAACAGAGTCCTTGGCAAGCGGCCTTTATCATGAAAAAATTCTTCATTTCCTTGCACAACACTTGGGCAGTGAGTAAGAGGGGTTTTTGGTGTGAACTTAAGTGTCATGGTTGGTTTCATGCTGTTACACCCCACACATGGAACAGAAATGTAAATTTTACGTATTTGAACTTGAATAAGAAGTTAACCTGGGTTTGGGATGTGGCTATTGTAGTTTAGGCAGGTGGGGGGGAAAAAAGGGTAATAAAACCATAATGACATGCATACCAATTATCAAAAACTTTACCGATGCTACATGCTGTATAGATTTTTGGATTCAATTTTTACTTCCAATGTCTACTTTTTTTAAAAAAAGATATTCCCTCTGTCTGTTGAAGGAGGTCTGGCCTGGAGCACGTGATGGCAACAAGGCTATCTGAGAGAGACTGAAATTATAGCCAGAGCTTCTCGAATAGCGCTCCTAGTTCCTCTTGTATCATAGTCTCAACATTTTTATTTCTTGTGATCTGTCAGGACAGGAATAAAAGCTCTAAATCATTGGCGAGGACAGTATTCTAACTCCTCCAGCTTTACATAAAATATTCTTAGATTTTGCCCTAAATCCTGTGGGAGACAGCAACGCTGAGTCAGTCGGTGAACGCGGACTTTGCGGTACTCGCTGTGCTTGTAGGGCAGCTGATTTCATTGCAAGTGTAAATTGTGGTGGCCTGTGGTGACACTGAGGAAGGCGTCTGGATGTCACTGCAGGAAGAGCTGGGGGACAGCGAGCGGCCAGCTGGCGTGTCACCCACCGGCTGGCTCAGCGCTCAGCTGCACGGGGGAATCCTGACTGTCACACAGTCCGGGACTGCCCGAGTCACGTCCTCCAGGAAATCAGCCTCCTAGGAAAAATGGAAAATGTCACTGACATAATGAGAGACTTTTTAAAAAATAAAAAACAACAAACAAAACCCCAAAAACCAACCAAACAAAAACCCCCATAAACCAAACACAAAAACCACCAACAAAACCAACCAAACAAAAAAACCTCGCAAATGCTGGAATGAATTTTCTGTAAGTCTTCTACCCAACTGATTGGCAGGATTTTTTCCAAGTTGATAATTTCCAGCCTCCCTTCACTTCCCAATGGGATCACTCCAAAAAGGCCGTGCAACAGAAGAGATTCACAAAGTGTCTTTTTCTTCCCAGCAAGGAAATCAAGTGCAGACTTCAACTGCAACTGATAACTGGGAAGGCCAGAGAAACCTTGGCTACATCTCCTTTTGGTTGCTTTTACTCAAGTATCACTCTTGCTCCTGCACTCAAAGTTCAGGTGCCTGCTACATCTGTGTTGTACATCAGGAAACTTGGTTAGGAGCTGCTCAAACGTGTTTCTTCCCTTGTTTTGGTACCATCCTCTTCATGAAAATCAAGTGATAGAAACATTAAAAGTCTGAAGAAACACGTGTTATCTAATAAATACAATATTCTAAAATTTCAGACCAAGAGATAGATGTTAAGTGAAAGGACTGCAACTTCTGTTCTTGCCCTCCACGCTGAATTTCATCTTCTAGGAAAAGTTGAGGCTAGATAATATCCAGGCAATTTGTACAATTCCATATTCCACAGTGTCATGATGAAAAAAAAATGGAGTTATTGCTGATTTAGATCTAATTTAAAAATCTCACAGCAACATTCTCTCAGGGAATCTTTATGTTGATGTCAAACACATAAACAATACTTTCAGAGGAGATAGGTAAAAGCCTGAAGAGAATTGCAACTTCTAATCTTGTTTCTGCCTTTACTAGTAAAACTGCAACTCTCCGGGCAGCTCTGCAGGAGATGATGGTTTTCAGGCTTTAGAGCACCTTTGCTGATCACAGCAGGGAAGAAGAATGTAACATAGTGACCGCTGTAATTTCAATGCTTCTGTAGAGTTTTAGCCCAAATATTGTATTAAAAGGGATAATAAGATTTTTTTTATGTTGCCATTCTACTAGCTGGGGCATTATTCCCTTACATCGTGCTAAAATTGTTTGCAAGCGGTGTGTTTGCCATTTGCCTTAATAATGAACTTAAATAGGCGTGTGAGTTCCAAGGTCACCGCGGAGTTGTCTTGGCTCGCATCGTGCTTTGGGTTAAGTTGTCCCCGACCCTGTTGATCGTTCTCGGTCTGTACTTTCAGCCTTAAAAGCCGGGAGGAGGGCAGCGTAGGCCTCTCTCAGGGATGTGAAGGAGATATTCTGGCCCCTTGCGTGGTGAGTAAAGCAATGGTACAGATCCTCAGAGGGTGTAGTAGAACGAAGCTGCAGCGATACACGCTTTAAGGATCCGAGCATGTCATTTTAAAAAGGCTGAATTTAAATTAAAACGCTTTCTGCGTAGTTGAAAAAGTCAGTTTTCAAACTCTGAGTAGAATTTTGTCTTCGTTCATACAGCTTCAACTTCTAGTTAATACAGGTCTCATCTGGGTACATACAAAAGGCAGATGTGTGTTTCCCTCAGGCATATAAACTGAGGTAAAAGCTGGCATTTAATTTTATTTTTGTACAGCATCTGGCAAAAAGGGATTGTATTGGGTGCCATAAGAATAGGATTGTTAATAACACAATTTAAAAATGGAAATGCAAACCGAAATCAGTCCTTTCCCCAATTTTTCCTGCTACCTTCTTAGACTTGTCTGGTTCAGTTATATATGGCTCACTGCTGATTTTGCAATTGCTGTGGAGCTGCAAACGACAAGATTATGCAAAGCCTAAGACTTTTTTGTGCTGCTTCTATTCCTGATGCTGTGTATACAAAGAAGAGCAAAATACTACAACTCCACAGTGACGATTTAGTTGTTTCAGGACAAAATGCGTTTCTGGAGAAGTGCAAGAAATATTACATGAAAATTTAATGAATCCTTCCAAGTAGGATCATGTTGCCCTCTGTTATTTTCCCCGAATTTATTTTTCATTCTTTTTATCATATGGTTCTGGAACGTTATTGTTGTCATACTGTTCTTTGTCATTTATATCTCTGTGTCTGGAGAGCCATAGGCAGCTAAGCTGCAAGCTTAGCGTGGTACCTCGACTGGCACAGCCAGAGGATGCAAAGCAAACCGAACCCTCGTTACAAGAACATCAGAGAAGAACTGCAGAGTGCTGCAGTATTTGATTGCTATATTCTTTTAGGAAAAAAAAAATAAAAATTAACCCATATTGCTTGTAGAAGACATTAAGCAGCACCTTTGCAGTCCAAAATTGCATCAGGCGTTGGTGGTTAGTGTTGTTCCTTTAGCTAATGTTTTGCAGTAGTTTCTGTCTGCACCTACTTTTTTAGAAAATACCCTGAGCGAGCATCTAGCTTTTTCCTTCATCTCCCTGTATCTGAGAACTTGTGGAATAGCTGAGATTGGAAGGTACCTTTGATCGTCTAGTCCAACCCTCATTCCCAAACGTTACCTTTTAGATAGTCAAATATGCAGAATTTTTATACATATCTTATACACAGAGAATTGTGGGAGTAAATTGAACAGAAACCCAAATATTGTTATTTTTCTGGTATTTTTATTGTTTATGTTTGTTTAGGACTTTGAATTCTTTCCCGTTTTATTTAAATCATTAATGTAGCCAGACCTAGCTGTATTTGTCATATTACATATGTGTCAGGCAAGAAAAGAAGAAAACAGTGGGAAAGAAAATGTTTTATTAAAAAGAGCAAAATAGGTTCTTGTAAGGAGATTGAGAAGGTATTTTCAGAATTCCGAAATTACGTTTGGAATTTGTGTAGCAAGTGAGCATTTCCGTAGAGAAGGTGGGGCTTTTTGAGTGTCATCATACTTTCATCATGTATATATCAAATACATAGATTTGCTTTGTCGTTTTTTGGGGTGATGCCTGTTTGGTTTTACCCTGGCATGACGGTATGGTGGCCCATGGTCATGGTCTTTCCTGTGGACATACTACTGATAATAGCAGATGAGAAAATACTATCACTGGGCATAGAATCTCAGGGTTCTTTTTAGAATTCTAGTTAAATTCACTTGAGGTGCCTTAGAGGAAGCGAAGACCAGGAGCTGAGGTCTTACGCTCGCTGAATCAGCTGCAAACAAACAGAGGCTGACTTGTCACATGTAGTATAGCCCATAGACACGTAGGGGTACCGACCCCCACTTCCTACAGCTCTTACAGTCCAGTTGGCTTTGGGAAGGTTTGGCCTCGACAGAGATGTGAAAAATGACTGAACCATGGGAACAAATCTGAATTTGGTGGTCCTCTGCCAGTTCAGTGCGTTTTGGTCTGGTGGCACTCTTGCCAGTTCTTTTTGCATTCACTGTGGTATATGACCTTTAAAGATTTCAAACTAAGGAGCCTACCAAACAGCAGTCGCCAGAACATCCTTTATATAATATAAATAATAAATATATTATAAAATATACTAGCCAAAACCTTGAAGGTACTTACAGTGGCACTTATTAGTATATTTTCCTTCTCTAGTAAGCTCAGCCTGTGAGGAGAAGGAGAACGCTCTGGTGCAAGTATTGCGTTTTCCATTAGCCTTTAGGAAAATTATTCCCTTTCTCTTGGTCCCCTCTCTTAATGTGTCCTTAAACGGTCACGGTGCTGATAATGCTGCCAGGAGAAATACTTCTGCAATTTGCCTTGACCTTTTTGCTTTTCCTCATATTTTCCCATTAGTCTCAACCCATTTAAGACTAACTAAGCTTGACTCTTCAAATGAAAACTGGCCAGAATCTCTTTGGGAATCATTGAGCACTTAAAAAGAAAAAAGATGCATGTGTGATATCTGGGAGTGAACCAGTTAGACAAGAAAGTTTTCAGTTGTTGTTACAACAAACAAAACTTTCAGTATTTTCTTCTTTAGAGAAATAAAGATGCCTATGAGACTTGGAAGCAGGAGGGTTAAATCCAGAACAAACCCTGTGTTTTACAGATCATTACACCTGTTGAAGACAGCCGACAGGCTTCTCTATTGCTGTTTTCCCCCTCTGCCTATCCAAACCCCACGTTACAACTTTTGAGGGTCATTTGAGTGAAAATTGTTCTTTGTCAGCCTGATTCCAGCTTTTAGTCTTTTTTACTTTATGCAGACAGCTGTCTCTATAATGTACAATTTTGTTCTTACTAGTACCAGTTCATGTATAGGTAGGAAAATTGGCAGTCCACGCACGCTATGGGAGGCTGCATCCTTCTGTACGAGATTACTGAAAGATCAGAAAAAATTATGGTAGCTCAATGGGGAAAAAAAATAATCTAGTGGATTTTAGTTCTTTTTCACCCTACCTATCGACATTAAGTGTGGATTTACATCAAATAAGAGTGATAAAACACTGAAACTATATAAAGTGGAGTACATGAATACACTCTTCTGGTGGTAAATTGCACTGTGATGGATTATCTATGAGACAAAGAAAGCAGGTTGGTTTGCACAAGGTGATTCCCTGAGCTTGATTTAGGAACTACATTTTGCACTAGGAATCTGAAATTGCCGAAGAAATTAAAAAAAAAAAAAAAAAAAAAAAAGTGATTACTATACTGTGCTGATCTTTGTCAACACTGAGAAGAGAGAAAAGTTACCATGTGGTCACGTCCAGGATAAACGATCTTTGCAACAACTTGTTCAAAAAACGTCAAGATGAACATTTTCAAAGCTGAAGGTCTATTTTTAAGATGGTTGAAATAGGGAAATTACACTGATTGTCACTTATCCGGAACTGCTGTCAATCATCTGGGTGATTGTACTTGGCAGTATGAAACGGAGCGAAGCTTTTCTGTTCCCTGTTACTGTTGTGACACGAATGACAATGTATTGCCTCGGTGAGTAATGGGATGCTGGTCTGATTTAACTGGCATCTGAATGGTCTTCTCTCTGCAGCCCACATGGGCAAAGGCTGGGAGGTGGCAGTGGAAGTGGCTGTCTTCCACCTGTCATGCTGTCCTCTATATTATCACGTGTGTGAATCGGAGAGAATTTTATCTGGCATATCCACTTACGAATTAGGTAGCGGTGCAGTTAATCTGAACAAAGAACCCCCGTGCAAATCAGTATTTCTGTAAAAAGCTTTGAGTGATGGGAGAAATGGTTAAACCTCATGCCTGTCCTGTGCACGGTTTGATTGGTTTCCATGGGAAACAAACACTGTTGTCATTGAAGTTAGTGTGAATGTTATTAAAAATGGTGGTATTGTGCTGCTAAATCAAGAGCACACTTCTTTTTGTTAAGGTGAAGGATCTCTTGTAACTGAAGAAGCACAGACTGTAGCTTGACATAGTTGAATTCATCCTTCTACCAAAGTGATCTGAAGTTGCTCTTTGCAGTGATTTAATAAACCCCCATGTGTTACAATAAGCGTTCCTGCTTGTGTAGGGCTTGGTGCCTTGAGAAGCAGTTTCTATCTTTTTTATTTAAAAATCACATGGATCTGTCATTTCCTTCCGAAAAGGCAATACAGCAACATGTTGTACTAGTGAATTTAATTATACATATATAGATCACAGGGAAGATTCAGGTAGACATAATATTTACCTTTATAGTTGACTGATCAATTAGTATGTTGTTGCATACACTGATTTTAGAATAGCAATTATACACTCCACCGGAGCCATTTGCATCTCTGAGGTTGTGGTGCTCTGGACCTGTGGTTTGGTAGACTAACAACCTTTTCAGAGTTGTTAGATTAGTCATGTAAATCCTTCTTAGTTTAGGGGTCATTGACTAGTTGGGCTGTAACAGCTCCTTAGGAACCATTACAATCCCAGATCCAGCTAGCAGTGCTGTCAGGTTGAGTATTCTCTTAAATATTCTGGGTTTCATCTTACAAAAGCAGCAGGGAAATAGCGCTTTGGGTTTTGGTTTGAGTTTTGGATGAGGAGATCCTTATTTTTTAAAGTGTGTAGATGCCTGCCGTCCCAGTCTCTGGATTCTTTCTGCATTCTAACTGAAGAAGTTCTATCTAAGAAAAAAACAGCAACACGCCCCCACACACACTCCAATGTTAACACCACTTGAAGGTAAGCCAGGCTGAAGCAGAACTGGTTTCCTGCTACCTGGAGTACTGCAAACGAGTAGTAGCTCCTCTCTGAGATGATGTACTGATGTTTGCCTCTTTTGCATAACAAAGGCGTTCAGTCAGAAAATAGAAGTCACCTTTTGCGCTAACCTGCTTGGAGAATATTGATTTTTTAAAGGGGAGATCGTTCAGTATTTGTGACTCGGTGTCTGCTAAAATGCACCTTTTGAAACGTCACGAGTGACGTGAGAGAGGAAGAAATCCCTTGGGTGAAAGTAGCCGAACAAATTGTTCATTCATATTTGTGGCAGAATGGGAGGTGCCTAGGAAAACATTGGAAATTCTGATTTCAGTTTACTGCCCTGTGTTTGTATCTGCACTCCAGGTTTTATCACGGTAGGGTTAGTTGTGTGAATAACGGTTCATCAGTGCGAGCGTGGCCCTTAGTGCTGTAATACGAGCTTATGAAAAAGAGATCTCTAAAGTGCAGCTAAGCATTTGATAAATTATTCAGAGCAGAAGCTTTAAGCTGCTCATTGTACTGTGTGTCTTCGCAGCAATTGTTGCATGAAGTTTGGATAGCACAACAAATGTATGTATGTAGGGGTGCAATGCGAAAGAGATTCTCCTGCTTTGGCGATGTCCGCATCCTCCGTTGTGCGACACAAGAGTTGCTCAGGTCTTTTTTTTTTTTGTTTTTTGGGGTTTTTTTTGTAGGTCTAGTCTGAAACAGCTACTGTACATGGTGATGGGAAAATGATGTGCCGTACTCGTTCTGAATGGTTCCCCCCCCCCCAAGATTTGTGGTTAACAAGAGCAGTTGAATCCATTAGTCATAGTCCCATCATAAACATGGAGATGACTCAGATGTAACTGGGTTTCGTGGCAGGCGCGGCGTGGGCTCCGTACAGCGACGCGTTCCAGGGGTTTGGAGGTGTCTTTTTGATGCACACCTGAATGTTGCCCCAGGGCAGCCAGCTCTGCAGATTTCTGGATGGGGAAGGCTCGTCGGCTGGTCGTTAGCACTCTGGTTCAGCTCGGTGCACATCACCTGATGTGTGTTGACCACAGCGAAGGGCTTGTAGTGGCGTGGGCAAGGACAAGGCACGTGGCAGGTTCTCCCAGGAAAGCGTGCGCGCTATTTCTCTTTAACGTTCTCTGGAATATTCACAGTTGCTTTAAATTCTGTTCAGTCTCTATTTTGAATGTGAATATAATGCTTAGGCTAATATTATGGACAGGCATTACCATAGGATATTAGGACTATTATCATAGGATTATAGTTTCTCCTACTGTAGAATTTCTCAAAGCCATTAAGCTCAGTAATGTCTTAATTTCTTCGTTTGTCCTCTTTTTTTTTTTTTTGAGCCAAACATGACTCTATATGTGTCACATCAGTTTCTAGTATAAGAAGAAACAATTTCCAGTGTCTTCTATGAGCATGTACTCCATATGCTTAGTTTCTTATAGATTATTCCTTTTTTTTTTTTTTTAAAAAAGATTTCTCATTCTGTTACTTTCTTTCAAATAGCTGTACGTTTTATCTTCACTGGCCTTGTAGTCAAAATTTTATCTCACCTTTTCTCTTTTCAAGGTTTAAGATCCCATGATCTACGTCTCTGCTGATTTTTAGTTTATGCTCAGAAGGTGCTAGAGATCTCTCTCTGTTGCCGAATTTACTGTTTATAGAGGATTTTTAAAGAGGTTCCTCAGTTAAAATAACAGATTAATTTGAAACATTAGTATTTGGAATTGCTGCATCAGTGTTGATATAACAGGTTTTCAGAGTACAGTTTTAACACATTTTCTGTGTACATACGACATGTTGAGACATTTTTTAGGGGTACTATATGTAGATTTAAGAATTCTGTACTGGAAGTGCCGTGAGTCCTGAGCTCTCAAATGAGCAGCACCGTCAGCACCATCGGAGACGACACTGCGCTGGGTGCGGGTTTGTTAGCTGAAGTGAGGAAGAGCACTGTAAACAACGGAGCGCGGAATTAGCCAAGATGGGGTCTCCTGATGTCCCCAGGAATGCAACGTATGCACAGGGTACACGCGTGAGATGGCCTTTGTCACGCAGGGAAGCTTTGGGTTGCTTCTGGGAGGTTGCTCCCTTGAATAACGTTCTCCGAGTGAAGAAGTACTTCATTGTAGAATTTAAAACTGTCATGGAACTTCTTTCAGATAAGTATTAAAATAATACTGAGGCTTGAGGTGTAAATCAGAGTTTCTGAAGGCTGGGAGACGGATATTTTTTGTGTCTCAAATTATGGTTTTTGCAGTCTCAGTTCACGAACATTTTGCATTTTTTCTGTTTCAGTTATGCCCGATTTCATTTATTTATTTATTCCCAGTGGATAGACTGAAAATCCCATTACACAGTACTTCTATTAATGTATATACCTGACAGTCAGCTTCTAAGTCTGTTGCTTTGGTTAAACAGTCCAATGTATGTCTTTAACATTGCTGTTTAATTGGCAAAATGGAAGCGGTGATGTTAAGCATCCAGCGCCTTTCCCCTCGCGTAGCTGTTAGCGACAGTGTAACATGGCATGACACATCTGCCAGCACTTCACACCCACTTGCTCATGTATAAATGACTGAACAAAGGACAAAGTAAAGAAAAATCAAGCTTTGCTTTTTAAATAGGAAAGATAACTGCTTAAAGAAAAGCAAAAATATGAATGTGACCTGAAATGAGTTGCACAACACAGCAGAGAAACAAAAGTTCTAGTGGAAAATATTGTAGCATTTTATAAGTGATTACAAATTCCATTAGTAATGAGTTAAATGTAACGAACAAGTTTTGAGAATATATGTAAATTGGACAGTGTGCAAATATAAATGTTTGATTCTGATGATTATTTTGTGATAAAAGGCAATCAAGGAAAGCAGCCTTCTATATTCTTTGCTCTGGATTAGTTAAATGTGTTTTTGTAACACAAGGTTGATAGGATTTCATACAAAACTTACCTTCTTTTAAGTCAGATTGATTTCCCAAAAATCCACACAGATGTGTATTTCTTAAGGAAAGAAAGAATTTTATTAAAAAAAATTTACTCATCTTTGTTTAGAAAAGAAGCTCTAAAAAGTGAAGCTCATTAGGAAAGCAAGAAGGATGTTCTATTTCCCTTCTTCTGACCTGATTGATATCCCCTTTTCTGTCTCCTGACATGTTTTCTGTAATACAGACTACAGAAAAATAGCTGGCAACTTGGCTTGATTTTCTTCCAACCTTCAGACTTCAAATGCAGAAAAAAAAGTCTACTAATTTCTATTTCAGCGTTGCCATAGTTACCGTTTCTATGATGTTTTCATTTTCTTACTTCTATCTATCTGTCTGTCTCTCTGTCTTTCATCTTGCTAGCTAACAACTTTTTTCTTCTTTCCTCCTTTACTTCCCAGTCGTTCTCCGCACCTATTCCACTTGCTTAGTTTAATCAGTTGTTAATATTCTCTTATTTTTTGTTTAGTAATTCAGAATCCTCACTCTCGATGCTTTGTTCAATATTTGTATCCTGTAATACCCCACAGGTAGTGTCCAATGTATCTTGTTAGGCTTTGAAATACTCTTTTTCTACTATTGAAACTCACAGTAATTAACTTTGCTTTGCATACTGTTCCAAGAAATGCCTCCAGGTCCCTCCTTCCCCCTCTGTTCTCAGGTCGCACTGGATTTCTCTTTGATTCTGGATGTGGTGGACGCACGCCGCTGCAGCATAATACAGACTCTCACGCTGCAATTTCCCCATTTTTTGTTTCTCCCAGAGGCTCTTCTCTTGATTTTTCTTTTCTGTTTATAGTAAGTACATACAACAGCAGCAACTCAGAAGGCACTGACTGTGTAGGCTTAATGTACCTACTCATCTGCAGTCATTCATCATTGCTGTTGGATTGCTTATACAACTGCAAAGAGCAAGGCAGTTCAGCGATGCACTTAAATTGGATGCTAACTGCTGCTGGTGAAAATGCTTCATCCCCGTGACTAAAAACCAAAAACCAAAAACCCAACCACAAAACCATGGCTTCATTAGGCCTTCTGAACGTGCAGGTGGACATTTCATTCCTAATATGCTATGTGACATGTATAATCCCCTGTCCTAGCAGGAATAAGCAAGATGATGGAAGTGGAGCACCCATGTCCTTCCGTGGCCGTTATACCTTTCACTGGAGGGACAGTGGCACCGGGTCCGTGGGTACCTTGACGATACTCA
>JAVJGJ010000032.1:30871282-30881577 GCA_035590215.1 Microhierax caerulescens | reverse complement strand
TGGAGCTCCAGTTTACACGTCTAATTCAGAGCTTTGGAGTTCCTTATGTATTTGCTGGAGAGATTTAGATGCCAAGTTTAGGTGTTCTGAATAACCTTCAGTGGAGAGTGAAGGTTCTGCTTTGGACTCTTTAGGAAACTTTATGCTCCTAATTGGAGCACTTGGCTTTGACGCCTGGAGGCAGCTGCTGTTTTCCGTTTCCGTATGCACACATCGCATCGTGTGGTACTCCCTCATTTAGGAAACACAGAGCTTGACTCTTCTTAAATAATAGTTGTCATTGATTTGAATGAGGTTGTGCACAGTGGAAGGCTGTCTCAAGTGACGTTCTGCCTTTGTAGCTGGGGCAGCGTGATAATTCACTTTTACTCTTACCTGAAGATAGTTTCATTGAGATGTTTTTTGGTTACCAGCAAGGTTTTTTCTATCTGTTAATCTCTCCTACTGGACTTGCCCCAGGTCTCAGAGGAAGTCTCACATACCTCCTTACTCCTCAAATGTTTATCTTCTGGCTTTTTTACTTGAAGCAATGATTTAGGTTATGTAAAAATGGATTGATACAAATCCAAGCTTGATGTGGTTGGAGAATGAGATTGATTAGCAGCGTGCTTACTGTGCTGTCTGTTGCTTGTAAGTGGACTGAAAGGAAGAGAAAAAATGCTTAGAAATGAATCAGAGCCATGGATTTTACAACTGCTTTGAAAGAACTAATTCTTAGTTAAGGATTCAAATGTACAAAATTAATGGTAAGCTTCGTACTGTGCGAGCTCCGGGCTGGTGCAAAGCAAATCTTCCGTCCGTCTCCTTTTACAGCCTCTCTGTTCAGAGTGCCTGTCTGGATCTGATGAGCGGTTAACGAAGCCTAAATAACAATTTATCACATTAGAATTGTTACGATTTTTTAATCAACCGTTTGGGAACTTCTGCTTTGCTGCCTGTCGTCCTCTGAGATGTCGTGTGTCCCCCCCCGTCAGTGCAAACCCTTTGCCACGCCGCCAAACTCGTGGGCGGCATTTCTGGCCGCTTCTTAAGGCGAGCACCGTGGTTTATTGAGGCAGCGGGACTCGTCACAACTAGAACAAGCATCTGCACTGGAGGCATCGTTCTAAGGTAGCCACAGGCAGCCGGGCATCGCGGGGAAGGGACTCTTTCTATCACCAGTTGGCAGTTTAGGAAAGATGGGGTGACTAGAGAGAGAGAGACAACTCTAGGAGATGCGTTTCCAGACCTTCCATCCAAGAGGGAAGCTGCGTGTCGGCTTCGCTCTGTTGTATCTGTGTCTGCTCCGTGGAGCTAGCACAGGATCCACAAACCCTTCCAAGTGGTGCTGCCAGTTTTACAGCTCCAGAGACAATCTCTTTTTATTTCACTGTTTTTTGCTTTGCTTCAGTGTTCCTCAGATGAGTTATTCCTAATTTACTTGGGTGTTAGTGAGGAAGGAAACAATCCCCGGGCTCATGCTTTTGCTTTGAATGCCTTTACCTTCATCATAACAACTTAATAAAGTGCAAACAGGCAGAAATGAAAAGATTTCTTAAATTGTATTTGGTGATAATCCAGAAACTGGTGTATGTGTACAGTATGGTCTTTGGGGATTTTTCTTTTTTTTTCTTTTTTTTTTTAAGAAATGAACAAAATTGTGAAATCTGCCTTATAATGTACTAAATGGCAAACATGACTTCTAAACAAGTGGCAGCTATGGAGGCTGTTTTTTTCCCTAATCCTCTATTACTGACCTTGTAAAAGGCCTATTAAGAAGAGTCAGTGTTGATCACTTTTACCACAGTCACAATTTATGAGACTATTATCTCGCATAATCCAAATAGGTAGTGTTATTGTGCACTTTATGCTACAGTTCTTCTTTTGTGCTCAATAAATGACTAGCTGCATTATTAACAAGTATTTATAGAGAAGCCCTGAGTTCAAGTAACGTTTCTGTGGGCAAGAATCTGCAAGTACCGAAACCAGTACAAACGTGGACAAAAACGTAGAATAAAGATCTAGAAGATTACAGGAAGGACTGGACCTTTTTGAATAGTGGAGGAATGGTGATTAAGACTCAAGGTATCCTCCCAAGCGTGAATCACTATGATGTGAGTGGTAGCATGAAACCCTGGTAGTCTCCTCCTGGACCATAACACAGCCTGGAGGCTCTGGTTGTGAAACCTCAGGCTTGCCTTTCCCAGCGTGCTGATTTCACAGGGTAGAATTGTAGAGCCTTTTAGGTTGGAAAAGACCTCAGAGACCATCAAGTCCAACCATTAACTCAGGACTGCCGAGTCCATCACCAAACCGTGTCATTAAGCATGGCATATACACATCTTTTGGACACCCCCAGAGATGGTGACTCCACCACCTCCCTGGGCAGCCTGTTCCAATGCTTGACCACCCTTTGCGTGAAGAAGTTTTTCCTAATATCCAGTATAAACCTCCCCTGGTGCAACTTGAGGCCATTTGCTCTTGTCCTCTCCCTTGTTATCTGGGAGAAGAGACTGACCCCCACCCGCCTACAACCTCCTTCCCATGCAGGTGTCCAAACGTTCACCTTTCTGTCCTAATATTCCTCTCCACCTCCTATTAGTGATAGTCGTGTTCTCTTGTCAGTTTGTCCTTGATCGCTTCTTCTCCACCTTCCTCTCCAAAGTATATGCTAGTGGCATATTTTGATTCCTTGGTATCATGCTTGTAGCGTGGTCTACTGGCTGTTTCTTTCCGTTATAACATTATTTTTTCCTCCAGCTATAGATCTGATTAGCATTCACCACTTTAGAAAAGGCTTCAGTTTTACCCTCCCTATGGACTTTCCTTTAAGAGTGTTTACTTCAGGCAAAGGACAGATTATGCTACCATGTTGTAAAATCCTAATAATACTAATAAATGCCTCGAAATGACTGAATTTTGCCCCTTTTTTTAATAGAAGACCATTGAGTAGGTGTCCCATAGCAGTGGGTTTATTAGAAAATTAAAAAAAAAAAAAAAAAAAGGAAAAGAACCAAGAGTAGCTGTATACATTAGAAAATTAGAAATATCAGAGACTATCAGTCTAGAATCTGTTTGCAGTTTCCAGTTGCTCTGCTGACAATAATGGGGTTACAATAGTGTGAAAACTGAATCAATAAAATCAACGCTATGCCCTCTGAGTGGTATAGCATATTGTGTGGCATAGAATATTGCTCTATATATGTGTCCTAATAAAACCAAGCCGCTATTGATGCAGTATAGAAAGGGCTCAGAAAATAGATAGCTGGTTATTTCTGTTTCTCTGGGCATGACTGACATGCGCTGCTTGTATTTTTCTCAGGTTATTGATAAAGATTTGGTAGGAGTCATGATCGCTTTTCTCTTTGTTTATTCCCAGTTGTGTCTTTTACGTTCCCGCGTGTACATTAGGGCTGTGATGTGTGTTTTTGGCGGGCTGGGTAAGCCGGCTCGCTGCAGCGAGCGTGCTGTTGTGAGCAGCTTACCCTGGGTTCCAGTGAGCTGTTGGCTCGAGTCCCCCCCCCGAGCCCTCCGTACCCTGCCAGCCCCCCCGGCGGCTCTGGCACACCCCGCCGTGCCAGCTGGCTGCGGGCTCTGGAGGAGCACGTAACGCGGGGTTTGCGGTGCCCGCAGAACAAGAGACACCTCGATACGGAGCCTGAGGTGACAGGCAGAGCTGCAGAAACGGGATAAATGTGGCAAAACCTGGGAGGTGCTGCTGGCGGGGGATGGCTGTGAGCGTTCTGACGCTCAGCTGGTGGGTCGCAGAAGGTCTGCAAGGCTTCGCCAAGCGTCCTGCTCCGGCTGCTCTGAGAGCAGGCTCGTACCTGCCTCAGTCCAGTTTTCTGCAGAGGCCAGGCTGCTTTTTTCTCGTGTCGTGTGTGATTGTTAGCGGCTGAATGGGGAGAAGAAGGTCACGCTGGCTGTTGTGGTTGCAGAGCTCGGCTTGCTGACAGTTGGCCAAAGGTCAGGCTGCTGGTGCTTTTATTGTCTGTCTGGAGTGTAAATAAATAAATGAAACACATTGAGGCAAAAAGTCCCAAACTATCAACAGTTCGGGCTATCTTTTTGGATGAAATGGCACTTTATTCCCATACAAAATGTTGCATGGAAGAACAGGAGGAGAATGTACCAATTTGGCTTCTTTTGAAAATGCTCTCTTCAGAGTGCCAACTTGGAGAGCAGCTGGAAGCAGCGAGGGGAACCGCTGATTGTCACACACGGCATGAGCTAAAGTGTCTTCTTTAAAGGAGAAGAAAGATCCTCAATAACGCTCCTCCATCACTACAGATTGCTACAGAAAGCAATTTACTATATGCTGCCCAGAATTAATAAATTGAGTTATTGGTGTACAATCCAGGTCACCGCCTAACCTGGAGGGAAGGCTTAGGGGTGCAGTGTCCTGCTCCAACAGTGTGGGGGGTTTTCTGTGCAGAAACTGTATTTTCTCCGAGACACGCGGCTCATACTGACTCAGCACTTGAGATAATGAATCTTTTTCTGAAGTTGAGGTTTCTGCGTGTTAGCGACAGCATAATATATTGAGGCTGAGACTGATAATGGTACTAAGTAATCATCCCTTTTAAAACAGGAATTACTTTGATGAACATTAACGTGAATATCAGTGTAAGTACAGGATGTGCTTAGTACCATTTAACATGACCTTCATTTTGATAACAGCTCTAATTAGGTGGTTTTTTGTAGAAGCTGACAATTGGTTGTGTTTGCATTACCTCATGGTATTTTTTATTACAGTACCTCATGGATTTTTATCTGCAGTTTTGTGATTTTTCACTCTATCATGTCTGCTTTATACAGTGAGTTTAATCCCTTCAGCAGATGAAACATCCACAAAATGTTGAAGCGTTCTCTGACATGGGTGCTAGGAGCAGGGCACTCTGCTGGGCTGTGGGTCCACAGCTCTCAGATAGCTCTGTCCGTGCTGCTCCAGAGGAGAAAGAGGCATCAGTTCAGCTGCATCACCTTCCTGAAGCCACGTACCACCAGGTCTCTTGAACACTAATGGTGTCCTAGGAAAGAGGTGATCATACACCTCGGATAACGTAGTCTGGGCGTTGAGGGATGCAGGCTGCTTGGCACGTGTTCAGAGGATTTGCATGGGATTTGGTTGTGCTTTACAGTTACGTCAGGTTTATCAGATTGAGCTAACGTGTTAGGACCGCAGACTCTTCCACCCACCTGCACAACATGTAGAGTAAGACTGGTCCTTTAGGTCCACCAACTTTTTAAGATGCTCTGCATGTTTGCATGAGCAGAAAGGGGCTCACAGAGTAACTTGAATGTCTTTGTCACGTTCTCTTCCTGGGTTGTCCTGTCTTGGGAGGGAAAGTAAATCTCGTGCCCTCCTGTGACTCTCTTGCAAACGTTGGATTCAGTTCTGTTGACCTTCCAGTTGAGGAGATGCAGTGTGATTCTAATCCAAGGCTTTTTCTGTTCCCTCTGCCATATTTATGGTGTGTGTATACCCTCTGCTTTCCCTTAAGCCCACACATGATCTGTGCGTGGAATTGCTCCTGTGTAGGCTTTGAGGGAGTCGAGTCACACAGAAGTCGGGATGGTTAAAAAGCATCGGTTCCCAGCATCAGCTTGTGCTGGAGAATCAGGTCTGGCCTCCCTACGAATTATGTCTCTTTTGGTATTGGGAGCGGTGAGGACAGTAGTTTGTGTTTGTGAGATGCTGCAGATTGCTATGGAACATGAAAATGCCTTGTTATTTGCATTTGCAGATTAGGCATTCCTCCTTAATTTTTCTAAGGAGCCTTTGGGGTATTTTGGAGTCACATATACAAATTTTCATTTTGGCTGTTAATTCTAAAAATCTACTTTTTCTTAGTGATTGTTCAGATTCCCTCAGTTTTTGACACTGCAAGTTTATGGGTCTTTAGGGAGGATTCCTCTTCAGGACACACAAGATGTTTTTCGTCATGGCTAAGATTCTGTAGAATGAAGGTATGAAAAAGTCAAGTTTGGGTCTACAAACACCAGTGGGGTTTAATAGGAATTAGTAATAATTGCTGTTTAAGGAAACACTCTTTTGTCTTTCATTATAGTTCTAGTTTAAAGAACTTTTGGCTAAATTTCATGTGCAGACAAGATTCTGGATGTAGATGAGTCTGGATTTCTCCAGAAAATATAAAATTGCTCTTTTGGGATTTGTTTTGGGTTTTTCTGGTTTTGATTTTTTCCCCTCCCCTTTTTTTTGCTGTTATACATAATCTTTTATTTATCTTATTAATTTTATTTATTTATTTTAGTTTATTTCATTTGTTTATTTATTTAAAAGGTAATTTGAAGCTTCTATTCCTTCTCTTCTAGTGTACAAGGATTTAGTAGCTTAAGGACACTGATATTGAACATCACCTCTAAGGTCATGTGTTTTTTTTCCCCGAGCAGAAGAGGGAGAATTGTTTGTAGACATGGCCTGTGGCTCTGAGAGCTGCTTGTGGTTTCTGCTACATCACCAGAAACGGAACACTTGGTCCAAACTCTTGCATATTAGGATTAGAAGTAGGAGAGGATGAAGGATTGATGAAAGGGGAAATGTGGAGTGACTGCAGCCCTACTCTGAGCATAGCGCTTTGTCTGAAGCCCTCATTATAAACAGTTTTGAATGGTTTTTTTCTATTCAAGGTCAATAAGAATAAAAAATAGGGTTTGCTAACGAGATGAGAACTTCATTGCTTTGTTCCAGAGACCAAGGCACGCATCATTTTTAGCTTCACAAATCATGCAGTTTAACTTCACAAGGCTAATTGGAAAGTTTGATTTTAAAAGAAATAGTAATTTAGAAATGTATTATTTAAAGGTAGCAATAAGAAAGGTGCAGAAAGTGCTTCAACTTTGAATAGGGTAAAATATGGTTGAGAACTGATTAAGTGATTTTGAAAAAAATCATGCCTATTTTTCCCGAAGATATTTTCAACCCAATAATATATAACAGAAGAGTGCGTAATTGAGCATGGCAGACAAGGACCGTTGCGCTCCCGGAGTTAAGGGTGCTTTAGTGTTTCTTGTGTATTTTATGAGATAAAATAGTTACAGTAATTGGTTCCAGACTGAAACATAGCTTGAAAGATTGAGACCTGAGATCACAAGTTGTATTTTTAGAAATATATTCTGGGAATTATTTAAACTACTCTGTTTTGTTTACGGTACACTGGGTTCCCAAGTTCCCCATTAGGGTTCACAGTTGCACTAAAGGCAGTTTTGTGTAAACAGGTGGGTAGGCACAGTACCTGCGCAGGTAGTTTATGGTCTCATACCCTCAACCAGTGGGTTGCACTGTAAATAGATGCTTAATCCCACCAGATCAGGTGAGTGTATTGCTAACTGAAGCCATTTAGGAGGACCAAGGTCTTTCTGCTCACTGGGATTGTAAGTATTAATACGTCCGTCCTGTATCCAGAGGGCCAACTTGGAGGTACTTGCTGGCAGACGGGACTGTTGGGTGCTTGTTTTTCGTTCCTCAGCTGTGCAGGCTGGATCAGGGAAAGACCATTCCAAATCCCCGCATTTGATTTGCATCCTTGGATGTGCTCCGGGATGCCTCTGCTACCGATTCCACTCTTGTGTGGAGCAGCAGGAAGGAATAGTGTCTTGTGAGCCAAAAAGGCATGCTGTGTTGCTCAGCTGAAACCGAATTGGCTTGGAAGTAGCAGCCAAGGTGTAAACTAATTACCAAAGGAGCATTTCCCCATTGTGTTAGACTCCCCGCAGAGCAATTTGGGGGTTATCTTTGGCTCATGCTACGTGGTCTGCGCCTTTCCTGTGGCTGAGCAGAACGGCGTTAGGAACGTCTCTGAGCTGTTCCCTACGTGTCCTTCAGGGAAGGAGGCACAGTTCTTTTTCACTTGGGTGACTTTGAAGTCATTTCAGTTGGGATTACCGCGTGCTTGGACTGACGGGAAATAAGCAGAGGTTGTTGTTCTTGCCAAAAGCAGGACAGGTTCTCCATACCTTGCTCTGTTCCTACCCGTATCTCAAGGACAAAGGTGTTGATGTACCCTTGCATCTGACAGTGTTGTACCAGAAACAGGTAATAGCTTGGAGAGCAAAGAACTGAACTTCTTCACATCAGTATCTTTTCTAAACTATTAATTTCAAAAATGAGCATGAAAACAGTTTCTCTTTCAGCACGAATGAGATGTTACTGTTGCAGTTGGCCTGAGGTATTTATGATTTACTCCACAGCACCAAAACAAAGTTTATAAAGAGTTTGTCACAGAGCCTCAGGTAGTTATCCACTTGCTGCTGAAGAAGAGGTATCAGATAGGAAGAGATACACAGAATTTTTATATACAGAGAGACATCTGTATATAAGGGACTGTGTTACTAGAAACATTTGTCTTTTCATACTGTTAGAATGTTGAAAAGCTTTTTATGCTGTATATTAGTTCTTGCAAATTGCTTGCCAATTTAATATCAGCGGCATCTAAACAGTAAGTAATTGCTTATGATAATGAGTGCAAACTAATTTACTGGAATATGTTAATATTCACAATGCACTTTAGAACAGCAGGGTATTCCAAAAATACTACTCTCTTGTTTAACTGCGGTGTTTAGGTTGCATTGTTATTACAAACGTTAGCAAAACCATCGCAAAGGCAGCCTCTCATTGAATAGCCATCTTTCTGAGACTCCAGCATGTGCGAACAAGGAATACGAGGTGTCCTTTGAGAACCAGACAGGATATGAACAAAATCCTCTAGATTTAAATAATGAATCTTAATTTCTGATCGATGTTCATTAGATGAACATTTGTAAGACAGAGTGCCTTCTTTTCCTTATGACTTGTAAAATTTAATTTAACAAATTTCAAGTCAAATAACGTACAGTCACTTTTTTAAATATTTGGATGTTTTATATTTCAACTTTTTAAATATTTGGATGTTTAAGCTTTGTGTGAGCTGCGGAAACTTTTCTAAAAAACATGCTTTATGTGATTCCATGAAAGAAATACTGTAGTGTGGGAGTCCTCAAAGCTTCCGAGTTAGTATGCCTTAGCTGATTCCGCAAGAGTGGTTTTTCATGTATTTGGGTCATTATTTTCTACCTTCTTTTTATGGGAAATGTTCTGTTTGGTTTGGGTTCGGTTGGGTTTTTTAAGTAGATGAATACTTATTGCAAAATGGGTTATTTCTGTGCACGTTTCTGTGCAGAATGATTGTCCACATGCATCGATATTGTTTATAGTTTTGAAGGGTTCTTAACATCTTCGTGTATGGTACTGTAAAGTGCTCGACTAAAGTAAGGCTTCCCAAGCTATTGAAGAGTGACCTTCACGTCAGGAAATTAAAAGCAATCATCGTTTCCTCCAGCCAGAGCTTTGGCAGCGAGCGTGTACACAAAATCACCGCTCTAATTAGGCTGGGTTAGTCTTCAGAGGGTGATTAACCGTTCACCTGTCTGGCACCCATGGGTGAACCAAGTCATAGCTAGTAGTACTGGCATATCAAGTGGTGGAGATGACACTTGAGTTAGTCCCCGTTGAGATGAATGAATAGCTTACACCCCAAAACTGTTTGCTCAGGTTCTCTCCAAGCACTGTTATGGTTAACCAGCGGTTAAACCCTGCTCCCTCATTACTCGGCTACGTAAATTGGGGAAAAGCGTAAGGTGCATGTTTTTCACTGGAGCTTGTTATCCTCTGAAGCTGGCAGTGAATTGCTGCTTACAAACAACAGCAGAAGGACTTTCCAAAGAAGAATGGTAGCAATTATTACAATGACAAGGCACGTAGCGGTTCTGTGCCAGACCACAATTGGATATCTGTTATGAATCTATTATGTAGTAGAACAAAAAGAAGTAGGAAGGAAGTGAACCGGCCCAACCTGGCTGGCCCCTGTTAGCTCTTATTATAATGGTCTAATAAACTTTAAAGATTCAAATACAGCTGGATCTGTGTACCCCTAATAAATGCTATTTGTTTCATGTGCAGATTTGATAATGTAAGTAAACATTGATGTCCCAAAATGAATCCTTGGGAAAATGACCAGGACATCTTTCCAGACAGTATCGTTTGTAGCTGCTGGCTGGTCCTTATTTTCAGGCATCCCTTGAGCCAACCAACCAGGCATTTTTACATTGTATTCCTCTTTTACCTGACATTTCTCTGAGGTTTGAGAACACATGACTGGTGAAGACTAGCTTTGGTTTTAAAATACAAGGATTGTAAAAATTATTATAGAAATGTAAAATATATTAAAAATATTACCATAAACCATAAAGTTATTAGTCTGTGTATCAAATGAAATGAAATATCCTGAATTCTGGGCTTGATCCTGTTTGGAGTTAGA
>JAVJGJ010000032.1:30841568-30871182 GCA_035590215.1 Microhierax caerulescens | reverse complement strand
GCCTTTTATTTAGAGCATACTAAGTTCCTTCTTTAGACAGACAATGTGGCTCTACAAGACTGCTGTTGATGTGTAGCCTGCTCATCCGTCCTTCCCTTTGCCAGATCTGCCTCCGAGTTGCCTCTAGCACCTGAGCAGCTGCTTCAGTGGTCGATGCATGTGCTTCAGGGAGGCTTAAGCTCTGTGTTTTTTCCAAAGATTTAATGTCGTTCATTTAATTTCATTTTTGTTAGAAGAAGGATGGTGGCTATTTGTGTATTTCAGAATGTAAAATCTCTTAAGTTTTTCTTCTGCTATAGCCCGTGTGCGTCTACTTGAAAATGTTCAGAAATGCTGCCACCACATTGTTTTGTCTGCTATTAAGTTATTGAACAATTAGTAGAGAGCGTGTATGTCACAGAACTTCTTACTCTTAACTACCTTTACAAACAAGCAGTATTAAACCACGCTGCACAGTATCCGTAATACAACTTGCTATGTTCAGAAGTCTCCATCTCAGCAGAGGCTGGAAGTTGCAGCGTTGCCAGTACCATCTTTCTGCTGCAAGTAATAGTAGCACCTAACCTTAGCCTGGCGTCTGACATCCTTGTTGTGCTTGTATCATTTTTCAGTGAATTTAACAGGCTTGCAGTTAGCAGTGCTTTTATTTTCAGCGTGTTACATGTTTCATCTAAGACAAGTTTTTATTGCTTTTGAGAGCTCTCTTAAGTATTTTAGGATTTTTCAAGGTTAAATTATGAGGTGCAGAAGTTAGTCAAGGAAGAGAATATATATGTCATTTAAAGATAACTAAGATAATGCAAGTTTGGATAGCTGGAGTATTGTATTAGTAGGGAAGCCGGTAAGAAATAAAGACTTTAGCCTAGAAGCATACTAGACATTTGCAGCCAAACTCCTGTCCGTTTTACTACACTTAAATAACTTGAGGCCAGCTATTGCAGATTTTGTATCTTCATTGAAAGAACTGAAGTCTGAGTTTTAAAGGTTGCCAGAAATGCCACAACACTTCTGAGATTCAGGATACCGCTGTAGGTGCTTGAATAAAAACATACCTTTGGGCACTCTGCTTTGCACGAAATAATGACTTTTAAAAAAGTTACTGCATTATTTTGTTGAAAAGTGCATTGCCTTTTGACAGACCTACACAGAGCAAATTTAATTTTGGATTTTCTTCCACTGTTTTCTGGCCTGCATGCATATCTGTGCAGAGCTGCTTTTGTGGGAGATGTTCAGATCCTGGTGCACAAGCAATTTGTCTTCAACTTACGGGGCTCCCAGTGGAGTCAGCAAGCTGGGAAACTCGTAACAACTCAAGTTACTTGGCTTACAGGATTTCTAACTTTTGCCAGGTATCTGTTGAGTTTGTAAGGTCCCTGGACTGGAACCACTGAATGATTTCACATAGGCCACCAACAGATGGTAACAACATTTGGTCTCTATCAACCTGCGTCGTATTTGAGCGAATGTCCTAGTTTCTACATCCTGTTACAAATCCCTTCAACTAACCAGCCCCTTAACTGCCTTCATTTTGTATGTTGGCGCAACTAATAAGCTGTAAGAAGCAAATCTGTGCACGTGCAGTCCATTTATTTTCATGGAACTTACTGTAACAGCGGTTATCTTGAAGTATAGGGCCTTGACATTTCCTAATGTAAGGAGTGTGGGAACCAGAACAAGTCCTATTGTCTTCAAGAGTACTTCAGTTCACTAATTTCAGTCTTTACATTCTACCTGTCTGGAAATATTTTTCATCTCATTGCTTTCTCATATGTGTTTCCTGACAACGCAATTTCCACTTCTCCAGACACTGTTCAAGAAATTTATATTTAACTATATGTTGACAAGGTTGTAGGAGGAATAAAACCTTCCCTTATTTATAGACATTTGACTTTTAATTTCCATCTGACTTTCTGGCAAGCTCTCAGAAGCAGACACGTTGTATCCTTGTTACCTTTGATAGAGTTATAATGGATTAAAATGTTTCATGTTGACTGCAGTATGACATTTAAAGCAGGCTTTGATTTCAGAAATATATCATTTTCTAACCATCTACATTACATAAAGGTGCAAGGCAATAATGGGGAATTACTTGGCTTACATTTCACACAGAAATGTTCAAAATTCATTTTTAAGAGTCATCCATACCAGAAAGGCGTTAGGTAGTAGGCAGCCAGTAAAATTTTTTAAACAGAGATTCTGGAGAAGAACAATAATTTTCTTTTACCGGTCTGTGTCTGATTTGCATTAGAAAGACTGTACCCTTTCATAAAATAAATCATAGGTTTTTGTATAAATGAACATGATAATGAGATGAAATACTGCAGAACTTTTATTTCTGTGGATGTTGCAAAGCTAGTCAAAATAATTTTACAGAATCAATGCCTGAATACTATCAGGTCTATTGGCATTCAGTAAATCAACTCATGTTTTGTTATAAGTCAGATGAACAGATACTCTAATTTCTACATTCTCCTAGGAGTCCTTACAGCTAGCTCTTGCTTAGCTAAGGTCCTTCTCAAAATTATATTCATTTTAAACACTTTTGAAAACTCTTAGGTTGATGTGCCTACACAAACTGCGTAGTACTGTACTCCAGTTAAGTGATCTAATCTAAATCAATGGGGTCGTTTGAGATGTAAGATGTTACTTGATTTGAGTAAAGGTGTTAGAATCACTCCAGTTGGAAAATCCTGTAAATTCTTTGAAACTTTTATTTTAACCATCTAGGTTATTTATGATGGTAATACTGATGCTAAGCTGCATGAGAGTTATGCTTTATAGGTGTACGCATCCGCTGAGCCATCATTGCTCGCAAATTCTAGTTGTTTGTCCCTTAGTGACCCTCTTGAAGTCAACAGAGCTAGAGATCCTCATTGTAGATAAATATGATAAATTTTGGCTAGAAATATGAACACTTTATTCCAAAAGCAGCAAAAATAATGAATCCTGATTTTTTTTATATTTTTTTTTTTTTTAATGGAATGCTGCCTTGTTTCCCAAATTCCGCTCTCTCTTATTGTGGGAAACCAATACCTTCCCTTCTTCTTTTCCTCCCGGAGCTCCTGATGACACTTGAGACGTGTGGCACCATTGTCTTGTTAGCGTGGCACACAGATACACAACTACCAATTGCCCTACGGGCTATTGCCAAGCAAAAAATATAGTGGTTGAGCTTTACAGATTTCTCTTTTACAAAGTCATTGATTTACATTAAACTTGTAAGAGTAAATTTTGTTTGAAATTTCTGCCTACCCCTCTCTCAGCTTTGGCTGAACTTGGGTATTGGATTGAAAAGTTATTGAAGAATGAGCAAGGACAGTGGATACGTTGTGTGGCTCCCTAAGATTGTCCTCCACAGAGAAAGTTTCTAAAAAGAAATCTCACATTTGAAACCAGGGAATTAAAATTACAAGAGGAATTGTAACTGGAATGGAGGACGTTTTCCCCATTTCATTATGGCATGCAATGTAAAATATAAACGATGAGGTATAAAGCCCAAAGAAACAAGGAGGGTTTGTAGTTGTATAACACCTTTGACATGTAAAGGGTCTTAAATAAGTTTGGCCATCTTCCCACGGGGATAAAGCGTTTCTCTCTTGCATTACTGGGAGAGATACGGTGTGACCTGGTTAGTGGGGAAGCATTCCACTGAGTTCTCAGCAAATGCAGAGAATTATACTGGAACCAGTCCGAGCAGCTGAAGCAGAAGGTGGGGTTGCACATTTGTCAGTCGAGCCAGCGACCAATGTCAGGTTGAACGCTTCCTGTAGTCAAGAGCCTGCTGCTAGAAAATCAAAATATGGGAAGACCCTAGGGATGGTTTCTGGTAAGAATGCTATTGTGCCACCCACAGAGTGTTTACCAGGTCATGGTACTGTCCAAATACCATTGTCATAGTCCGGAGGAAAGGAGAAGCCAGAAAGGAATGGTTTTCTGGTTTTCTTCTTTGTCTTTTGGGTTGTGCTCGTGTGTGTGTGTGCGTTGAGGGAGATCGTGGTGCTGAGCTGATTAAGCTAGCTGTAGCAGCTCTCGTGGTCCGAGGAAAACACGTTGCTTCCACGTTACTGCCTTGAATCTGCAATAAATGTCACTGCAAAGGCCAGGATGCTCAGCTTGACTCAGGACTGTGCTCTGTTATCACTTAGACCTTTTCCTGGAGACAGCTCTTGGGGATAGCTGAATATAATAAACCATGCGCCGCACCATTTTATAGATCTCTGTGAAAACTTGGATGTGGCGTGATGAAAAGCCTTGTAGGCTCCGATAAAGCAAATCAGAGTCCCTGCAGTGGTTTGGGAAGAGAAGCTCTATAATACAGTGCAAAGTTCTGTTTGTAGCTACTATTAATAGTAGCTACGCAGCGTGGTTTCTGTTTATTAAGGAATGTAGAAGGCTGTGTATTATCCCTGCCTGCTTAATACTGGCATTGACTGGTTGATAATCTGGAAAAGGCAGCAAACAGCAGCAACCAGGTGAAGGCTTTTCTGTTTCAGTGTCTTTTATATCCCGGGGATACTGCCTTGCTGGGTCGTTTTAACAAATCGATTGAGCTGGTTGAGGTCGTATTCACCTAGTTATGGTCTGGGTGAAACTAGTTTCCTGACCATAACTTGTAAGACAAGTCTGGTGCTGTGAAATAGGCCCCGGTTCAGGATTACAGCCTGCACAGTATAACCTCTGCGGAGAGTACACTCAGCTTACAGCTGACAAGTACACCAGCTCGCAGCAGTCGTAGTTTGAGCGTGCACATTGGTGTAACGACCTAAGTAGAAATTGTTTTGAATGGCACTCCATTTCCAGGAAACCTGTGACCGTTTAAGGTTTGCCAAACTGTCTGTGATCAAAGGAACATCATCAATATGTTATTAAATATGTACTCCTAGACTCTGTTATCCGCGAGTCTAAGAGGAACCTGGCCAAAAAATGAGGCATTGCCCCACTCTCAGCCCCGTGGCTCAAACGTTTTGGAGAGTTACGGGCAATGATCCCGTTTGAAAACTGAAAATCTCCTTCTCCACCCAATAAACCTCTTCAGCTGTTTAATAGATGGTACTTAGAGGAGCCTGACGTCGTTGTTGCAGCAAAGCATTACGATCCATATTCAGGCTCCTGCCCAGATTAGTGGGAAAGAGTGTACCAGGATGCCTTCGGGAAGGGTTCTGTGATCTTTAGTTTGAAGTACTTCTTCCAGCAGCTTTTCCCATCTCCTTCCCGTGGTTAAGCCTAATAGCCATTCCCTCCTCAACCTTGTGGCATTTGTTCTCTGTTCTGAGTAAATAATTTATAACACGCCACAGTCTACGAAGCAGCAGCAGAAGAGCTGGTTTTTAATCCACCGATTATTTTGAAACAACTCCCCCCCTCCCCATGGCATATCACGTTGCAGGCTTGAAGCGTTCCTTTCTTTACTTACCTTAGAAAATTCGTACAAATTATGTATGGAAATTTTGTGTACTTTTCTGGAACTTCAGCTTGGGTAGGATGAAAATAAATAGATGGAAATGTAAAAAAGAAGTATTAATGGATATTTATATGCTCCCCTGAACACAGCGAGTGTGATTAATGCCTCCATGTAGATGTTTGGGCAAACGTGTGTATATATATATATTCATATTGTAAATTCTTCGCTCTTGGTAATTAATAGTAACCTGCACAAATAGTCTCACTGGATTCAGCAGGTTTATCAATGCAAGTAATTACTTACCAGTGGGAATAAGAGGGTTCACATTCTAGCCTAGAATCAAGTACTGATAACATACAGAAGGAAGAAAATTACATTATTGGGTAATTTCTCATTACAAACAGTAATGCTTACCCTTCATTTTTTTAAATAATAGTTAAAAAGTGCTTTATTATTAATAAAAGGGCAGCTAGTAGTTTTTGGTATTGGGGTTTACAGGCTTCAGTCTTTAGTTTGTCAGTTACAGTGTGATGGAATCATAGTTCATTGGGGCACAGAGCTCAATCAAGCCATTGCTTTCACTTAACCAGCATCTGAAACCTGATGTGAATGTTGAAAATAAACATTGTTACTAACATCATATGGGAAGAATGGAATTATGTACCCTTCAGTGCGATATACCTTGAACACAAAATTGGGATGAACATGCAAAAGGTGGAAAGCTGTTGATTTGAGCAAACTATTAAACTATATCAGATGTGACTTTAGAGCAATAAATATTGAAAAGCTTTGCAGTCATACAGAGTAATAGATACAGTAAATGGGTACTAAACAAAATATTTATCTGCCTAATACTGTATAGGTAAGCAGATGTCCTTGAGTTGCTGCCAGGCTGTGCTGAAATGAATGCACTATTTCATAAAGATGAATTTTGCAAACAAGTAGAACTTGAGAGACTCAGGCCATTAAAAAACATTACTGTATCTTGACCAGTGGCAGTTTGTTACAATAGGAACCATGCTTTCATGGTTAAGAATTTCAAAGAGCTGTATGGACATTTTTTTGTAAACATTGTGTAGATGCATGGACGCATAAAGAATTGTGCAGTAAATTCTGTGGCTGAGAGAGATAACTGGCATGTTACGATGTTCCCTACTTAAAAGTACTGTGTTGACGGCATTGCTATTCTTGACGTTCTAATTCTGCTGCTTTCAATTCTCTTGAGATGAGAAACCCCAAGCAATGCAGTGCCATAAGCTAAGAGAGAGAAGGAAGATGACTGGGGTCTAGCGACATAGTTCTGAAAGAGCAGCAGAGACATAAGGTTTGTCAGGGAGCATAAAAGCCTTTATGGAGCAAGTGAATTAGGCTTCCTCTGTTGTTTCTTCTTAACGTATCGAAAACTGATAGTAAGCAGGGTGGTTTTGAACAACTGCTCAGTTTCTAGCCTTTAATAGTTAATGGGAGGTGAGACTATAAGCTGAGATCAATCCCAGAGTAATAAATTTTACATCATTATATTTGTCTTTCTTGAAATATAAACACTGGAGGATCTATTCTCAAATGGCTTCCGACCCATTTTTTTTTTTCCTAATTAATACAGGAAATTCAAAGAACGTGACTCCCTGTACAGCTTAGACACAGGCAGATCTGTATTCATCAGCATGGATTAATTAGCCTGTTACCAGATACGCAGTTAGTTTGAAGAGCTACAAAATGGACAGTTGTAAAGAAGAGAAGACTTTGCTATAGAAAACCATAAGCCATATGTTATCATGGATTAAAGATAAGTTTTTTAACTTTGATGTTGATTGTATGTAGTTTAAGATTTACAGCTAGATTTATCCAGCTGTACTGACGTTGGCCTTGGCATCAGTGTAGCTGTAGTTGGGAATTAATTGCTCTTTATCGGTTTATTTGAAGAGCAGTATTTAGCAAAAAAAGTGACAAAGATTCATTCTGAATAAGAACAACAGAGTTTCTCATTCAGATCTGGAGTCTTACGTCTGGGTCATTGTGTTCAGTATGATTCTGCCATCGCTGGGTAGGCATTTTCTTTGTCTTCTGTCTTGGGCAAACACATCTGTTGCAACCAAGGAAAGAAGATTTATGCACTTCCACTTAAATCTTCGGTACTATTCTAGTAGTTTCGTCTGTGACTTTGAGGTGTAAGGAGTTGGTTTTTCTTAGCCTTCTCATTTTTTGTTACTTAAAAGAACCTCATTCATTGACCGGACACAGTATTTTATGAAGTCACAAATGGCTTTTACTGGTTTTAATGAGCTTTGGATCAAGCCCTCGGGTTTTCATCAACACAGAATAAATCCTTTCACTGTCACCAATGTGACAGATACTGTGTGAAGATCCAAACCGTCACTCCTCAATCGGCTCAAGATTGGAAGTCAGCACTAGCAGCAAAGAGGAGAACTTGGGGACCATCAAAAGTGGTATTACCTGTCTCATGTATCATTGTTTTGGGATGTGCTCGAACTGGAGGTTCAACCATTGTTAATGAGTAGCATGCAGCAGTGTATGAGGAAGGCAAGGGTGGGAGAGCAGGAGATCAGGTTTTTGTCACACACGTTCCTAAACCAGGCACCATTTGCCCATGTCCATTACCAAGCTTTTTAAGGCACAGTCCCTACCTTCACTACTCTTGCATAACTCTTTGCAATTACAATAGACCCTGATTTCACTTGGAGTGTGAAACCTTAGGTATCAGGTTCATTATTGTGTTTGTCTTTGCTAGAGAGAGACAACAGGTTTTCCTAAAACACATGCAGGCTTGTATTTTGCTGTCAAGAGAAAAGCCGAGAGATCTATTTGAAGCACAGTGCAGTCCTTCAAGTGTGTTGATATAAAACGAGCTTTACAGTTCTTTAAGTACCATGCACAGTGCATAAAATATTACAGATCGATGGTACTGGAAAAAACTAATGAGTAGGATGTAACTCCATAAAGGAAAAGTGATGTTAGCCATAAATATAGGATATCTCTTCAAAAAGGTGTTTTGCTTTGAGACTGATACAAAGAAGACTTGCTCAGCAGTAGAGTAAGATTTTGAGACATCTGGAAGTTGAAGGAGTGGTGTAACTCTACAGCCTTCCTCGGTTTTGGCTTTAAAAGTCTACATGTTCAAGGGATTTTGGATCCTTTTTTATGCTCACAGCATTTTTGGTCAATCTTGAAAGAAAGTAAGGAAATGATAATTGCACTGTTACGCGCTATCTTCTTACATGGACATGGGAAGTATGTAGTGAGAGTGTTGGGTGGAATAAACTGAATTACATGTAATAAAATTGAGAGTAGCCACACAGCGTGCCAGCTTAGAACAGCTAGTAAAACTAGACATCTGCATGTACAATGTGCCGAGAAATCTCCCTACGCTTTGACCTACCTTCCTCTGAAAGAAGTAGACAGCTTGGAGTGGCTTTGCAAATGAAGCTCAAGCACATGCACAATTTGCCCGCTGTAGGCTGGTGTTAGGATACAAGTTTTACGTGGAAAATATCTGGATATGCCATTATTTTAGTTCAGAGGAAAGATGCTGGTGATGAAGTTAAGCACCTGAGCACTAAGTGGTTTTAGCTTAACAGCACTTGTTTGAAACGGCATCGATTTTTTAGGTGCGTGCTGAGTGTAACGTGCAAAGGTTTCCGCTCTTACAAGTTAGACATTGAGCGTTATGCAAAGAAGCCACTGCTTACTTAGATGGTAGACTGATACCTTTTTGTCCTGGCATGACAAGCAAAAGTGTGTTTCCATTTGTTATCTCCATCTGTCCCAAGCTGATAAACCTCAGATCCGTAGAAGCCTTATCTGAACGTATGTGTTAACGTCTTGCTTGGCTGGGCATGATGACGTACCATATAGCGTGTATCATTTTCGTTGTGTAAATAGGGAGCTGCAGCTTTTTGTCAGCCGGGAGGTAACTGGGATTATTTGATTTCTTCTCCACGTAGGCCCAGTTTGGGGAAGCATTTGGTTCAACTCGTCCCTGTTCCGCTCAACACAGAAACATGTTCTTCACGCACAAGCTTTAGAACTCTCTTGCATAGATACGCCTTTCTGAATCAGAGCTATGGTATTTTAAGTTGCTGCATATGCAATTATGCTATATTCTGTGTTGATTGCACTATATAAAAAGCACTAATATTTCGCTTCCTGCAAAATTTTCAGCGATAAAGACCCCTTCATGTTGAAATACGGTCTCGTTTTTTTTTCTATGAACCCATTTGCTATATGAGAACATCTTGATTTTCGTCGAGCACATGATCTCCATATGGGCTTGCATTGGTGCAAGTGAGCTAATTGTATTTATTTCTGTTTTACAGCGGGAACAACGTATATCTTTAGCAAAGGTGGTGGACAGATCACTTACACGTGGCCTCCTAATGATCGGCCAAGCACTCGTGCAGACAGACTGGCAATAGGTTTTAGTACTGTTCAAAAAGAAGCTGTGTTGGTACGAGTGGACAGTTCTACGGGGCTCGGAGATTATTTAGAGCTGCACATCGTAAGTACTATTAACAAATGCATGATATTTCTTCTGGTCTTGATTGTTCTTGTTTTAGTGGGTTTTTAATTTATTTATTTTTAATGTAAATACAGCAGTTTGTTAAGGGACTTTTTTGGGTCAATAGTGAGCTCAATGATAATGGCTTATAGCATACAGTACTGTACAGGGTGTCAGACATTCTCAAAAAGCCTTTTACTTTATACCGTGCTACTTTATATGGTTTTTCAATTAAAAATCGTTCTGGGATAGCTGTACTGATACAGCGGTTTACTGCGGTCTAATTGCATAAGACAGGATTTAGCAGTGTCAGAGGAAGGTACATTAATCCTGAGGATTCAATCTGGAATCTGGTCGGGGAATTACAGTGTATCACAATTGACTGTGCTTATTGTTAATACCAGAGTTTATCCTCTGATTTCACCATTCCTTGGTGACTCTTAAGCAGAAAGAAAGACTGTCAAGCTAGGAAGTCTAAAAAAGTGATTTCGGCTGCCTTAGGGCAAAAACCTAGCAATCAAAATTGAAAGCATCTGGATTTTTATGGCAACATAAATAAATGATCAGTTGAGATAAACATAACTAGGGCAGTATAAAATTTTGATGTTTCGATTAGTCTCAACTTTGTTAATGTATCGGTTTGATTTTGATATAAGAATCTCTCTACTTTCAGGAACAGAAGAGTTCCTTTTGAATGAAATTACTTATTGATCTATAACCAATTACACTTTTGCCCTCAGAAAGCATTCAGCAGTGATCATTTTCAAAATTAGAGGGAATTACGGTATTCAATCTTCCCAGGCTCCTTCTTTCTGTAAACTCTAGCACTGTGAATCAAGGTGATTTTTTCTTATTTACTGGCTTGAGTAAATAAACAAAGAAAGAAGGTCTTAAATAAAATCCAGAGGTTGTCTGTACCCTTCTGTTACATCGAAATGCACAGACCAAACGGCTGGCTGGTATTGTACCATGGTAATTTAGAAATGTGAACAAAGCAACTTCTCCCAGGTGCCAGAAAAACTGAGACCCTACATTTTTCAAGGCAAGTATTGTGTTGCTGAAGAGAATTTTAAAATTTACCTTCTAAAGCCACATCTAACATCAGGTGCCTGGTCATTATTTGCCTGTTTCTTTACAGTCAGAGACCAGATCCACCCACTGTGGTCAACGGCGTTACTTTCTTCTTACAGTGTTTTCTGTTTCATTAGCATATCAAGGAATGTTTTTCTCATAGTTTTACTCTACCTGAAGTCTATCAAACCCACAATATTAATGCAATCTGCTGTCTAGCTTTGATTTTTCCATTTTAAAACATTTTTTTTTAAAAATTTAAAACATTTCAATTTTTTTAAAAAATTGTGTTTATGAGTTGGAGATTTGGAGAATGAAAATTATTGCCTGCTCGTGTTTTGTTTGTTTGTTTATTTTTTTCCTGAGTAACTTTCTTGTACCCATGCTGTAGCAACAGATGGTAAATATAAAAAGAATCATTGAGAGTTTTCTATGCTCCAAACCAGCTTAATAGGGGTGAGGAATATTGTAAATTACACTTTACTGGTCTTTTGAAATTTCAGTGAAGCAGCAAAAGGCCTTTTATCGTCATGCTCTGTGAGGTGATGCTGGCCTCCTCCTGCTGTCTTTGCAAGAGACTTTGTGAACTTCCCTGAAGCCTGCTTGGCTTCAGAGCAAAAATCCATGATAAATGCAGAAATTTCTCTGGAACTAGGTGTGACCTTCTGAGAGCTACTTCAATGTAGTCGCTCTCTGGAGCGGAGACACTAAGGGATTGACTTCAAATCCTGACATCTGGTACGGATCTTTTTAAGGGTCATCAGTGTTAGATAAAGCTTGGAAAACTGCTGGGATATGATTTCCTGGAATCTCTTTCAAATCAAGGTAGTATTTGAAAGAAAGTTGAAAGGCAGTATTATCAAAAGCACTCACGGTACCAAAGAATGTGCATCTTATTAAATCAGTGGAACTGTAGGCACTGTTGAGAATTTTACCAGAGGTCTATTTTAGCTCAGAAGATGTCGTGAAGCATCACAGTTATAAATATTAAGAACATCGAAAAGGAGAGGCCTGTGTATATGTTGTATTTGAAAAATATTTTATTGGATTGAAGTTTTTCAATATTGGCAGCTACTGCATTAAACCGGTTGTAATAAAAGTAGTAGGAGGGTTTTGTCATTCAGAACTCCCTTCTTCACCAATGTTGAGATACCACTAAGAGCGTCTTATCTACCAAATAACTAGAAACATGCGAGAGCTGCGAATAGTCAAGGAGGAGAAACTGGAAGGAGGGAAGAGTGTAATTCTGCATGTTCTTTTGTACACACCTGCTCAGCTGTTTGTATAATGAATATGCGTTGGGATGTGCCATGCATGTTGTGCTACAGCAGCTGTACGGTGACAAGGATACAGTTGTGATTTAATTGCGCTGGGGTTCGGTTTGACAGCGCGGTAGAAGCTCTTTCGTTTGTTACTGAGCTTTCATTTTACCCAGGAGGTCATTAATCGCTCAGACCCTCCCCAGTGAACAGAAGTCAGGGCAGATGTGTAAGGATTGATTGTAAGTGTACTGTCAGCAGAAGGGTGGCAAAGAAAGTTTGGAACTATTGCTTTCAGTTAAAAAATTTCAGGTCGTAGTCCTCACCAGCATGTTGGGGAGGGTGCTGGTTTGGGATGTGTCAGCACTGAGCTATGAGGTAGCTTGCTCTTAACCTTCCTCATTCTAGAAGTGGAAGAGGAAATTATGAGTTTGCTTATGGTACTTCAGCGTGTGCTTGCCCTCTTTATTATTCTGTTTACTTAAAGACGGTGTAAACCTAATAATGAAATCAAGCTCATAACAAATTCTGATTTTGAAAATTGCTCCTTGATCAGCTGAATCACAGCTTTAGTGTTAGATTAGGAACACATTTATTTAAAGTAATCATTTAACCTCCCCAAATAACCATTGTTAATATGAGAAACATTTGAAAAACTATGTAAGCTACCTTGCTACCAGATGATTAACAGTTCCAGTGCAAATATTTTAAATTCTGAGATAGATTGTTGTAGAGTCCACCTGTACTGCTGCAGCCTAGCTATCAAGGACTGGTTGTGTGTGTGATATATATGCATCCCTGTGCTGCAAGAAAGAGATTTAGTCATCCAGAGGTGCAGCAATTAGTTTTCACAGCAATCACTTGACTTCTTGTAATGGAAGAGGGTCTCCTGTGCAGTCTCTGCTGGGAGACCCAGTTCCAGAGGAAACAGATATCATGCCTAAAAGTCAACCGCCGCTTCCTTCTCCTGTTGACAGATAAAAGAAGGACAGGTAGCTCTCAGAATTATTAGAATCCTCTTTTTTTTCCCTCTTTTCTTGGCATCGTCTGCATCCAGCTCCACGCCAAATGGGAAAAGGTGGCAGCTTATTCATGCAGTGTTCGGTTACCCGCCGTGTGCGCTTCAGTGCTTGGCTTTTCCGCTGACCTTTAAAGCCCTTAGGCAATTGTGACAGTGATTCCTGTTCCTGACTCTGCTCTTCTCTTGTCCCAAGTCATTAGACAGAAATGTGTGTATACATACATGCATAAATCCATATATGTGCCACCATTTTCCACAGGAACAGTGCTGTTGCTGCCTCAAGTTTCCAGCTTTTCTTTTTTCAAAAAAGGAAAATAACTTCAAAAAAACTTGTCAAAGTGAAGTTAGACAAAAATATTGCCTCAAAGGGCTAAGAAATCCTGTTAATTGTCTCTTTCTGGCAATGCTGGTAGCATAGGAAACTGGTATTCTTCTGTGTGGCATAAGAGTACATGCTCTGCTAATGAAGACAAGAAGGACAGATTTCCATCAATAGGAAAATAGATTTCTATCCATTTTTTTCATGTATAAATTATGCTGTGTTTTCATCTTTCATTGTTAAAATGAAAGACTTTTAGCATATAATGTTTTGCGTACCTGATGGAAAGAGTCAGCAGTTACTGTGTCTTCCTTCTCTGCGTCATTTGTGTTCAAATTGAAGGATCTGGGGAGCACAAAACCGACGTGATGGTTTTATGGTTAAGGCTGATACTGAGAACAGGAGGTTCGTGTGGGGCGTAAGGGCCAGCAGAACGTGTCAGTGACGGCTTTGGCGTCCAGCAGAGACCCCCAGCCCACGGGACACTAGCTACTCAAGCTAAACTGGCCTCCTGTTATCTCAGGCAGGGCAGGGAACTACTAATTAAGCTCATCAACAGGTACGCGTCTGCTGAAGCAGGTGAAGTGGGGAAGATTGTTCTGATAACAAACATCTCCAGATTTAAAATAAGGAATAAGACAGATGAGGCAGCGTTTTGAATGTTGTCGTAACTCTTTTCTGGGAGAAGCAGGGGACAAGCACCCAGTAGTAAAAACACCCTGCGGTTTCAGCAAGAGAAGAGTGGCAATCCTCCCTAGCATGTAGTAAACATAAAAAAATAAAAAGAAATTAAACTCAGGGTAGATTGTGTTATATATTTTCTATTTTATTCTCTTTAATAAGGAAGAAACATTATAGGGCAAATGTAAACCAATAAGGTGAATACTGCGATGGGAGAGCACGGAAAACTATTTTGAAAGGTGTGGTAACATGTTACCTGAAAAAATGTGGTATGTGTAAGGGCAAATAATATCAATATATGCAAGATAGAACACAATTAACCTGAAAGCTCTGAAGGTACAGCTTTACTGATGATAGATTAATCAGTATTGTACTTGGATTTTCAAAATGTGTTTGTGAAACGTTCAAGGTTAGGATTAATGACTGAGTTGAACAGTCATAGGAGAGGAAATGTTACAGAAAATTGGGGTTTAGATTGCGAATAAATTCAGTTTGTGCTCTGTCCAAACTATTTATATACTACACGTATTAAAATATATATGGTGAGAAAGGCATTTTTTAATTTGAAGCTTTCTCCATGAGAAGATGTGGATAAAAACAAGTGAAAGCTTTTGTGAAAGCTTTTTTGTCAGTTTTGGTTCATAAATCCTCTTGGTTTCCAAGGGAGTTAATGCTTCCCCATGTTCTGAGCTGTTTATTCTTTTTTTGTTTATGTTTTACTTCATTTTTCATAAACTAGGGAAATAATATAATAACTCCAAATGAAATGTTGACTTTTGTGTGAAAAGAAAAGAAAAAAAAAAGATATCACGGGGTTTTGATTGGCAGATTGAAGTTAGTGGCAAATTCTGCAAAAGTCCTCTGACCTTTTTTCCTACTAATTTTTTGGAACTTTTGGCAAACTTAGAAGGGCTGTTAGTTCCTGCTCCCCTCCCTCCACCTCTCAGTTATACATACATATTCTTCTGCACCAGGCTTTTAATAGCTGACTCTGTTAGATTCTATTGTACATATACATAATATATGGATGATTTTAATTCATGCAAGTATAATGACTTTCCCTCAAGTGAACAAAAATAGTAAAACTCGAGTGAGGATCAGACTTCTGTGTTTTTAGTGTACCAGAGAAAAAAATCTGCAGTCTTAAGATAAATGAATTTGTTATTCTCTTTTGGATACTTTACATGTCTTGGGCATAATGCCTAATGGAAAGTCAATTGAAAGATTCTTATTGACTTAGCTGTATTTGGATCGATGCCTAGAGAGCTGGATGTACTTTCAGTGAGATTGATGGTAAAAATACCTTTGATTTTAGTGGTTTGTATTGGAGCTAATTAATTTTCCCAGGAAGAGTTTAATAATATTTCAAAATAAATCCCCAGAATAATATTTCTTCTAATAATCATCTTTCAAATACGGAATTCCTTATAATTATTCCCGAAATAGCATTCCTTTTAATAATTGTCTTTCAGATATGGAGTTCCTTATTGTTATATGTGTATCTGTGCAATGCAAAGGTTTAGTAAGGTCAGTGGTGGGTTATATATGCATGAAACAATAATGAATTTAAAATCAAATTATTCACTTCCAGGAAGGGCTAAAAAAAAAAAAAAACCCAAAAAAACCCCCAAAACAAAACTCCCCAGAAAATGTTTCAGAAATCCAATATCTTAGAACCGCTGAGCTTGCACATCAGTGGATCAAGTCGGTGGGAGCTGAATGTAATCAGCACCTCTGAAAATCAGGCCACCATCATGTCAGCCACACGGGCATCAGGGATCCCTCTGGAGCTCTGGAAAGCCTTTGGATCATTCTGTTTATCAGGGCTGTGATATTTAATGTTCTGCTGCCTTGAGGCACAAGAAAATTTCTGAAGGATGATCTTATCTAATCCAGAATTCTGTTAATGTTTGGTATTTCCTTGTTATGCTTATATACACAATCTTTATTTGTGATTTTCCCCCCCCTCATTAATATATGTGTATAGAAGATGCCATGGGAAGTTTAACTGTTGTGGGAAGGGATTATTTGTCTCTTTGGGGAACAGAAAACTCAGCAACCAGACTATGTGTTAAGCTTTCAACCAAAGAAAAATTACTATGAAAGAAGGATTTCCAGACTTGCCTATGGGTTTGAATAATGAGATCAGTGCAATCAAAAAAGAATCATTTATGGGACTAGACATACAGGTGAGAATGCATTTCAATGTACACCAACATTAAGTTAATTAGAATGGGAGCAATGAATTAATCTAGGGAATTTGTGCTAAACTCAGCACAAATTTACCTCACTGATCAGGTTAAAGATCTAAGTTTGTAGGAGAGAAAATAAATAAATCACCGAAATGGTCAATCCATGCCTTGAAAACGTGCTATTAAGTTATTCTTTTGTATTAGCAGAGCCATAGATTAAAAAAAACCAAACCCAAACCCACCTCTGAGAGGCGATTTTATGATATAAGCTGTTTATGAATGCCTCGTCTTGAATATTCTGCACGGTCTGTTATCACACACCGAGCAACACGTGTCCGTTCTTGCCACGAAGGGGGCGAATTGCTGAGAGCAGGTTGTGGAGATGGGTTAATTCTGGCACAGAACCGGCTGATACCTCACTTGTATGGCAGATAAATCAATTGTGCAAATTCCATTGGTAATTGAGCAGCCTGGCTTTGGCTGCTGTCACGGAGGACTGCAAGGAGAAATTGTGATGCTGGTGTGGATCTTCCAGCTGTGACCGCCTGGTTCCCCAGGCTGGGAACGTGCTTGAGGGAAGTAGCTCCGTTCCTCCCGTTCCTGTCTTGGAATAAGTAGGAGTTGTCACTTCTTCCTCTACCCCGCTGATAAGTCCTTTGTGAATAAAGCCTTCGTGCTTTTGGGAGGGTGAAAGCTTCCTTCCCCCAAAAGCATGCTGTATGGTGGGGTCACCGCCTGGCACCCCCTTGGCCAGAGAAAGTTGCAGGACCAGTAGGACCCAAGTTCTCAGCTAAAATGCCATGTGTCAGTCACAAAATGCTCCAGCCCTCAACTCGGATGAATCTGGTGAGTTGTTTCCTTCTAGCAGAGATGCAGAACCTGGCTGAGGGTGAGCAGATAGCTGAAGCACTTCTGGTGGCCACATGCATATTAGAATTATCTGATAGCAATACGGGAAGGTTTGCATGGGGCCACGGTATGGTACGCGTGATCTTGCAGACCAGATCACTCACACAGACTCTAAGGTCCCTTCTGATCTTGCGTATCTCAAGATCACGCTGTAAATTGAATCCATCTGTTAGCTGAACTGCTTAAGATCCAAACCTTCATCACTGGCTCTCGGCAAGCCTTCCTCTGATTTCACTGTTGCAAACTGTACACAAACAGGACTTTTGATCCAGCGCAAGGGCAGAATATAATCACAGAACTTCGTTGTCCTGGGACCTTGTTTAACTTAAAAAAAAATGCTAAAAATTAAGAATAGAAGGGGGTTGGACTGAGTCATGTTATACTAATAATAAAACTTGCATTTCTAAGAACTGAAGTGGGCCAGAGTGGAGAGACAAGCAAAAGAGCAAGCATATTTAATTAGCAGAAGTTGGAGAGGTTCATGACCTCTCCATAAAGCAGTTTTTAGTTTTTATATCATTACTCTTAAAGCTCTGAAGTACTTTATGGATTACATTCAATCTTATATTCAAGGATTCTGTCTTTCTCTCCCCTTTCCCTTGTTCCATAATTTGTTTTTCTGCCATGTCCTCAAACACGAGTTCATGTGCTTGGGCATATTCTACACTCCCAGTAAATCCCAGTGAGAGCCGGTGGCACCCTCCATGGCCCTCAATGACCTTTTCTTTCCCATAGAATGGGACATACCGTATAGCTAAAGGAACGGAGGAGTCAATTCAGATGGGGACAGTATGGTGCACTCACATGGAAGACCACCTTGATGGGGACCATTGATTAGTTCCGTTTAATTCAAGAACAAAACCAGCAAGAACAAAGCAATTAAGTTATGTGGCCAAAATTAGGAGACGTATCATTTTGTAACATTTTTTACATATAAGTACCAAATTTCTAGCTTCAGAAAGGAAGACAGGAGAAATAGTTTATAATGTACAGATAAATAAAGAGCTCATCTTTCCTCTATAGCAGCACTTTTCCTAGTTAACATATACATCCACTGATGTTTTAGATCCATCTCAGTCTAATCAGATCCTTTTAATCCAAAATTCCCTGCACTGGTTGCTGGCCAACATCCTTGCATACGAAGGTTACAGATATTTTAATAACTTGGCACCAACTCTTCCAGAACATTGCCATGTATAAAAAGAGCTGATGAAAAATTTAGCAGACATTTTACTAACCTTATTAAGATTTAAAGAGTACTTCAGTATCTGCAATAGCAGAAAAGTTGAGATGTTCACTGAAACCTGGCTGATCACCCAATGGAAGAAGCCCCGAATCATAGGAAATTATCGTGATTATTTGGAGAATGAGAGCTCTAGATGATCGAGGGTCGCTTCCAAGAGGCTTTTGTCCACCTAGCCTCCACGGCTACTTCTCTGCTTATTGTAGATACGGTATGTTCTGTTAAGCATATAGTGTTTGTTCTATGTAGTAATACCGTAGACTCAGCCCTGATAATATTTCCTAGCTTGGTTTTAGAGAAGCACAAAAAGCGTTGCCGGCGCTCCCTCCCCCCTGGCAGGGCTGCCCGGCTGGAAGCTTGGGGGAAGGCACGTGTGCCCGGTGCGTTGGAAGCCATGGCAATGTGGGGTGCAGGCGCCTCGGGCTGACAGCGTGTGGTTTGGGAAAAAAAAGGAAAAAAAAGAAAAAAAAAGGACGGACATGAGCAACGGCATCACTTTCAGAGTATCCCAGCCTATGAGTAAGAGGGAGCGACTCTCAGGTTGCTGTGACCCACGGGGAGAGGGCCAGGTTTGCGCAGGACAGAGCAAGGTTTGTTTAGTGTGAGTATGAGCCAGACCTGAAGATCTGGCCCATTAACTCCCCGTCTTTGAAATTGATGAGCTCTGTGAGGGTAAGGATATAGCGTGCGCTGCAGCACAAAGGACCCGTGTAGCAGTTTTTTGGTGGATGTGCAGGATGAACAATATCATTTCTAATACTAGAGAAATCAGCCTGTTGATGCAGAACAAGACTAAGGGAAAAGTGCTGCCGGTGGCCTGAACGGATTCTGATCCGATCTCCAAATAATTCTCATCCCACCGCCACATTCACTGCTAATTTGTCGGAGGAAACCACAGAAATATGAGTATGTATGAGAAGAATCTACATCACACCAGGAAACTCCTGCTGGAAGGTGAAAGGTGCAGAGGCATTTTTACAGGGCCTGCTGCTGTGCTTCAGTCATTTGTTTAAGTAAACATTGCTACTATAGTTAATCACTTTGTGCTAATAAGGAAAGCTGGTCTTAATGCTATTCTGTTTTTGTGAGATACTACCTGAGTTGTAACTCATAATTAATTAAGTTGACCACCTGCTTAATGCAGGTTTTGCTCTGTGATGCCTCAGTGCTATCACCAAACTGGAAATTTGTTTTAGTATTTAATGCTAGGTTGCTTTTTTTCCTCTGGACTGTTTCTGGAGCCTTTCTCACGTTTCGCTTACACCACAGTGTCAGCAAGGAGTAACTATAAGGAAAATCGCTGAATTTCATCTGGGTTATCGGAGGGTCGAACTGAACACACTGGGCCTGGTTCGTACTTTCATCTGATTTAGTTACTTAATTTTATAATCTTTGACACTAACACGTTGCACCAGGGTCACTCAGGAAATACAGCCAGAGCGGGGAATTTACCTGGATTTCCTGAAACTCGGGTCTCCAATTATATCTTCATCTGCTTTCCAGTATCATGCCTGTGCTGCCTAATCACTGCCTGTCGTACCCGAGCATGACAAGCTTGGCATCAGTGCGTCCCCACCACCGGTGTCACCGAGCAGCCTTTCCCCTTGTCTCCCAGCAGCAGCCACCGATGTTTCTCCATCACTCTTAGTGCGATTCTTCCCAACTGGCAGTGGGCTGGTGCCAGTGTTAAGTCTCTTTTTGATTTTTTTTCTTGCCTCAATCACGCCGGTTGTGAGAATTTCTGCAACACTAACAGAGAGGATAAGGATGTAACGAACCGATGGTGTCAGTGTTCTGGTGGTTCATGTTTAATGTAACGATCCCACTAACAACAGGTGAGTTTTCCTGTTAAGTGTTTAGAGAGGCTTAAATATCTCTCTGTTCAGGAAAGCCCATTTACACTGAAGCATCCCGATGCTCCAGAGGGTGGATTAGCTCAAGGAACTGACTCATGCATTTCTTGGCTTTCGATAATTGCCTCGCTTACACGGCATAAGAGATGCTGAGGAACAAAGGACAGACACAGCCCTTCAATTTTGCCAGTTCTTTGGGCAAAATTATCCTGAAGTCATCAGCACAGCAGCATGAAGCTACTAACGTGCCTTTAACTTCTTGTGTTGGAATTTGTGGGTGATAATCTGTGTTCAGTCAAGGGCAAAATCTAAGTCTGCCTATTCCCTCGGGGAGATGTAAATCGTGTTTGCTGCTGCAGCACTGTACCTTCTCTGTGGTCTAGGAAGAGCCACTTGTACAGGACTGGGACATCGTCCCTCTGTGCGTTCTGCTGTTGGGTCAGGTACTCCTCTTCATCCCGAGCCTCTGGATCGAGGGATGGGGTTGAGGCATTACATCCTCGACAGATCTCATCGTGCTCCATTTTGGGGCTTGGATGTCTCGTTACATTGTGTTCAGCCCTCACTCTTGGTGGACTCGTGACTTTACTGCCTATGGGTGGAACGCTACAGGCTGCATTCGTCCTGTTCACTTGGAAAGCCCATTAATGTCCTGACACCTTCCTGTTCCTCGTACATTGTTGTTTGGTTTTTTCCCCTCTGACCCAGTGAATTCCAGGGAACAACAGAGAGTTTCTGAAGCAGAAGTGCTCAGCCTATCCCTTGCGTAGCAGATGGAGTTTTTAAGGCTCACTGTGGATTATGTAGCGATGCCTTCTCATTTAGGGACAAGCACAAAGAACGTTATCCTACGCGAAGCTACTTTACAATAACTTCTACCACTTAAAATAAAAAGTGAAAAGATTATGCTGTAGAGCCTTAATAACCACTCAGCGTATTTGATAATGTCACTGCTGTCGGTATCATACTCACCACTATGTTTAACAGCGGAACAGATGCAGCTCACTAGAGCACCACATGGTATGCAGCAGCAGGGAGCCCCATTTGACAAGTTGGTTTTGTTTTATTTCCCTCCCAGAGAGCCTTCCCTGATATCCCAAGTTTCTGTAGTGTTTTGATTTGCTATTCAGCAAACAGCAAAAGGCCAGGGGATTCCACACTGCTTGTTTTCCTAGCAAGAGGGGGTTTGACTTTTTTTTTTTTTTTTTTTTTTTTAGTGGAAGTACTGTGAAGTGCCAAATGAAGCTAATATAGGGCATGTGTTAACGTAAGATTGTCAGCCCATGATCTGAAAAGGGTTGGGGTGTAGCAGGTAGCATGTATGTGCATGCACAGGTCGCTGGCAGGATAGCAACTATGCTTTTTTTTTTGGAGGTGGCTTCAAGTTTGGAGATTTTCTTTTTTTTTTTTTTTTTTTTTTTAATTGCAAGATTTTGTGTACACATCTGCAATTCACTTTGCACAGTGAGCAATAACTCTCGGCTGTAGTAGTGCCATGGGATGCTGTGGTGGTTTGGTGCTTCTAGATTTGCTCTCCATGGAACAATTCATCGGAGCATTTTGTGAGACTTTCCAATCTTAATTGCTTGTCTGCAAAAACACCTGAGTATGTACTCTGAGGCTAAAATAAGATGGCTATGCACTTCATATATTCTAAAAAATCATGGGATAATACAGAGTAGATAATGAAACCGTGGCTGTATGATTTGGCTATTTGTTTCCAGGAAACATACAATAAAGTTGGAAACAAGAGTAGAAGTCCTGCAAGAATTACGTTATCTACCTCATGTTACCCGGTCTGTAAATAAATGCAGAAACCCTCCTGGTTATAGTTCCTATTCCTTACTAATGTGGTTATATAGTTAAAGATAGGTGCTGCCAAGGGCTAAATTAATGGGCAGTGTCTTCCCCAGAGCTAAAGCCTTGTCACAGCTTTGTGCTTGGCTAATATGCTCCTTTGGCAGATATTTAAGATTTCCGAGTTTCTATTTCTTATCTACTTTTTAAATATTTTTTTCTGGCTATTTAAACTGACATTTTGAAGGCAGTGATTTGCTTTTCACTGCATATTCAAACTCAAAACCTCCACCAGCACATCCCGGTGTCACAGCTGTAGTGTGGTACGTGATGACACCAAGCTGTGCTAGTGTGGGAGGAGGGGAGACAGGGGTTGCAAGCACTGTGGAGAGCTGATTAAAATTCAAAATGAGCTCGATAAAGTGGAGAAAGAGCCTGAAATCAGGAAGATTAATTTCTCCAAAGGAAAGCGCCGAGTTCTGTACCTATGATGGAAAAATCCAATGTACAGCTATAAAACGAGGAATAATTGTGGCCAAGAAGCAGTGCTACAGGAAAGATTGGGATGTTGCAGCTGATTGCAATTTGCTGCAGACAGACGGGTATTGCTCCGGGATGTGTTGACGACAGGTGGGGTGCGGGGGGGGGGGGCACAAAACCCATTATTCCCTCAGAGCTGCTGGGACCTCTGCGGAAGGAGTGCGTCCAGTGCTGAGTGCTCGGCTTTGAAAAAGACGTAAGGAAGTTAGGCAGCTGGCAAAAGAACCAGCAAAATATTGTAGTTTAATTAACACATAGCTCTTAAGAAGAAAACGAAAGAGCAGCCATGTTTTATTTATAAATGAGAAGGCAGGGAATGGCTGGATGTGAAAACTACGTATGGGTTGTTATGGACAGGACCGTGGCTAAGTTGTTTTGCTTGCCTGTTAGGATAAGGTAAGAAATGGTTTAATTTGCAACAGTGCTAGCAGTTATTGGGGTGGGGGTGGAAAGTTTCTAACTACAGTGGATGGTTAGCAGTTAGGTAGGCAGGTGACTGCTCAACTGCAGGTTACGCAGGTAGGTCCTGTCGATGTCTGTTTACAAGGTCAGCCCACGTTCCTGTGGGTAGTAGGGATGCCGTGGAGGTTCCTGCTGAATGGCTTTGCTAAAGTTAGCCTCAGTGCACTTGCTGTTGCTGGCGAGTGCTGGGTGTAGCGAGGTCTTCTATAGCTGTGTGCTCCCGCGGACACTGCTGCTCTTCGCTGGAAGGCTTAGGGCCGGGGATGCTGTGAGATGGATGCTTAGGTGTAAGCGCAGTGACGTCCTCTGTTTTCATTCCTGGAGACACAGAAAAGGGAGGCAGTAAGCCTCCAGCTAAGCATTTTCTTTTCATATCCCCTGGTCTCAGTGCCCTCAGCAAAACGTCCGTGTGCAGCAGCAGCAGCACCAGGTAGAACCTGCTCCCCCGTACCCCATCAGCATCCCCTCTTGTTGACGCCCGCCAGCTGCTGTTCGCAGGAAAGAAATTTGCACGGGTGCATCGGGAGCTGCTCTCGGCCGAGCAAAGGCTTGTTGGAACGCTCTTCCCCGCCTGCTGGCATGTGCCTTCCCTTCGGCTTGTGGGAAGGGTGGCGGTGATGTAACTAACTTTGCCTCCTCGCCCACCTCTCAAATGTGAGCCAGTGTTTGCTTTGGGTGCTGTGTGGGAGGAGTGAGGTAATTTGAACCGTCCTGGTGGAAATCCAAAATAACCCAAAGGGGCTAAATAGATTACTGAGCAAAACTCATCTGATTATATTGCAAGGGTAATGTGCAGTTGGTGTGAATTTATTTTTCAGGGGTTTGAGCTGTTTGGCCAGTTCGCTGCCTGTGGGTGTAGCCACACAGCTGTGTGAAACGTTTGTCATGTTTTCTTGTCACAGGGCTGCATGCAGATTATCTAAAAGATAATAATCACTTACAAGCCACGGAAGACGAGCTTTCCTGTTTAATTTCTCAAACAGACTCTTTGGTTTCTTAACACTAGTGTCTATTTGTGATGAGACTTTCTAATGGTTTTAAGAGAATGAGGATAAACACACCCCCAGACCCCCACACCCCATCCTTTAGCCATTAACAGCGGTCACGTCTTTGGGCTCGTGTAAAAGCTCCGTACGCTTTAAGCGTGTAAAGAGGTTTTATCTTTCGGGAGTTGTTCTCTGGGACTAAAGCTTGTCCCTCTGGACGTGTCTTTATGGGTAGGCTGTGCTCTGGGCTGTGTTCTGGAGCAGGGCATTGCCCTGAGCACCAGCCGTGCTGCATCTGCAGGGCTTGCTCTGGACTAAACTGGTGTGTGTTTGGGGCTGTGGCGTTGCAGTGCCGTATGATGGTGGCCTGCTGGGATAGGAATTGGCAGCCTTGCTTTACGTCTGCTGTCAGCCACGGGCAGCAGAGAACGAGCACTCCGTGCCGAGGCAGGTAAACCTTCACTTCTCACGCCACCGCGTCCTTTAATCCCACCTTGCGACCCCCTCTCCCCAAGCTGGGTCATGCAGCCTCAGCAGCTGTTTTCAGAGCTGCAGCTGCAAGGGTGGGTCATGGCTTTGCTTCGTTGCCCCGACGTACAGAACTCATCCAGGCTGATAACGTATGTCCTTTCACGGAGTTGGAAGGAAAATGATGAACAAACCCGTTGCTGCGGCTGTGTCAGGATTGTCACTGTATCTGTCTCGTAACGGAGATGTTGTTCAGCATTTCTAATTACGATATTAATCTTCGCTCTCCCCTGACAGAGGTGTGATATCAGGAATACTAGTGCATGACGGATTTATTACTTTTGACCCTCAGAGGCAGCAGTCACAAACACCGTTGGTTTGCTGGCAACCCTAATTGGTTCCCTATAGCCCTTCCTTTTCTCACTGAAAATATTTGAGAGCTTCATGCTGCGTTTTCTCTATAACGTACAGTAACGTTAAAATCGAGACGGGGAAATGGTCTTGTGTGAATCACGTTCTCCCATGCACACACTGCTCAAAGTGATTATCACAACCGTTGCTTGCATTGTTAGTATTTTTTGAAATTATAGACAGGACTGATTTCTGCCTCTGAATTTTTCACGTGTAAGCTTATGCTTTAGAAAGCTGACCGACTTGGAGTATTTTTTTTTTAATTATTTCTTACGTGTTTGCTTGCAAGAGAGTTCCTAATCACAAGCAAATGGCTTACCTGTGGTGAGTTGTAGAGGAAGCAATGTGTATTCATGGAAATACTTCAGGAGGTGGGGAGGGTGGTGGAACCTTCCCTCCATCCCGCTCTGCTGTGCTTCCCCATGGCCCTGACCAGTTTTGAGAAATGCTAAATTATGGTATCAAGGGAGTAAACTAGTACTGCTCCTTTTGGCCCTATTAGGCAGGTAGTAGCAGCGCTTTAACTCTTCAGGCTGATTTTTAGGAAGGTAGTGGGCTTTGCTGCCGCTGCCTGGCTGGCTCCTATAAACATGCTCAGGGTGGGATGCTGGTATTTGGGGGTTTGCTCCACTTCATGCACATGCACCTGCCTCAGGGAAAACTTCGTGGGTTTTCAAACTCCTGTTATTTTGGTATACTACAGGTTAAACCCACCAAACCTAACCCTCGTAGACGCACATCAGGGGATATCCGTTTAGTAACTGTCCGTGTGTTTCTGTCCGCTCTCAGGATGCAGAAGGAAGGTCGGTGATCTGATCTAGGCAGTAGTGCTGTATAAGTTAGAAAACGATGCTTTTTCCAGTTTCATTTCTCAATGGAAACTGAAACGTGGAAAATTTTTAGCAGTGGCATAGATTATAAAGCACAAGCAAAAGCACTCATTCCTTGGCACAACTAACCAATTGGTGCTGGCTTTAGTGGGGCTGGGAAAAACCTGGATTCACATCCTTTCCCCACTTGGTTCGGGCTGGGACCAGATCCAGCCTCCCACACGAGCCTGAGGACTTTAATGTCAACTTTTAGCTTGCCTTGGTGACTGAATCTTGGTTTCATCCTCTGTTTCTAAAAGTGTAAGTTGTTTTATTTTTGTTGCTGTACATCAAGAAGGGGATAGTTTTCAAAATGTTCTTTCTTTTTTACTTAATATTTGAGAAATAAATTGTTGGTGAAAACACATCTTCTATATATTCCTCACAAAATGGTCCTGTTTAGTTTATGGTCATTATGGTCCCCAGTGCTGTTGCTTTGTTGCTAAATTCAGGACCCACATAGCAATGACTTCCTTTTGGAAGTTAGCTGAGACATTTTGAATCAAAATTCTGGATGGAGATTTACTTTACGTCTTGTTAAAATAAATGAAAAGCAATTCCTAACTGTTGTTTCTAGAATTGTTCGGAAGTGCAGGGTGCAAGGAACTTGCAGAGTACTGCAACAGTTACACATATTAGGCACGTATTAAAAGAAAAAATGTCACTGTGCATCACCTCTTAACATGAAAAATGGCATAGTCACACTTCTTAGAACCTACATTTCCAAAGGCCCAAACCTTTTCTGAATCCCTTAATACCACCGAATTTATTGCAGCTCCTTAGCACCATGGAATGTGTCTGGAGAGGTGGACAAGGGACATAGTGATAAAGCACTGGAGTGATAGAAAATACAGAGCAATTAGGTGAAACATTCTCTTGCATGTTGTAGTGGGTATTTCCCTAGCTGTAAGAGAGGTGTACCCATGGTTGGTTTTTTTTTTTTTTAATTACCAATTCTAGCCACCTGAGATATTTTAAATCTGGATCCTGTATCATATTTGCTTGATTTATTAACACCCCAAGGAAAACATAGGCAACATAGTCATTGTCTGTATCAATCACTTGTTATAAAACTTCCAAAAATTTTAGTAATTCTAACCAAAAATGAATGCATTAGAAGCATTAGTACGTATGTGAAAGATGTTTTTTAAAAGGCTTTTTAATGGTATAAGAATAAATAACCTTTTAAAAGCCAGCTGCAACTCCCTGTTTTATTTCCTGCTCATAATGAATTCCTGCTGTAAGTACTGTAAGGCTCTAAAATTAGATTAAGAGCTAAGTTGTGGGGTTTAGTTTCTATTGGCTATCATGCAATTAAGAGGATATTGGTGATGGCAGAAGTGTAAATGGAGAAAACTGGCATCACGGTTCATGCAGAATGGTTTGGTCACTTTCTCCTCACCTCACATCCTCAGAGTAATAGAAAATAAATAAGTATGGATTGCCGCTGGAGAGTGCTTTTAATGGCTGGTATTAAATCTGATAGATTGTTGACAATTCAAAATAATCTTTTGGTGAGGATTGTGTCAATGAATTTGCTTAAGTATAGTTTTTTTATTTCCAAGATATATCTAGAGCATCATGTACTTGGTGCATAGTAAAAATCTGTTGTTCAGAGCTCGCATGCATGTGCATTTCAAGCTTTTAAGAAATGTAAACGTTTCTGTTTCTGGTTGTGGCTCTGCCACATAATGCTTTTTTTTGTTGCATCATAACAAAAAAAACCCAAAACAAAACAAAAGAAATTTTTTTTCTAGCACTAATTAGGTAATCCAGAGGATCACCTGGCCAACATGCAGCTCCTTGGTTTTAATTACTAATCTTAAATGAAAATAGCAAGCTAAAAAATTTTCTTCAGTGTTCCATCAGTGCCCTGTTCACTTGTTTTTTTTGAATGAAAATTTTAAAACTTAAACCCATTTGCTTACCTTCTCTTTGATTACAAAATCAGGCTTTTTAAATGACAGAAATGCAATCGTAAGAAGTCATATACTAATAATAGACCTAGACAAGTTGTTTAATGCCTTTTTTCTTTTTTTTTTCCCCTTCTTAAGACGTGAGATTATGTATTTGTTCTACTTTCTGTTGCTGTTCCAGAGCAGTACGATAGAAGCTAACTGCAATTTCAACTGTGTTAGTTAAAATAAAATTAGAAAACAGCTCCTGCCAAAAGCAGATACCTAAGATGCACCATGGTGGCATAAAGCGGGCAGAAAAGGTGGATTCATTTCAAAGCCTTCTGAGACTGGTGCCTCTTGGTCATGTTTTCAACCTTCTCTGCAAGGTCATGAGCACTAGGTGTATTTGAAGGAATGCAGTGAAAGTGGCGTCTTCTGAGGCACTAAACCTGTTTTGTGCAAGATTGTAGGAAGGGGAATGAGCAGTGGAAATAGACCTGGCCACCATCTTAGTAATGGCTGCGGCACAAAAGTGTGTCTTGCTGGAGAAGTGTGGTTCTGAAAGAAGATCTGTAACCCATCTGCCTTTGAGGATGCTCGTTAAGAAAAATGCAGTGCAAGGTTATAGAGCTTTGGGTGTAATTGCAGCACTTCTTTGGATACACAAATCCAGAGCCTGAGCCGGGATCCCCTTTCAAACAAAGCCTGCCCAGGAACGTGTGTGAACGCCTCGGCTGTGCAGGAAGAACCAAACGGCTGTGCCGCTTTCCAGATCCTCCCCGTGAGTCTCATGGAAAAGCAGAAATGAATTTTTAAATTCACACCTGTGGCTTCTGCGCAAGGAAATATCCCGAGGAAAAAGTGCCAGATTTGATTGCTAGAAAATTTCTTATAACTGCATTATGGTTCAGAATTATTATATTGGATGACAATTTCTATTATTTTCTCAAGGTCCATTCAGTTTAATTATAATTTACCACTCAAGTATACCCTTCTCTTCATGTTAATTTTCACATTATTCTTGCTTTTGCTTTAATAGCTATTTATGAGTCATAGAAAGTACAGCTAATTAATACCTCTGCACACTGCAACAATTAAACATTAATCAGATTTGATTTTTAGAGTAATGTGCTACTAGTCTTCTAATCTTATAAGTTATGACCTGATAAAAATTTCATTACCCTAGTTATAAAGTTCTCAATGGGGAAGGATTTTCCATTTACTGCATTTAATACAAGGTGGTGTCATCTCTATAAATTTCACCCTCCTCCTACATCTCTATAGACAAATTGGTTATAGAGAATCAAAAGTAGGGATGCAAGCTGATCTGACCTAGAGGTAAGTTTTCAAAATATTCAGTCATGAGCCTGTCAGAAGGATCTAACCAAAGCAATGGATGGTGGTTTTTATTAACATGGGGTGACAATGTTTGGTCAACACCTTTCCTTCCTCCCTTTCAGTGTAGAAGGGAAGGTCATAGATGTGAGCATGAAACAATGCGTGAACTTTCCAAACCCGCCTCAACAGTGAGGTTCACGCCATTGGTATAAACATTTGAGCCTGGTTGGTTTGGTGGGTTTTTTCAGTGTTTTTCCTGTTTTATTTTTCTATTTTTTTATTTTGTTTCCCTGTGGGCTGCTGCTTTTTTTTTTTTTTTTTTTTATGTTTTATTTTGAATTTTTGAACAATTTCGTATTTTTTTTGCATTCTTAAAAAAT
>JAVJGJ010000032.1:30828461-30841558 GCA_035590215.1 Microhierax caerulescens | reverse complement strand
TTTTTTTTTTTTTTTTTTTGTTTTTTTTTTTTTTTTTTTTTTTTTTTTTTTCTGTTTGGTGTGGTTTTTTTTTTTTTTTTTTTTTTTAGGTGGCATCTGTTGGTTTTGTTTGTGTTTGTTTTTTTTTTTTCTTTTTTCTAACTGATGGTTGGGGTTGGAGGGGAATCAACCCCAGTGTTGGATGCCAACATGTCAGAATAGACAAACGACTGACCTGTTGATGGAATTGCTCAGTGGGGCTGTGTGCTCCTCTGCTTTTGGTCATTTCTCCCCATCCCCCTCCAACTCCTACACTCGGAGAGGCTGTTGGTGAGTCGAGGGATATATGACAAGAAGTGGACAGGCGGGGAATTAACTTTATCGTGTCCCTGAAATTTATCCCTGACTTGATTAACTTGCTTTCAACAGTGAAAAAAATCCTTTTCAAATCCTCAGAAGTTCAGAGCAACAAGATGGAACGAGCTCTGTGTCATAGGTTAGCTCTCCCAGATCATCTGCGGCTTAGAGGTATTTCTTACATTTTTTTTTCCTCAGGGAGCGAAACCCCTTCTCTTAATTCAATAAACAAGCAAAAGATAACTTGATCCAGGCAAGGGCACAGCAAAGACAGTAGATAACCTGTTAGAACAGCTTTTGGTGGAACTGGAGAGATTCCAGCTTTTATTGTGACTCTTAGCAGGTTTAATTAATCCTCTGATTTTTATTCAAGCGTCCTGCGTCGCCAGAGCTCATTTGTTTGATGCTCCAGCATTTCTGCGCCATGCAGTGAGTTTGTAAGGGGAGCTCCTCGTTTGGAATTTGCTTGGTTGAAGTAATTTGGTTACAAATCCAGAAACTTTAGACTATGCGACCAGTTGTATCTATAAATCACCTTACCAAAATATTGGGACCAGTACTACTGGGGGAAGGAATGAGTTCTGAGGCTGTCCTTTCCCTAAATTGAAGACGTGTCTGGGTCAGAGCAAACACAAACGTAAGAGGCAGCCTGCTTAACGGATGGGCCGTGTTTTGTCGCTGTTGTCGTCGTGCGGAAGGGCCGAGGTTTCTTGGTGCCCTCGCGGCTGTTCTGAAGTGGGAAGGAGCGGGCAAGGTGTGCTACGAAGACGGGAGCCTTACGGCGATAGTCCGTACGTGCTGGGGCTCTGGTCCGTCGGGGGGCTGTGGCACTTGGAGAGGTTCACACGGGGGGGTGTGAGGTGGTGGATCCCCGGCTGCCGCGGGTGAGCGCCCGGGCTGCTCCAGCCCAGCAGGGGAAAGGCTCCTTGGAGAGCCCCGTGCCTGTGAGCGGGGTTTCCCCATCTCTTTTGGGGCGCGCTGGGGTGTGCGTCGGCCGCTGTGAAAGGGGTTGTGGGCTGCAGCGTGCTGGGGTTGGCAGCGGGGGGGTTCTCCCAGGCTGCTGTGGGAGCCGACTGGTGTCGCTGGAACCACCACGTGGGCCGGGGACTGAAAAAAAATGCTCATACGTATAATCCTGAGATGTCCTCATAAGCTGTGTGATTTCCTTTAAGTCGGTGGGGAGGAAGCTGAACGGGAGTTATACGTGCTGGACAACAGCATAACGTAGTGTAACAAAAAAAGAAAATAGCCACGTCGCTGTGTTCTCTCATAACTGCGAGTTACCACCGTTATAATTTACTTTGCTTTTTCCCCCTTAAATTTTACATACTGGGGGGCTATCTCTTTAAGGGGCAGCTACACACGGCCGTTCCTACACGGCAGTGTACACTACTCCAGTGAGAACAGCAGAAACTCTGCAAGTCACTGCTAGCAAGGTCCAGCTGACCCACGCTGGCTGCATCATGCACACTCCAAATGCTAATACTGTGTTTTAGACTTGAAAATTGAAAGCTGAGAGGAAGGACAGATAACTGAAACCTTAATTTGCAGCAAATTTTTACTTTGATTAAAAAAAAGTACTTACTTTTACTTTACTCTGATTAAAAGGATGGGTAAGTCAACTCTAAGCATTATGCACGCAGTTACAGGGCCTCTGGTCCAAAAAAGCAATGCAGTTAAACAAACAGCACTACATTGGAAAGAAGTGATCATGTTTCATTAATGGTTGGGGAAAAATCACCTTTTTTGTACAGGCTAAACTAGGCATTTATCATGTGACAGGGCAGGACATCATCTCCTTCTCACACAGCCAGCTTCTCCCTCAGTAACTTGTACTGCCCAAAGATGAACCTCCACTGTTCTTCTCCCTCAACTTACATTTCATATACTCCCCCCTAAAAAAAAACCAAACCAAAACAAAAAACCCCCTTGTTGCTGAGAAATTCAGAACTTCTCTTTACTTCTTATAATTTTTCCCTTCTGCTACGTTTCACTAGCGATATTTGTGGTTATTTGTTTATTTTTGTCAAGATCCAGTCTCTATTTTATCCTTCAGGTAGTCATCGCAGATGATGTAGTCATCACTCGTGACCGTATCCCTGCTGCGCTTGCCATCAGACCTCTGCTAAGCCCTGTTCACAGAAGGTTCTTTTTCTCTTTTTCCCAAGATTTTAACGAAGACTAAATATCTGCTACATTGGTGAGATCACCAAGAGATGCTACTGCAGGATCAATCAGTCATAAGGAGGTGTAAGAGTGTTTTTAAGAGGAAGAAAATCCATTGATTTAACCTTGTAAAGGCTATTTTGATTTAGGAAGTGAACTATCATTCAGAAATCTGAAAAATAAAAGAAGTAACAACTCTGAACTAACCATTTGGCCTGTACCTTCGAAGACAGAGCTCTGAATTAACTTCCCTCCAGATCCCTTCCCCAGCACTACTTTTTCCAGTCTTGACAATCTACCGGTTATTTCAAATAGCCGTGGGTACAGGGTACCCAAGAACGAAACATTTAGTGTTACGCTCAGCTCATGTTGATGTGAGCAAACACGGTACAAAAAAAGGGCTATATCAAACATCCTCGTAAAAATAATAAAAAAAAAATGAACAATCAAGGTCAAATTCCCTCCTGTGTGTGAGCTATCTGGAGGACCCAGGAAACCTTTTTGCCCTCAGCTCTTAAAGTAAGGAATGGGTCCACTTGCCAAGTTTTCTCAGACTTTTGAACTCTTTCATAATAATTTTTAGCGGCATTTTAATGATCAAGCATTACAAGCTTGCATTTTGGATTTACTGGAAATGCTGGTGATCTTTAGAAGTACTTTTTAAAAGGCACTTGTAATGAGTATAAAACTTGCAGAACATTAAAAAAAATATATTATTACCGCTAGGAAAAATAATTACATGGTTATTACTTGGGAGGGATTTTTGGCCATTACTGCTGTTGTGTGGTTTTAGAGCAATTGCTCTAAGTGGGGTCATAAGAGGAAACTTATGTTACTCTTACACTCACGTGTGGTTTTTCCTCAATGATCTGCCCTAAACTAAGATTTTTTTTCTTGCAAAGTAAGTGCTTAGCTTTGCCTTCTGAGTTTTGAGCAGTCGCATCGATTTCACTTGGGCAATGTGTAAACTGAAGAATGTCTTTAGGTTTGGTTTTTTTGTGGGTTATTTTTTTTGTGTGGGGTTTTTTTTGGTTTTTTTTTTTTTGTTTTTCTTTTGGTTTGGTTTGGGTTTTTTTGTTTTTGCCATCTGCTCCCCCGCCCTCCCCCAGCATCAGAGCTTGATGTCTTGTACCCCCGTTTACATGCCTGTGTGTTTGTATGTAGCACCTTGCAGTGTTACATGGACTGGAAAACCTTTCTGGGCTGTGACCCTTGTATGTAAGAAACTAATGGGCAGGAGGATTATACAGTCAGTTATGTAACAGTTTTATTATTCATTTAAACGTCTCTAGGGTAGGAACCTCTTTTTTTTTAATTATTATTATTATTTTAAATTAATTTCTCGAACTAAGCCTGTACCGGTGTGTTTGTCTCCGAGTTCTGAGCCTCGGGCGAGATGTAAGGTTGGGCAGGAGATGGCCAGCACGATGCATCTTGATAACCGCGACGGTTCTCTCTTGGCCAAGAAAAAATACAGTTCTACCTGGATAGTAAATGAAAAAGATGAAAGAGTGTAATGTTTGCTTATGCCTCTGGCAGTAAGGCTTATATTTTTTCCCCTTGTTTTCCAGTTTGAGGGGGGTGATACCTTGTCCAGAGATGGCCCTTTGTTATTGTGTAATTCGAAAGGCACATTATGGCTGTTGGAGGCTTTTGATTTTCAAGGAAGAGAGTTTGATTTTCAAAGAAAACAGGTTTCTGTAATCATCACGTCGATCAATCCTGTTTTCTTCCAGCAGCATTTGAACTTTATTTTAGACAAATTTGGCAGAAGCCTAAGGTATCAGAGGTACTAAATTCTTGCCTTTTTTCTTTTTTTTTTCTTTCCCTCCCCCCCTTTTTCTTTTTTCTTTCTTTTTTTTTTTTTTCTTTTGGTGAAAATCAGCAGCTCAGTAATGGAAGGAGACCTGTTAATCTCCCACTGGGAGAAAGGTAAGGAAAACTCAGATATTCTCCATTCTCTTCGGCAGCAGCTGGACATTTTGGCCAGTTGGGCAGCGTGTGTGTAACTTCGGCCGCGGGAAGACGTTTGCTGGCTTTTATTGGCATGGAGGAGCATAAGAATAGAAGAAACAGAAAAACTCAATGTTTTGAGAGGCCTTGGGGATCTGGAGAGGGGCTATTAACATGTGAGGGAGAGAGGAACATCAGAGCCAAATAATTAAGAAAATGGCTTGGTTAATTATGCTTACGGAACAGTCTGTTGATGATTCCTATGGAATAGAAACAGTAAGCCAAGAGCAGCTCTCCTTGTTTGCTTCTTTTTAGTAGTGCAAAATTTTCATCTTTGGACACCAAATGTTCTTCAGATAGAGCAACACACTAAGGGCAGAAATCCTACAGCGTATTTTGCATTTAAGTAGGATCTTATGCTGGTTTTGTGAAGTTTGGCAAGAAGTGTAAGCTAGTTTATTACCCATATTCAGCTGGATAAAACAGTTCTAACCCGCCAGATATGCTGTGTCTTCCCTCAATTCCTTTGGGGACCGCTCCTAGCCCTCTTGTACCCAGCTACCAAGTAATGTTGAAAAATGGTTTATAAATGGACCAAGACACCTATCACTGTAATACGTGATGACCAAAAAAAAAAAAAAAAAAGAAAACTGGTGAAATCTCAAGCCAGGTTTCTGAAGTTTGTGATACTGAACTTAGTACTAGGAGTTGCTATGCAAAAGAATGGCTAATAAAAGTGTATTTTACCAGGAGGAAGAAATGGCATCAGCCTCAGGTCATTGTAGAGGTCTCTGGTGCTTCTTGAATTTTCAATATAACAGATAGCCTTGAGATATATGAAGCTGAAAAGAAAGTAGTTTCAAATAGGTTAAAATAGCTTTTAAAATTCAGTGGGTTTTATAGCTTGTTCTCAGTTCTTAAGTACCTTGAATTATACCCACCTCTGATTGTAATAGCTTGAATGAAAGTAAAAGTGTACAGAAGTATGAGCAGTGCTCAGATGCAAAATTTACAGTATTCTCATTGCTTTGCTGGGTCAAGACTACGTAAGCCATAGGAATATTAATATTTTGGAAGGCTGTATCATACAGCAGGGGGGAGAATTAATGAGGCAGATTCAGTATGATTTCAGGCAACTGAGAAAACTGGTTTATACCTGCAGAAAATACGTAAGTTATGTATGACGTCCTTCCAGCTAAAAAGAATAGTTCACGTAGTTTCCCAAGGTGGGGGGTCCAGTGAAAATATTGCTAGGATATATACATTGGTAGAGTCTTAAGTATTAGTGGAAAAGCTTCTAGAATGCATAGTTTATTGATGCCTATTTCTGTTGCTAAACCAAAATATTTATAGCAATATGTAATGAGGGGATTATCATTCACAAAATACGCGGTCATAAAAATGAGAAATAGTGGGATTATTAGCAGCATTCAGCAGCAGAGAGGCTGTCTCTTAATGGTTTCCTCTTTCTCTAGTCATTATCACTGCAGCTGTGAATTATGGTATTACATTTCAGTGGATTCACTAGAAGAATTTGTCCAGATAAAAAATAATAATTAAAAAAAAAAGGAAATAAAATGATTTGGTTCTTTTATCCTGCCCTAGTAATTATGATTACAATTCTGACCAAGGCATGCAGAATTAACTCTGGAATTTTGACTCTAGTACATTACAGCTGCGGTAATATATCGACGAGAAATTGATACTCCCATAAACGAAATGATTTTGTAACTTTTAATTTTGTAGAACTGCGTTCTTGTTATATGTATGCATAAGTAAACATTACATATGAGCACTTGCTGGAGTCATCTCGTATTGTAAGCGGACCATTTGCATAAATAAGCATTTAAAGTTAACGTTGGTGAAATGGGCACACTTGGTCAAGTGCCTGACACACCATTCTCACTGTTATTTTATTTCTGTCTCTGTTATTGAGTTTAAAATCTATTTCTGTTATGATCTTTAGAAATCTTTATCTACACTGAAATAATTTGTGTTTTCTCCAGAATCATTATTGGGGGGGAAAAAAAAAAAAAGAAAAAGAAAAACCAAAACAAATAAACAAAACTTGGCAGACAGCAACTGCAAACCAAAAGTGCTTTCATGCAGAGGAATGATTTGTTTATTAGTAATCCTGATTAATATCAGTTGTAAAAAGACTAAGGCTGTAATTGTGTTTTATGAAAAAGTTATAAAGGTGAAAAGTGAAACTAAACATTGAAATAAGGCACGTTTTCCAAAAAGCCTCTTGAGTGGGTGAGGAGGTTATAGTATTTTTCAAAGTCTCCAGTGGAGATTTTCAGGGATGCAAAGGCTAGTAAGTTGTCAAATGTTAATGGACTTTCGGTGAGCCAGACTGGTCTTTGAAAATCTTTCTTTTATTATTCTAGGGGCTGGATAGTGGAAAGATTTATGGTCATGAGAGCCCCGGTGACTCTTCTTCAATAAGTGCAGTATTTTTAAAACGATAGTTTGAAATATATGAATGGAACGAATAGCCTATACCTGCATGTAATGAGTAACAAAGGAACAACAGCATTAACAAAAATGAGAGATCCTAATGTATGTAAACTAATACAGTGTCTATAGAATGAATGTCTATAGGAGTCTACAGGTAAATGAATCTAGTACCAGCTGCTGTAGACTGCTGTGTCACCAGCCCAGGTTAGCTGACTTTTTGCTGGCACATCAGCAGAAGTGCTTTGTAAATAATCATTTGAAGGCCATACAAAATGTTTCGGAAAGTGCTACGTGCTCAGTGAACAATTAGGATAAAGAGCAGATTTTTTTTTTTTAGGGAAAAATGAAGAAGAGGAGGCCCATGCTTGGTTTCCTTGAGGAGCACAGTGATGGGAGAGACTATGGTCCATAGACGAAGGGAGTAAATTCTAGTGAAGGCAGAAGTGATCTGGCCAGAGTTGAGGGACCTCTGTGGTTGTATGTCTTACTGGTTGAATATTTGGTGAATACATCTGGTTTTGTCCATTTGTGTTGAGTCTTATTTTCAGTGGAAGTAAGTTATCTTATTTCTGGTTTTGAAAACTTTCTTGTTCCTGGTGCTTTGGAGCTGGATTGAAACGCTCGTGTACTTCAAACCTACCTGAGCAAAGCACCACGAAACTTGAAGCTGTTACTTTAAGGTATGCAACCTGCGTATATCAGATTATTTTACCTATATTTATTTTCAGGCGGGGTCCTTTCTTACTTGCCTTAAAGTTGAAATCAAAGCATAAATGGCCATCAAAGTGTTCTAAAATAGCTTGGTTTGGTCCACAGCCCCCCTTCCTTTGCTACAGTGGGGGTGCTCCTTTATATGTTATGTTTCTAATGGTTTCTTGTAAGCCGAGTGGAAGCAAGGGGGCTGAAATGTGAGTTGTTCTAGAGTTTCCTTTATAGGGTTTCTGTGCTGACTTGCTGAAGTCAAAATTTATCTTGGGAATTCACAGGTTTTGTCCACACCTGCAGCGATGGTTGGTGGAATAGAGGGTGCCGTGTCTGCTTGGTGCTGGTGAGGGAGCAGGTGCTTGTCCTTTTGAACAGCAGTCACCCAGCATACAGCAGGCAAAGGCTCAAGTTTTCCTTCTCTCTTACTTGGACAAATAATCCAAATTCTCCCAGACTCCTCGTGCAGGTTCCCATTGTCAGACCAATGGCATTTCAGGCTGCTTTCAGAGTTTTTGCTATTTCATCTAATTAATCAACTTTGAACTTGAGCAGGATCTGAAAGTTTCTTCACTGACCGTGGGTATTTCTTCCCTGGCATTCTCCGCACCCACTGATTCACGCTTTTGTTCTTCCTTCTCTGATAACGTTAAAACCTGAGCTGTTTTTATAATCTGGGAAGTGAAATGTTTTATTGCAGTTCTAAATTTGTATGGCTCAGCACTGGAAACTGAGATTTATGATGGCAGTGCTAAGAGTCTTGGCATGCAAACAGTCATTGCTGGGACACTGAAAACGTCTTTGTTCCATCGGTGTTGCTCTTCCAGTGGTGTGGTTTTGGGGGGTGGGAGGTTGCCTCTGTGCCTGTAAGCTATTAAGGGGTTAGGGAGGTGCAGAGCGGCGGTGGTAGCAGCGTGTCTCTTTATTTATTGATGAGAAACCTCAGGAGGAAATGGTGTGGAATAGAAAATCAGCTCGGCTGGAGTCGGTGTCGGCTTGCAGGAGATAGTGTGTTTTGTGATATATGCAGCGGCGAGACCCGACGGGATCTGATTCACCTCTGCCTCCGCAAGGTCGCCAGCTCTGACAGATTTAGTAGGAATTCCCTGATTCCCAGATACGTGGCCTTGTCCACATGTAAGTTGTAGTGGCAGTTTTGATTTAGAGTGCAGATTTACACTGCTCATGGAGTGCAGACCGGTGGGGACTTTGCTGGAGGGGAGCTGCGTTCGATCCCGGTGCGGGGTCCCCGTTTGATGTATCGGCTACATCTGAGTTAGCGAGGAGCGGTGGGTGCAGAGGACCAAAACCAACGCTGCACATATTTCAGCAATTTTTTTCTTAAGGCTAAGGTCAGCCTGGTCCAGTAAACACCGTCCACTGGTAACCAGAGCGCTCCTGCGTTGTCCCCGAGATACCCTGAGCGCTGAGGTGCCCCACTTTGGTTCATGGCCAAGGTGGGAACAAGAGGGAGATTTGCTCCAGTGGGGCCCTGATGGGACATAAGGCGGTAGCTGCAGCCAGCCCCTCCGGGGGGGACCCTCTGGAGGCTCGGGGGTCCCACGGGGTGCTCGGCTGTCAGCCACCTCCGGCGAGGGGGGGTGTCCCTTTCCAGGCAGGCAGGGCGCTGGCCTTTCGGAACTGCTGTCCTACAGTTTCGTAGGGCAAAAACTAATTTCTGCAATAAATAATGCAAAGAACAGAGGCTTACGTCCATTCCTGGTTCTGGCGGGTGGGTGGAGGAAGACATTTCTCTCGAATAGCACAACTTTTTTGGCTCCAGCAGGGAATTCAGCTCTATTCCATTGATTCATAATATCACTTTACTAAAGCAAGGGTGAGTCTCCAAAATGCTTGTATGGGCATACAGCAAATGCTGCTGTGTAATTATTTTTATGACCAGTGGCAGCTTACTTTCTGACATATTTTGTGTTAAGATTTTTGACAGGTGGTCAAAATGAGGCTGTAGTTAACATATGTTCTGCTATATTTTGCAGGTACTGCGGTAATGTGTGTGTTTTAAACTCCTACAAAGATCAAATGACATTAATGCTTCACGAGTTTCAGATACTGGATTAAATTCAAACTTATTATTCAGTCAAAACTTATTCCTACAAGCGCAGAAGAGCAGTGGTGGTTGTTACTATTTCTGTGTGAGACAAAGTCGCAGAATTTTCTAGACTTTACAGTTACACTTGTACATTTTGGGACAGCAGAGAGGGAATGCATGAGGAGTCTAATAAGCCTTTTTCTGAACATGACATCGTTGCTGATAGCAAATATGAAAGGGTGTTCTAAAAATGAAAATTAACTGTAACACAAACAGGCAGTAAGAAAGGCTACAATAATTGAAAGGTACTAATGAAACTTTAATTTGTTTGTATTATAAGCAGTCAAAAATCATGCATAATTCAAGGGAGCGATTGCTAACAGTAGGTTCACGTAAGATCACAGGATGGTTTGGGTTGGAAGGGACCTTATAGACCATCCAGTTCCCACCCCCCTGCCATGGGCAGGGACACCCCCCACCAGCCCAGCTTGCCCCCAGCCCCGTCCAGCCTGGCCTTGAGCACTGCCAGGGATGGGGCACCCACAGCTGCTCTGGGCAGCCCGTGCTGGTGTCTCACCACCCTCACAGGGGAGAATTTCCACCGCTCTCACACATTTAAATTTCTTTCTCTGGACGTGAGGATGTGATCCCTAAGCAGGTTCTGCTTGGTCCCGTCAGCATCTTGGGAGGAGAGTGCTCTGTTTTCCTCTTGCATCAGTGAGTGTTTATGGGATGTAAAAAAGGAGTAACTTTAATCATGTGTGGAGAAGGAAATAGATGCAGTCCTGAGCAAGACACTTCGTTGTAAAATCTACCTGAAATTCTGACAAGTAGTATGCTACGCACTGAATGAGGAATGAAGTTTTGTTGCCTGCTTTTTGTATGTGGACAGGAAGGTGTATATTTTTTTGTAAAATCTCACTAATTTTAATAGCGATGACTAAGTTGCTATTCCTTTTGGTTTAATGCCAAGAAAGAGGCCTGTAGCAGTTTGCAGTCTAAAGAGCTAAGAGGGCAGTAAGTGTGGGAGAAAGGGAGTATCATCGTTCTCATTTCCATGTGGATAATCGGGTCTTGCTCGGTATCACAAAAAAGCTAGACAGCAAAACTCAGAAGCAAATTTACCTGTTCTCCTCTTTAAAGTCAAGTCCTGTCCAGAAGATAGAGAAAATACTTAGAGAAGCTCTGCCCTCGGCTGAATTTCTTCACAATTGTTTCACCAATGTTTTCCCCTAAATGGTGGAAATTATTCCCTCCACCTCCTTCTCCTCTTGGAATATGATATAGAAAACGCTGAGTTTCCCGGTATAGAGAGACACTTCAGTCGACGGAACTGCAAAGTTCCTCGTATTTTTTTGCTTTCATGTTACATTATTCCAAAAATGTTTGATAGAATGTTTTCCTGTGAGCGAAGTGCTGCATGCCAATAAGTGACAGGATTTGAGTTGCACTTAGCAATTAGCAGCTGGCAAGTTAACTGAATTGCAGGATTGGGGCCAGGCTGTATTAAGAGCATTCAATAAGGAAAAAAAAATGGTGAAGAAAACTTGGTGAAAAATTACTTGGAAGTATGTCATTTGATCTGAATTTCTTAGGGAAAGTACAGGAGCAAAAATGACTTTGAATCGAGCAACTGACTCATATGAAATAACAAATCTTGCCAGTTTATTTTGGAGAAGGAAAAAAAAAAATCATCAGGTTGGGGAATCTTTATGCACAAGTTCCGCAGAAATCTTTCAGATGTGGTTACTCAGCACGTCGGTGTGCTGTGGGTGTTGAAAAGCTGGTGGGGGCTTTGCAGGCATGTGCAGCAGATGCCCAGTATGTGGGGAAAAACCGAATCCACAGTGAGTCAACAAAGACAACCCACTTTGCAGACAAAATGCACATATCAAAGCTGAACAGTGGAAGGGAGCTGTGCTCAACAAATTACTGTCAGAATTTAGTGATGTATTTCATAAAAGCTTCAAAACATTGGCATGATGCATCTTTCTGTGGTCATCCTTCTGCCTCACTGAAAGAAGACGAGTCGAGTTATTTTTAATAGGAAATATGTCAGAAAAGTCAGGAAACGTAAGGGAGCAAGTGCTCCACGGTGGGGGATGTTCTCGGAGGTGAGGCTTCGTTCTCCTCCTCCGCAGCCTCGCCGCGGACCAGAGGTCTCTCGCTGTAGCACCCCTGGCTCCTCTCCCTCTTTGTACTTCTGAGGTTTTGCGCTATTCGTTACGTGGCGAGCGAGTGTTGGTAAATGTTCACAAAACAAGGCAGGGCACACTCAGCGGCTGGGATTTGCTTCCCATGGGATGGGTAGCAGAGGTGGGTGTAGGACCTTCCTTGGAACAACCCTGGTAAAGCACATTACTGCCCAGATTCTGTCGCTGCTTTAATACGTTGTTGTCACTGCACAGTGATTTTAAAGACCCTTTGAAGCTTGTATAGTCATTGCTATGAATCTTCATAAATCTTATGGATCTGTGATAATCGCTCCCAGGGATCAGGGAGACTGGGAGATGGTCTGGATTCTCAAGAAGGACTGAAGCAGCTTATTCAGAACAACTGTGCAGAAAGAAACGTAATTCAAGAGAAGCTGACATTGTGATGAGTGTCCCTCACCCAACTCCATCTGTGGTCTCCTGAGCAGGGAAAATGCATCGTCAAAACCTTGGGATGATGGGGGAGTGTGTCTCCGCTGGGGCCTCACATCCTCTGAGTAAAGCAGGGGCAGGTGGAGTCGTGCCAGCAGACCTCCTTGAGGAACAAGGGCGGATTTAGGCAAAAGACATGAGTGCTAATTGCAGCACCATAATTGATCCATTTTTCTGTGGGATACTGAAATCCAAAGTCAAACCACCCCCATAAAAAGGTAATAAATAGAGATGCTTTATTGTATTTTTATGGCCTCAGTCTGCCATCGGTAACTGAGCATGCACTTTTTTTTTTTCCCCTATTCCATGCAATTTGCATGGTTAGTGAATTGAATCATCGTGTTTGAGGAGTGTATAGTCTGTGTTTTTTCTATATTTTGGGGAGCTCTCAGCAGACATGCGGTGAAAACACACCTGAGATCACATCTGAGGCAGGGAAAATAAATCGGGCTAGTTTTCTCATATTTTTTCATAAAACACAGCCAAGCATTGGAAGGTGAAGTGATCTGACACCGCTTGCAAACCGAAATACCGTGTGACAGTAGTTCAGAGCAGGCAGGAGATCCTGGCCTCAGTACTGCGCGGTGCACTCTGCGAATCTCTTTGTGGTTTCCTTTGTACTTTGAATACTTCCAGGATAGTGAACTAAAAATGAAACGATATGCAAATGAAAGTGTTGTAATAGTTACACCAGAAATGCCACCTTCAGTATTTTCAGTAACGTTTCATACTTGATGAACTTTAACGCTTTAGTTGCTAACAAGGGAGTAGCTTCAGGCTTCCCA
>JAVJGJ010000032.1:30803475-30828361 GCA_035590215.1 Microhierax caerulescens | reverse complement strand
TGTTATATGTAACCATGTAACAATATGGTTACAGTTTAATAACTGAATGCAGCGTTCCTTCTGTCATGAAGTAAGAAGGACTTCAACGATATTTTGCCAGGCTGGAAAGAAATTTCATGAACGCTGGGGTCAAATATGCATGTAAATGCTATTTTTACTACACTTCTTTTTTTTTTTTATGTGCTATTAAGTACATCAGCAGCTTTGGCTGTTACTGATTACTCTCGTTTCGCAGCACTCTCCAAACTATCAAGCTGCAACAAGGTCTTTCACCATCTCATACTGGCACACTCTTCATGCCAGCCCCTCTGCTGCCTTCTCCTCATCTCTCCTCCTCACTCAGGGCATGCTCTCTCTTCTCCTACTTCTTCCTCTCTCTCATTCTTCCTCAGCTGCTCCCCCTTCACTGGTTCTCAACCCCTTCACAGAACCAGCCACAGCTGCCCCTTATCTACATCAACCAACCCGCTGCCCCTGTAGCCAGCCCACAGCTGTATATTATCAACGCTAATTAACCCAGCTTCATTCCTCTACGCTCTCAGGCACCCAAAACCTCTCTTGGAACTGAACTACTGGCTGCTTTTCCTTCTGCGATAAAGGTAGAGTTTTATGGTTCTCTACTTTCTAGTGTAGATCCAAAGAGGAACAAGGGCTAGAACTGGGATTTTGCATGGGATAGAGATGCTGGATTTCTGTTTGTGTGCAAAGATGTTCAATTTCTGATGCCTATAGAGATCAGTGTGAAAGATTACAAAATTACCCGGTGTATTGTTAGTTAAAAAACACTGTCCAAATACTAACTAATTAAACTCCAAGAGACACACGCTGTATGAGTTTTGCTAAAGTGCTTCAGTTGGATCTTTACCTGTAATACCAAGGTACCTTGCACTCACTGTGACATTTCTTCATGGTATTCTCTGACTTATAGGAAGTAATATCTTAACCTTGGACTATCCTTTCTATGGGACACCAGCTGCAAAATATTATGAGTTCTGCCCAGCTCTGCCCACTGAATCAGTGAGAGAATGGCACAGAATTCATGCCAGACTGTTGCCTGTCCCCAGCTGTGAGTGCTCTGCTCTCCACAGTGCAAAGATGCTCCATTGCGTATCGTGTCAGTCCTGAATTTTCTGGGCAAACGGATCTTTTTTCTATTCCACTGTGCCTTGATTGTGCAACAGAGAAAAGGACCCATGAAAATGAGAGGAAAGTAGTCTTTTGATAAAAACATACACAAAACACTGGAGACCCTAAACTCCGAGGATCTGCTGAATCGGTGTGTATGTGGGTTGATGGATTTAGTCTTGCGTAATCTGTATGTACCTGTGTGCAATGACGATATTCTAAGACTCAAGTTGACTGTGTGCTGTTTTCCTTCTTAAAGATTAGGTGAAGATGATATAAATGCAAGAGAATCAGAATGTGTAGCTGTTCATATTACAAAGCTTGTTAAGGTACTAAATTACACAGTCTGCATTCAGTTTTGTGCAAGCTTTTTGTAAAATGGCAGAGCAGGCAAACTGTGGGAAAAGCACGTCTTTCAGGAAGTAGGATAGCTTATGGGGCTGTGTTCTTAAGCCCTTAAGTCCTTTGTTTACTGAAACAAAAAGGCATTTGGCCATAGGATTGAAGAAATGTGTCCTTTTCAGATATTCTAAGAATCTGGTCTGAAACTTAGTTTAACCCAAGATTTCTCTGCATCTTCTTGTCATTTAGCTATTTCAGTAGTGGTTATTTTTGCCTCAAGAACTGCTCTGAGTACAGACTGTTTCTATTTAGTCGATTTCTGTAGCATGAAGATGTGATGTGTGAGAGGGTCTTCAGGTGACAGCTCAGATTTGCTCCTAGGCATGAGGGTCTGTATAGTACATGAAGGGTCTGTGTGCTTTGAAAATTCTATTCCATTTAATGCAATAAAGCCTGAGCACTAAAGGCATGCTTAGGTAACTTTTGCTTTCTTTAAAACTGTTTCCCCTTGCAGTGCAGCTGTCAAAGGTAGTAGATGTCCAAGATGAAACATGAGTAACCTTGGCTTATTTGCAGATGGAAAAAAGAGAATTTGCTTAAAGAAAAAAAAAAGTAATATCTCTTAGCTTCTTGCTCTTCAGGAGTTTGGCAAATAGCAAGTGTGAGGAAAGCAATCACAAATTCCACTAGCTGCTTATAATTAACGTCCCTGCAGGCAATGCAGCTTCTAGAAAATATATATAAACGTCTGATGATAAAGTTGGAACTAAACCAGTGCAATGAAAGGTTCTTAAAACTGTTAATTCACAAGGAATATAATGAGCCGTGTCTAAGACACAATGTGTTATTGCCTAACGTACTTTTAAAAGAACAGCTTGTGCACCCATCAAACACAGCTGTAAATAAATGATGGCAAGAAAGCTTGGGATTCTGCAGCCATAACACCCAGGATATATCCGTGTCAGCAGGAAACAACTGCAGGGTGCCAAGTTCTTCTGGCCCACCGTAATGCAGGAATGTTATCCCCTTATCGTTTATGTCAAACCCGTGTTCTACTCTCTGGCTCATTGATATATTATACAAGAAAATTGTTGAGGAATATCAGAAGTATAATAAAAATAACATTACACAAGGAAAAAATAAATAAAAATGCATGTTAAACCAAATAGCACTCATGGGAAAAGATACGTAAAGAAGCAGAAAATCTCTTCAGGCTCTATTTGTTTAACTAGTGCGTAATCACAATACTAAAGACTATGATTTAAGGATTAAGAGACTAAGGCTTAAAAGATGCTGTAAGACTCATTGACTTCACAAAGGATTACAGTTGCGAAGTTTTAAATAATAGTAAGTTTATAATATGAAGTAAAAAATGTCAAAAGGAAATAAAAAAAGGTGGAACATCTTTTGAGACCTAAACGTGTTCCCACCCCCAGCCATTCTGCTGATACACGGCGCTATCAGATCCGCCTAAGAGAGGACATCTCCTCCCTCCGTTCTGGGAGGAGAGGAGGAAGACGTGGAGCACCTTTTTGTTTGGTTGGCTGGTTTTATTTATTTTTCTTCTGCGCTTTTTTATTTGGTTGGCTGGTTTTGTTTATTTTTCTTCTGCACCTTTTTATTTGGCTGGCTGGTTTTGTTTATTTTTCTTCTATCAGCAAGTGAGACATCTTCAAGGTATTGCAGTAACTCAGTAATTCTCAACTCTTATAGTAGATGCTGGAGACCAGAAACCTGACGTACTTGGTTTCGTTTCCACAAGTTGATCATTGAACCTTCTTTTTTTCCCGAAGGTTTATGTAGGCTGTTTCTGAAGGCAATGTGGATAGTTAATGGAAACAGAGATGTTCTTGGTCCTCTTCTCCTGTAGAAGTTGCTGGTGGATAATGCCTATCATCTTCTGGTGTATTTTCTTATTACCTGGGCAGACATGGAAATGGAATAAAGTTATGTGTTCTAACAGAGATCACTGTGCTGAATAGGAGCGAGGGAGCATCATTTGATCGTTTAAACCTTCTGGTCCTTATCTTCTGTTGTAATATCCTGTTCTTGGCAAGGAAAGGTTTTTGGCATGTTTATGAATATGAAGACCCAGAAGAACCCAGAAATGTGTGATGGGAGCAATAATAAGCTGATATTAATAAGCTATTATTATTAAACGTAATCAGTTGGTCTTGTTTCCCTACAGTTGTTTTTAAAGAGGTGCTCGGAGCAGGAGGGGCTCTTGCAAGCACGAGCAGGAGATCCGCTGCCTGGGGAGGGGGCTAGCAGAGTGCAACAGATTCCTTACGACTTCTGCAATTCCTTTCCTGGGATCTGAGAAGTTGCAGATTAAGAGCTTGCCCTTCTGTAAGAGGCAACGTTTCCTTGGCTCAGCATCTGCCAGTATGTCCAGTTTGACTCTTCAAAGGTCGAAGCCTGGAAGATCACTTATTGGCGCTGAACGTTAACGTGGGTGTAACCTCGGTGTTAGCCACTGCAGTTGTAGGCACCTTGGTGAATCGGCTAGGTAGGCAAAGAGCATCTTTAATCAAATGAAGTAGTATTGCTCCTCTAGATTGGTCTATCTCTTTCACTTTGTTGAGTCATACTGTTACGAACAAGTCTTGACAAGTGCTGCGGCTCTGTTCAGGGTAAAGCTTATTAGTTTAGCCATATCTCAACTTATAAGTCTACGTAAATATGATTTTAAAAAGGAAATGCTGACACTGCTGTGACAGCATCAGTTTGTTACCATATTTTTAGGTTGAAGCATTTGAGTTTGGTTTTTTTTCCAATAATATTTAGGTTAAGAAAATACTGAGCTCCAGAGATGTATAAATATATATATTTACAATTTTTTGAAAGGTAGTTTGGAGCACTACAAAATAGATAGTCCATTAAATTTTGATCTCTCTGCAATCTAGTATCACCAAAGCTGAAAGACAGTTAATTGCATCACAGTTTTAGAGGTAATACAAATATTCTTTAAAATACATATTTTTGAGTAGTTGCCAACTAAAGCTCTTCTTTATTGGGTAAAGAACAGTCTTAAATAAATCTTGCAGAAAGACGTATTTTTAATGTACTTTGAAAGTAAACAAACAAAGAACAACAACAATAGCAGGGAAACCAAACACCAGCTGGCCTTCTGGCAAGCAGAAATTCTGTTTTTTCCGGTTTCTGTTACAGTTGTCAGTACCATTGACAGCTGCTAAATGCAAACGCTGGTAGTACAATGGATGTTTGCAGTTAACATCTATGTTTCGGTTGCCAGCTCTTAGTCTGCCGTGTCATACAAGAAGCAGATGCTCTTAAGAAATGTTCAATCCTGTTGCAATAATTCTAATGATGAAAGTAATAGAAGTTTTGATCACCATTATTTAAAAAAAAAATAATAATAAAAAAAAAATCCTGTAGATGATCTCTTTAAGGACAGCTTTTCAGCTGGAAATTTTAACTTCTAAAATTCTCCAGAAGTTAGAGTAAGCTTTGTGATTTTTAGGCGCAAAGTGTTATGTAAACAAGGTAAAAGCTTTATTCACCCCCTTTTCTATTTCCTCGAGCACTTCACCTTTACAATTAGAAGATGGGGATAAGCTCCTATCTCGTTCAGAATTAATGGCAAAATGCCCACTCTCTTCAGCGGTGCCAGGATTTCATGCTCAGTTGAGTCGATGTTTCACACCGAGCTGTGTGCTTGGGTATCACGGCTCTCCGTAGACACCTTGGTGGCAGTGGTGGTATTTACCTTCATGGGTTACTAACTTTGGGGATGTTTGCACAGGTGAAACGGAGCATGTGAGAGTGGGAGCAATCCATTTGGCCTTACATCTCATTAGGCACAAATGCTATTTTCAGCAAAGTAAGCAGTGTTCCTTATCTTTACTTGGATGACAGGCTTTGTCCAAGTTAAGAGCAAGGCATGTCTGAATGCTCATTAGCCTTGCTGTAACTGATTAATAATACGGAACCAAATCTTCCCCAAAAACACTTTCTCTGCCTCAGGCTTGGATTCCTCCCAAGCGTTTTGCAGTTACCTTTTCATCACTGACGTGATCAGTCATATTAGCCCTGTTGTCCGCTCTTGAGCCTGCGTCATCAGATTGTGTATAGCACACCTTGGTTCCGTCAAAACGAAGCGACGCCTTTGCCTGATCGCCCCATCCCTCCGGAGGCTGGGATACGGAGCGGTACCTCCGCTCAGAGCGGCAGCGGCAGGAGGAGCAGCCTGAGCAGGCTGCGCTGCTGGGAAGCCAAGCTGCTCCTGGCTCAGATGCAGCCGTGTAGGATGCCTTTCTAAAGTCATTGCTTTGGAAGGTGCCTCTGTATGCAGCTTTAAGTTATGCAGCGTAGTAAAACATATAAAATTCCTTCTGTCGGTTTATCAGCATATAGACGTCATCAGGTGTGCTGCTGGACCGGCTCCAGGGGCGGCAGCACGTGGCTACTGGCCTCGGTAGCGGTTGCCATATGGTTGCGGTGTGTTCCTTTCCTACGGCCTTGGAGTTATGCCCTTAATGTCCCTTCAGAGCTTTGCATCGCCCTGCAAATGATGTTTTGAGCCTCAGTTTGTCAGTAGATGACATGTGCTTTGCCTGTCTTGCCCAGGAAGCTGCTGCTGGTGTTGGTTTCCCATGTGTGTGCTGTGAGGAACTATCCCAACCGTTTGTGAATGGTTTACGAAGTCTCTGAGAGAAATCTTTGTGGGTCTCTGTGTATAGAAACCATACAGTGTTATCTGATAGATAATTACGGTGTGTTGGATTTCCTTTTACATCGAAGATAGATTTGATGTTTTTGAGCTAATGTGTTTTTCATCCATATGAAAACTTCCATAGAAAACAATCAAATGTCACCATGGTTTTGGCCATGTCCTTGCTTGGGGGTTTGTTACTGTGTTCCTGTTGCCTTACCTTTTCCATGCTTTCACGGGCTCTGGTGGTTGGACACCGTTAGGAGCTGTGAGCCAGGTGAGCAGCTGGAAGATATGGCAGCTGACTCTGTGTGTGCACTCTTGCAGGATTTGCCCATCATGCATGTCACACGCTCACATCTCATCCAATCTTTATCTCCTTACTGTTCTACCAGCTCTTAGGTGACAGTTTTCTTGCCTACAGTCTGTCCTCAACACAGATGTGAATGCCAGACAAGATGAGAATGAAGAGAAAAGCATCCTTAGTGCAAGGAGAAGGCGGCCAGGTCTTTTTTTGTTCTTATGCCTAGGTCCCCAATATGCAGGGAATTCATTCTGGAACCACTGGCAGCACTGTTTTTGCTGGTTGTACTTTAAATGGTCATTTTCACTAGCAAAGAGTGATGTTTAACAGTTTAAACTGGTACCAGAGCAGAGGTGTTGGCTTTCCACTGTCCTGTACACGTGGCTGTACCAGGTGCAGAGCAATAGAGTTCAGTCCTCAGTGTACTATGTTGGGGTAAACATTTCTTCTGCACCGGTTACCAGATTAAAGCAGAACTTCCTAATGGGACAATTAATGGTCTAAAATAATATTTGAGATCCTATGAGATGGTAACCTTGGCCTTGGAGTATTTCTGGACAGCAGAGATGTCTTGAGTGTTCAGTGGAAATGTACCTGCTCTCTAATAAGGAGCTGTGAACTGGGAAAGTCAATAGTGGACGGTCTGTTTCATCCCTTGCCCATCGATAATAACGGACCAGCGGGTCTGCATCCACCCAGACGCCCCACCTTCCCTGAGATGATGCAGAGTATGGTTTTCAGCCCTCCTCTGAAGTGGGCAGGGTTGTACTGCACAACGTCCTCGTGCATGGCAGTGTGGTAACCCTGGGGGGTGCTGGCCCCACAGCTACAAGGAGCCGACCAGTTGCTCACCTCTTCGGAGGGGACTGCAGGATGGGCAGTAGCTCGTTTGGGTCAGGAGATCGTCACAAGTTGAGGATCTGGCCTTGTGTTCAGGCGTGGAGCAGAAGGACGGGTAATGCATCGAGCTGCTTCCATCTCTGCTGTAGAACGCAGTTCAAAAATGTGTCTGTTTTCTTACACTTGATGTTTGTCAACTTGACTCGTACTCCTCCGAACTGAAATCCATTCTAAGGTGCAGCTGAGAATACATAAGCAACCCCCCAGATATTTAAGGTTTGATAAAGAAGACTCTGATACTATAGAATATATATATATATATAAAAATATTTGAAACAAAACACTCTATTTCAGGATGTCCGCATTTTGCAGTTGGCAAGATCACAAGAACTGAAAATACCATTAATAAATATGCTGGGTGAACTGGAAAAAGGTGCATTTTTAGCCTCTTATCAGAATTTTACAGCATTTCCTCTTTTCAGAAGAATTTCATTATCGTTATGTAAACATTTCTGTATGAACCTAAGGCAATATCTCGGTATTTCTTTGTTAAGGGATGAGGTCTTGAGTTACCTTGTGCTCCTAAGCGATAGGTTTATAAAAGGGAAGTCCAAGTGAGGAGGGGGAAAAAAAAAAATATGGTTACCCTTATGTTTCTAATTAATTTCCTTGCTGTCCTTTTTATAATGAAGCGCATGAACAAAATATGTGCATATCTTATTCTTGAATTTTTTTATTATTTATTTATTTTATTTTTTTTTTACAAAAAGCTAGTTATCTGGCAGAGAGTTTTCAACACATTCAGGCTACAATGTAGGAGGTTGGAAGGAACTAATGCAGTGCTTGCTTAACAAATAGTCTTACTGTTCAGACCAAATAGAAATTTTGGGTGAGCTGGCAGGTTTGGTGTGGAAAAAGCTGGGAGGTAAGTGGAAGCCTGAAACGAGTATTGTAATCTAAAAATGTATTCATTTTAATTCACGTTTTTCAGAAGAAAAGGCAATTTGAAATAAAGATGAGTGTGAGGAGGGGTCATGATCCACTTTGGAGGGGGAAAAATTGTAAATAGTAACAAAATACAGGAAGAAACATCACTAATTTGATTTCATGAAATCTGTTAGTTTGAAGGAGAAATTAAGTTCGTGTGTTGCTCTGTACTTCACTGAATCTTTGTTTTCTTAGGGAAGGAATTGTTTTCAGCATCAACTGCGTTTCAGTTAACAACTGTGACTTTCTAAGGGGTTTATTTGGAACATTTCTTATAAATTCAAACTTGTGAAGTCATGTAACAGATGAGGCATTTACCTTTAAAAGAAAATAAGGTATAGACATAGTAGAGGATCTAAAATTGGAAAGCATACAAAAAGACCTCAGTTAAAGATATTTATTTTAATTTTTTTTATTATTTATTTAAACCATAAATTTTATGTTATCTGCGGTATCGCTATATATTTGATAAACCTTGGGATCTAAGGAAACATCTTTGACTTCCATTGCAACGTAAGTCAGTAGCTACTATTTGCTGACTACTTGGGTGTGGGAAGATGGGATACTGCATCTGCTAGTAGAGGTGGGGAAGATGTCTACACTGGCTGAGTAACCTCCCCGTGGTGCGGAGCGAGGCACAGTCTGCTGTACCTCTGCCGAATGGACAGCGGGGAAATAGCTGGGACCTCCTCCGTACGTGCCCGCAGCACGGGATGACGGAGAGGTCACCTGAATCCCTGTTCCAGGAGGCAGGTGGGTATCGGTAGAAAGGTCTTCCACATCCCTGAGTGCTGAGGGAGCTAGTCAGCTCCAGCAAGAAGTGCAGTTCTAGGGTGGCCTTCCTGGGAGGGGTGGGTTGCTGGGAGCTGTCTAATGATCTTCTCGTCTCTGTGCTGCCTTGGAAGGGGGAATGACCTGCGGCGATTAGGATGCGCTGCTCTTGGTGGATGTTTTCGGTAGGGAGGCTTTTATTACAAATCAATAAATGAAAACCCCAGGGAAAAGAGATCAAGAGGCTGCTGCTGTTGAAGTGTTATTTATCTTCTCCAGGAAATGAATTCTACCTGTTTAGCTTTCACAGGAACCGCAGCACTTGTTTAACACTTGGTAACTGCTTATGTGCTTCCTGGAGCCAGAACTTTAATGTCTTTGCATAGTGGGGATAGTAACAACCATCATTTCTATCTCCTTGAGTTAATGAGGATTCACGATGCAGATTTTGTGAACGTGTTAGAAAAATGCTAGGCTTACATGTAGCAGACAGAACGCTCTAAGAGCCAGTAAGTGTGTATTTTGAAGAACCGTTTAGAACAAATAACTCTTACTTGTGCATAATCTTTCTTCATATTGACAGGCAAATGTCAAACTGTATAGAAACCTCAGGAAATTTTCAGGGTTGACATCATCTTTTTCAAGTCCTTATAAAGCAAGGAGGAAAACAAGTTGATTTTGATATATGAAATTTCTGCAGGGGGAGAAAGGGAGATTGTTGTCATCTGAGCAGCTTGATAACTTTATTTGTCAGTAAAGAAAGATGCTGGAAGTTAGAAATTTTGATGGGGATTGAAGGAGGTACTTGGCAGAATAAGAGTGTGGAGCGCTCCAGTGGTACATTCTGCAACATCTCTATCTTTCTTGAACAAAACACAAGAATCTGTTTAAACTCTTTCAGAACAGATTATGAAGAGCTTAAGAACTTAAGTTATTAATGAGTAATCATGGCTTGGCATGGGTGTAGACTGTGCAGAATGAATCACCGGCGTGGTTGGCTTTTTCTCGTCTGTACGAGCTTACTGACCACTGCCCTGCAGCCAGGCGTGGCTCGGTGTAGGGGAAAGGTTCGATGGTGTGGTTTGGTGCTGGAGAAGAGCTTGGGTTTCCTGCTTCTCATGGTGACAGGTCATTTTTTCTTTAGCAGCTACTTGCTCTCCCATCAGCAAAACAGCCCTGATAAACGGGATAGGCATAACCGTGGCAGTGGGATGTTGGGCAAGGCCGAGGTGCCCCCAGCCCTCAACAAATTAGGACTTCTTGTGACGGGTGGCAGATGCTTCCAGCCGGTGTTGAACGCAGAGGTGAGCTGGAGCTGAGGTCTGTACCCCCTCCCCGTTGCGGTGGTGTGGATCAGCGGTGTCTGGTAGCGGTTAGTTGGCAGCACCAACCTCCTGCTGGTGCTAGAGAACAGCGATGGCGTGCCTGGCTTGTACATGAGATCATGGTGTATCGCATGCTCCTCTTCCTCTTACACCTTGGGGTCTAATACCGGAGCTGGGTGACAGACTGCTTTTTCGGTTTTTTTTTGGTTTTTTTTTTTTTTTAATGTGAAGCTCACCAGTCCTCAAACTGATGTCTCAACTGATTTGGGAAACTGCAACTTGCTACTTGTGAGGCTTTATTCTAGGAGCGGGGCCAGTGCAAACGGAGAGATTTAGCCTCTAAACATGCATCTCTAATGCCATGTGTACTCCATCCTGGGCTCTCCTGCCTGGCCCCCAGTTGTGGCTCCAGAAGGTTGCAGATGTGTCTGGATCCAAGGTCCAATCTGCCAGACCCAAGCAGATGCCTTGGACACCCAGTCTGTCTCAAAGGCACGTGTTTAGCTCAGTGACTGACTCTTTAAATAATAGTAGCGTGCACAACATTTCAAGGCAAAACAAAAATATTAGTACGCAGATAGTTACTCCTCTCCTTCACTGCAGTGCAACAAAGGGACAAGAATTCTATGAAAGGATATTTTTTTTCTTATTTTTTTTCTCAGAAACACATTTTCCTGTTGAATTAAATGGATGATCTCCTATTGACTCCTCCTATTAAGAACAAGCAGGATTTAATTGTAATTTCTTAATGGGGAAATAGCTTCTTTTATAGCAAGATAATATTTTAGTGTGATAGAAATACTTGGACAACTGTGCAGCCTTTCATTACTTGATGAGATCAAACCCAGGGTGACAATGAGTGAGCGTTTGTGCAAGAAATTGGTGTAACCTCCAACCCGTGGTAGACAAATGAAATAATTTTAATGTAAGAAATTAGTTTATTCTTATTTTGTTGCAAACAGCCCACGTCACCATTCATATCCGTATACTTTGTTTTGTGTTAGTCTACATTAATTTTCATCATTTTTGCACTTGTGGATAGTGCTTATGACTAATTTGTAGGTTGTGTGGTGCCATATTGACTTAAATAGACTGCATTTTAATGCTATTATGAGCATTTTCTAGTAAAATAATTTAATTACATTGACATTTAATGCTATTGCAGTGGATAATTGACTGCAGATCAAACCCATAATATGTAAGAGCTACCGGGAAGGTGCACAAATTCAGTTGGTTCAGCATAAAGTTATTCACTGTACCTCCTTTAAAAGGAATGCAGCCTGAGGAGCCGTATTCCGGTCTGTCCGTTCAGTAATCGGATGACTTTTAAACCCTGTTTCTTAACACTGCCTCCCTTTGTCACCTTCTTTCATGTGACCATCTCTAACAAAAAAAAGTCTTCTCTCTGCGAAAAGAGGTGGAGAGACGCGGTCGTTATGGTACACAAACAGTGTATAAACATTATTTGCCAGCTATTGGGAAGGAGTGAAGTCTTATTCTGTCAAATTCAGTGGGAAAGCTAGCACTGACTTAAAGCCAGAGCTTCACCCAGGATGACTCCGTGCCAACAGAAAGGCATCCAGATCTCTGGAATCCTTGTTATGATTTTTTTTTTTTTTTGTTCCGGCATCAGTTTCTCAATCAAAGATCTGTTTGGTTATGTTTTTAGTTTCCCTTGCATTATATCAGATGAAGCAGTCACAGAGACTGTGAGATGAATCCTCACTAAGAAAACAAGTTAAGCTTGAACAGATTACATCTGGTTACTTGGGAAAAAAAGAAAAAAAAGAAATAATTTCCTAATCTAACCAAAGTGCAGGTGTGGTAAGCTTGATTCTGGCTGTTGTAACCTCAAGGTAATAGAAATAAAAATTATTTGATCAGAGCATGAGAGGAACAGTTTATTATGCTGTTAAAATGTACACCCAGGTCAATATTGTTAAAATGTACACCCACTGACTACTGATGGGTAAATTCCTTGCATGGGTTTTCCTGTTTGCCAGCCTTACCTGTATGAAGGAATAAGTTTTGATTGATCTCTTCTAAGTGGGTGTCCATGTCAGTGTGGCCAGTTTGGTTTCTCACATTTATGATTCTCTGAGAGTCCCCGTGTTTTCCGATAAGGTGACATTCCTGTTTCCTCAGCCTCTGAATACCAGTAGCTACAGGTTTGATACCTTGGGCTTTCCAAGCTGCAGATTATATCCTGAAATACATCAACTCCTATTCTGATTTTACTGACTTTGGGCATTGTGTGCGCCCTGTTGGAAAATCCCCTTAGTTTTCCAACCTCCCTTACGTACACCCTACGGCACCACTTGGGCTGAAGGAAGCCGGGGCTGTATCTGCCCGGCTCGTCACTGGACAGATGATTCTGGCAGCCCTGGCAGAACAAAGCAGCACAGAAAAACTATTGGCAGCTTTACATCCTGGTAAAGCAGTTAGGTAGGGAAAGCAGAAATGGTAACGATGTGGGTAACAACTGCTCGTGGGCTTTAGGAATGAAGAAAGCTCATGCCAGCCTTCCAAGGTGGAGAACAGTACACAGCCGAGGTGATGGCACAGCCACAAGTGCCCAGCATCTGGGGGAAGGCTGAGCCCAAGGTGAAACCGCTGCAGGCGAAGGCCAGGTCACCCCCCTGGTCTCAAATCCACCTGCAGGAGGATTCATCCAGGCCCAGGGTGTTGATCACAAGTGGACTGGAGAGGCAGGAGCCTTGTTGGGTGCGAGGGTGTCCCTGCAGAGCACGGGAGTGTCATAGCACTGAAATCCTGGGACAGGCAATACACTCAGAGCCCAGTGTACCCACCCCGGTCAGCAAGTCCGTCTGAAACGTGGCGACTGGGCGCTGCGTAACAAAAGGGTCCTCGCAGGTACCCCACCCTAAATTTCCCTGTATTACCCCCAAATATCAAACCAGGGCAAGTTAACCAGATACAGAAGGGCTTCACTAGCCTTACCAACTTTTCTACTTTTTTTTTTTTTTTTTTTTTTTTTTTCCTACTGGGAGGAACTGGCACCATGAACCCCTTTACACCCTATATGTGTGGGGTATTTGGAGGTTCTCCTCTGCACTACAGAAACCTGAGAACTTCTCCGTGCTGAAATTCAGACGCTTCTCTTTAAGCCATGAAAGGAGTCAATTTTGCTACCTTAATGGAAGCAGATACCAGAAGTTCAGGCAAGAATTGTAGGGATTCCTGAATGACCTTTCGTTGTCCTGTGACTGCAGGATGCTTCTTTGCACACTCCTGTATTTGTTTTCCTTTACTGTGCTTAGCACCTCTTTAAATGATTAAGAATGTAATAGTTTTTGGAGCTGCTGTAATCTGCTGAGCTGCTGCTTTCCTCTTTCTACTGACCTACTCTCACGATGTCAAGTTGGAGAGGAAATTTTTGAAGGACAGCTTCTGATGGCATCTGTGAGAGAGGCAGCAGTTCTTTGGACCAGGGATCAGCTGTACTTGCCCTACCAAACCCGATCTGTACGAAGGGCTGAGGATTTCTCCTTCTTTGTCTGCTTTTAAGGAATATAGTATAAAAGGGTGCGGTGTAAAAATATCATATAATAAAAACATTAGGGTCATCATCTCTAATAAATAAGTGGGTAGGCTGCATTTCTTTTAATTTCCTCCATTGATTTTTTTTTTTTTTTTCCTTTTTTCTTCATATGTAGCCTGTAGGTTGGTTTTGCCATTATTTCTTCTTCTGGTACACTGAAGTCCGCAGTATTCATGTGAACAGCAGCTTTGGTAACTCATTTAAAATTCCTAATTTCTTGATTCAGTTATTTGCTTACAAGGTTTTTAAGGCAGGACATGTGCAAAACAGATTGCTCTCTCGTTTTGAGCTCTCATGGAATATGCTTTGGGTGTGAAATGAATGTTTTTGTTTTGACCGGAAAAAAATGCTTTCTTTTTGATTAATCTGAAGGGTTCATTCTTATGTATTCCACTATTTTTAAAAGCTGTTCTTTACCTCTGCTAATAGTTCTCTTCCAAAGGAATGTGATTAGATTCTCATTACTCTTTTTTTTTTTTTTTAAAAAAAAAAGACACCAAGAATTACTTTATTTTTAATAAAGATCTTTTAATCCTAGTAGAAAATCTTTATAAGAGGACCTTCTGTAGTGTAGAGAAATTGCTCCCATCTGTGTTCCCAAACCAAGTGGTGCAAATATTTCTGACTGGTTTCCCCCTGTAGGAGAGGTCTTACCTAGAAGCAGCTCGCTGAATTCAGGGAACCTTCAATAAACCTGGTCCAGTGTAAATTGGATAGAAACATCATCAGTAAGATTTACATCAAGTTTAAAGTGGCTAGAATTCCAGGAAAGTACATGCTCAGAAATCAGAACTGATTTGACCTGAATACATCACTCTTGTTAACTTGAGTATGTGTTGTGGAATCATTATTCAAGACGTTCATGTTCAAACCGTTTACAATTCGGAAAGAATTTTCCTGATGGAGCAAATAATTGACTGATAAGTACTTCCACTTTTGACTGTATTCATTGTTGCTATAACCCCACTGAACTTTCAGCAAGTCTGAAAGGCAGTGAAATGTTCATTAATAATTATGTTGGTACAGAAGGGAACTTTAAGAATTCTAAATGTTTTTGTGACTGGATCAATAATGAATTATTTTTCTAGGAGGCGTTCTAATGCTTATTGTTACAGCATTTGAGAATAAAAGAAGAAAATGCAGGCCACAACAGGAGTGACTTTAGTTCATTAAAGGGCAAAAATACGTTTTTTTTGTATGACCAAAACAGGGCTTACTGCTAAAGCTAAAAACTAGACATGTCATGCTCTCTGCTTTTATTCTTTATGCAGTGTTCTTTGCTGTATTGCCCCTAAAGAAACTACAGTGAGGACAGATATTCCTTCCCCACCCCCCACCCCCTGTTCTGCTGTATGTAGAGGACTTAACGTGATAAAAAAGGCACTGCTTTACTAGTAACGCAGCGTTAGTCTATTGGGGTTACAGCTACGTTGGAGGTGGGGTTGGGATGGTGGGTGGGTGGGTGCGATGCCTGAGCGAGCAGGTGTCTGCTTGCTTGGGGAGCAGCTGTGGCAGCAGTGTTGCAGCAGCCCACCAGCCATCCCAGGAGTAAACACTTGAGGTCCTTTTTGGACTTGTACAGGTCATGTTAGAGCTTAGGTGAACACAGTTTGGTGAACACAGTTTCATCACTGCCAAAATGTTAGTTGGAGCTGGCTTGAGCCCACCTGTCCGTCCTGCTGGTGCCCATCCTGACCACAGTCCCTCATGTGCCCCTTGGTAGCTCCTGAGGAGGTCACCAAGTCTTGCCATAGGCCCATCGCTTCAGTAAAAGTAGTAAAAATTCTTCATTTCTATATTAGTTGCCATGGAGATACTTAAATATTGATACTATGAATGAGTTGTGGCAAAATAGATTTTTGAGTGCTTCAGTCTGTGCTGTTACAAATGTGGACGCTGAGTTGCTCGGACACTTTCGCATCACCGCGTGCACCCCAAAACTGTGGCTGAGGAACCTCTTTTTGCTCTCCAAGCCAATCTTTCTCCTTCCATAGAGGAAAAAATTACTTTAAAGAAAAAGAAAAACAAAAGGCCACCTCATCCCTAGGCACAGCATTTTACTTCGTTCTGATCAGCGTTGGCAGCTGTTCATTTTCTGCGTGAGTGAGCTCAGGAGTCATCATTTAACTTCCAAGTGACGAATGCGGTGTGACACTTGCCTGTCTCTATCCTGCTGGCGTTTACTCTCAGCCTGACAAACCCCTTCTATTTCTTCCTGGATCCACTAGTAATATTTCATTGAACTAATTATTTATCATGTTTCTGAAGTGGGTCAGAAAGCCAATCATCTAATAGAGACGGCAACTTTGTCGTGCCATGCTTGGGTGAATTCGCAAGGGAGGGAACAACCCAAGCAGCAATGTCGGTGTTACGGAGAAGGGGGCTTCAGATTCGAGCAGCGAGTATTACTAGACAAAAAGTTGATTTCTCTGAAACAGATTAACTTTTACTGAGCGATTTATTCACTTACCATCCTATTTCCATTTTGAATGTACTTCTTCATCCGTAAGGATGCTTTTTTTTTGCCAACATTTTTCCTCTTAGGCTCAACAAATAGAAATTAATCACAGTCATTTTGAGAGAGAAAAATGAGGGTTACTGTTTATGTAAAAGTTTAAAGAGAATACTGGTTTCCTTGTTGTTTTTAAGTGCAAGTTGGCAAGGCTGAATCGAACTGTTCCAGCATCGTTTCACTTTGCTGTTTTGTTTAGTGCACGTCAGACTGTGTACCGTGACTGTGGATGTTAGTTTCAAAGTAGTAATAGGCAGCATCTCCGATAGATATTCCACATAAATGGATTAAAAATGTTAAAGTTCAGTTTTGTACTTAGTAATACTTAGCTAATCTGTAATGCTTTAGAAGTTAACACGTGCGGATATGACTAATGCAGTCAGTGCTGTGGAGCCAGCGCTCTTCAGCAGTGCCACCTCTGTAAGGAGAAAAGTCATGCAATCGATAGCGTGGAAGAGTAACAAACCCTTAAAATATCTTGGGTAAACGTTTTCTTCATCATGTTTGCGGATATTTGGTATTAGTATCTGAACTTGAAGGATTTCAAGCAATGAAAACAGCTGTTAGTCAAGGATTTTGAAAACGCGTTACCCCGGTCGCTATGTGAGGGGCAATTTTTAGTATAAATGGATGCAACTTCACCAGTGACTGGAGATGCACATAAAATTTCTTCCAGCTGAGAGTGTGTCTTTTTCTCCTCTGTCAAGTGAAGAGCGTTTTGTTCAGAAAGAATGCATAGTGTAGCATTTAAGTGCAATGCTTTTTAGCCTCTGCAGGAAATTTAGGTTAAAAGCTGAACTATAGAGAAGCTGTGAGCCAAATTTTTTTTTATTGTTCTGAACCATAAACCAAATGCGTATTTGTGTTTGAACCAGCAAGGATGTAATAAAGCATATGACCTGGTATAACTCGGAATATATTTCTCTTTGAAAGGTGAGGGGCAATGCTCTAATCTGATAGATGGAGGGATTTAACAGAAAGGCTCTTGCCACTTTTACTCAGTCGGGTTTGAAGCAGTTGCTTCAGGGAAGTCGCGTCGTGTTGGCAAAGCCTGCTGCTTTTAAATCAGCTTCTTTTCTCGCTACTGCTAGAAACCACTAACCTCAGGAATGAACTATTCCAGCCTTAGGTCCCGTCAATATGCGCATTCTACCAGCAGAATAATGCATTTCCATAGCATCAGGCTGGCAGGCTTCTGGAGGGATGTTAACTGTAGCACAGGCTTGGGGAGAGCAAGCAAGATGCTCCCTGGTTCTCCTTCAGGCACCCGTGTACAGAAATACCAGCTTCAGTTTTGCTTTGGCGATTGCATTACTCTGCCGCCCTCACCCGCCTGAAATTTTAGCTTATTATTAACCCTTCAGCGTGGGAAAAGCTAGCATTTCTGGGCCGTTTTTTTAAAAAGTGTTTCATTTCGAAGTGCATAGAAGAGGCATCGGTGTGAGCGTGACCACCAAGGTTCAGAAGGGGCATTAGTTATGAATTGGAATAACTGCAGATGAGGCTCATCTATTACAGATTTTTTGTGATGTGTGACACTATTAACTAGGTTAAAAGGACATTTTTTTTAAAAAAGTAGGAATATAGTTACTTTTTCAGGGTGTTTTCTCCCTTTGAGAAACTGTCAGATGGCAGAAGTGGGCAAAGTGGTGCATTTTTTAGCATATAGGTGTTTGTGGGAGGTGCAGACCAGTGAGCTGTACTATACTGGTGAGCTGTACTGTCGATCTTGCTCCTCTTATCAGCCTGATTATTCCCAACGTAAGAACCAAGCACTCTCAGGGTGGTTGTATGCTTGTGGTGATGCTTTTTCAGATATTTAGGCCTACAAAGTATTGGGAGATTTGGGGAATTGGATGGGGGACCAGCTTTAAAATAGCTTGTTCCTGCACAAAATAACTTGCTTGGGGTGGTTAGCAGACTCAACCAGTAAGTCTGGTTGTAAATCAGCCCTTTCGTGGGCATGGAAGATACTAGAACTGAATGCAGAAGGGGGAACAGTCCTGGTTTACATCTTGAATCTTTAATGTATTCTTTTTTATTTGGATTTCTTTATGTCCTAGCTTTCTCTGGGGTTTTATGTTGTTCTAGGTGTTGGGTTGTTCTAACACTTTCAGCACATCACACAGAGGATATTGGTAGATTGGCCCCATATTACAGTCACACAAAGTTGTGACAACAGAGTATACCTGAAAAGTTCATGATTCTCATTGTACGTGCCCCTGCCTTTAACTCTGCTCATGTTTTGCTCGAAAGTAATTTGTATTGCCTCATCAATTTCTCTTTTGTTTAATGTAGTAAAGTTTATGCTGTTGGGCATATTCCATAATCGTGCCCATTTCAGAGCTCAAATAATTCAAAAAGGTGTATTTGACAGTATTGATCATCGAGATGACTTCCTATTAAGTCGTCTTCTTTCTAAAAGGCAGCCATTAATTATGCCTTTTTTTCTCTCTCTTAGGTTGTTACTAATTCAGAACCCATTATCCTTCTCTCCTTTTCCTCTGCACAATCTCTTTACGAAAGGTCTTGACCAACGTTAAATAAAATTAAGAATCAATTTTGAATGTAGCTACAGGCTCCCACTTGTTTACCATTTAAGAACGCCCTGAAAGAACAGGCTACAAACCGTCAGCTTTCCATATAAAGCCAGTTGTCTGGTTTATCCAGTCTGTATTTCTCACGCAGCTGCCTTCTCCTGTCTCTTTACCTGATGCTTTGGGGCTGCTCCTGCGGTTTGCTGGCTGGAGCTACCCTGAAGACTTTTTGGGACTGTTCTGGCACGTTGCCAGTCCTGGTGCTCAGCGTGACTCTGCCTCATGGCTTGGGGAGTGGTTGAACCCTTGGCTCTTTGATGAGGCAGTAAGCTTTAATATTAATTTTAATTTTTTTTAAATGGGTCATCTAGCATTCTGCAGTTCTGGGATCTGGGAATAGCTTGCCTTACTCCTTACGATTAGCAGGTATTTTTCTTCTTGGCTCTGCTCCTTCTCCTTGTAGCCTTCAGGCTCTCAGCAAACTGTCTGGCCCTGGGCATTTAATTTTTGAAGGTGTTGTGTAGATTTGTGTCTCTGACACCATGCTGTAATTTCCTTCTAAGTTAGGGCAGTCCTCTTAAATAAAGTCGTATGATTTGTTTAACTCTTTGTCATCTTGATGCCTTTTATTTCTGCCTTTATCCTTTAATAGTTAGTCGACAAAGGGCTGATTTTTCTTCCAGACCTTTCTTCTCCCAACTGACCCAGACCCATAGGCCATACAGCAACCTTGATACTAAGCAATCACTTACATTTTCTTTCCTAAAATAACGAAATGTACAATGAAATAAGCTAGATAGTGCTAGTATCCTGCTGCTTAGGCAGGGATGGGATCCTGATGGGATTTGGCTGCAATGAACTTGCGTCCAGATTGTTATGCTCAGCCCCCTTAGACAACATGCATCCCAGAATATATCAGTTGCTTAAAAAATCTGATCCTTCTTATCCTGTCTTGGACCAGTAGATGTTTTTCTCCTCATACCATTGATTTATGCCTAAGTCGGCCTTGCCATATCTATTGCCATGCCAGATTCATGGCACAGTTTAGAGCTAAATGGTACCACATCGCTGGAGCCTGGTTGTAGCTGGCAAATCTGGCTACTTCCCCCGTTATCATGAGCATCTGATTCTTGGTAGGTGATACCTCTACATACTCAAGTCTGCTGACATCGTCAGCAGTGTTAGTGCCCAAGCCCTTCGTTAGTCCAGTGCAAACAGTTTCTATTTGTTGGGTTTTTTTTGCATTACAAGTAATTTTTACCGTGCCAAAACCTACATCAGAATTTGCCTATGCACCTCTGGCCCTTTCTGCACTTTTATAGTGGGGGAGGTGGAGTTAAACACGTCTCATGGCCTTTGCATGGATGTAATTCAGTGATCCTTCTTTATCGTTCCTGGGACACGCTCTGGCAAGCTCAATCACAGCAGTACAAGTGGACATGCTGAAAGAGACCCGGTCATTCAAACCTGAGCAAACTGCCCTGTCCAGAGAGACGTCAAGAGAGAACATCATCTCTACCTCTTCCTCCTCTTCTGGAGATCTCTGGACTGGAGAGGGAGCAGGAATACCCTTGGTGTGCCATGCGACAAAGCAGGAGAGCAGGCAGGTTGTGAAGTGTCTTACCCCACCGCAAGCAGAAGATACGGCAGCACGAATTCTTAGGAGTTACCAGGATGAATACAGACTTACTGGAAAAGGTTCTCCTACGCATTAGGTGCCACGTCATCCTTTCCCACTTGCCCAGCATCATTTCTAGCCCACGGCTTTTGTCTGCCCTTTGTTTCCATTCCTGTCTCCTTTAAGAAACACCCATTTGTGATCCATTCTGTAACTGTCGGGCATGACTTTGATTTTTAGAGGATCTGTTGTAGCCCTGGTGATTTCTGCTGCCTTGCTTTGATCTTGCTTGTAGTTTTAGTTACGAGATTAATAAGCAGCAGCTTCCACTGCTAGATATTTTATAGGTACGTATGGCTGCTGTAGCTCTGTTGTCTCCATTTAGCTCTTTTTAACCAACCTCCTCAAAGCTTTAAAGGTTCACAATTTAGCCATTTAAAATTCATCACAGCTGCTTGTCCTTGATGATTGTTGTCTATTAGTTTTTCATGCACAATTGCATACTCGCGGCAATTGCAATACAACGCTTCTCCCACATTATCTTATAAAGAAAATGCTACAGTTTCTACATCTTGCACAAGATGTAATTGAGAGCAGTTTTCTTTATTTTATGCTGCAGAATTCTCATACAGAGCCAATATTTTCCTTTAAATTGCCTTCAGTATGTTCTTTAACTACCTGATTCTGTGAAATCTGACATCAGAGAGATTTGATAAGGTTTATTCTCCTATGCAAAGATAATCTGTCAACAGTATATGCACAAGGTTTTCTCAAAAAGTTGCCGTTTGCTAAGTCAGTGGTATGTTTCCAGTAAGGTAAGGAATAAAGTCTCTTCAAATTGTCACTGAATGACAGGCTTTGCTTGCTGTAGGCTGTGTGACGAGCAGAGGGAGGTATTTTAGGCTGTGATTTTGAACATTGGCACAGTTGTGTGCAAGAAGCTTTCATAAGAGTAGCAGAGTATTCCTTTCCCATCTGGTATATTCATGTTTTCATGATAATAAATGAAATCTGTGCTTTCAAAATGGGAAGCCATTTGAATTAAACTGTGTCTAAATATTTGCAGACGTCAAAATGCATTTTTCAGACCTTGAATGAAAATTGCATCGAGAAATATTTGTGGGTAGGAGGTAGTGGCTGAGTGTTTAATTTTGGCCATGAACTTAAAACAGACCAGTTGTCATCCTCTGTAGCTTAGTAGACTAAAAGATGATTTATTTTTTTTTTATTATAACTGCTTAAAATTCACTCATATACATAGAATAGGTTCCTCTTCTACCATTTTAAATAAATGAAGCATTTACTTTTAAAAAATCAGTAGTTTCCTCTTGTTACATGTTCTAGAAATGGTATCTGAAAATGAGGGAAAAAAATATATGAAAACTTAAATTCTCTAGTAAGAAAAACCTACGTGCCCAGCTGTGGGTTATCAGCTGGGGCCTGTAAAACAAACAATATCCTGCAAAGATTTCATGTGGTGTAGGTAAGTTATTTAGTAGCTGCTCTACGTTACACTGGTCTGCCCTTGGCTTGAGAAACACAGGAGTGTCCTAATCAAATCTCTCCTAGTTCTGCTGATGAGATGGGCAACTGCAGACAAGGACCAAGGCGCAAGGCTTTGAAGCTGATGACGTCTGTTTAATTACCTTAAGATTCATTGCTTTCCCACTTCTTAATTAAGCTGAAGTAATCATGAGACCTGTTTGACAACTGTGCTCTAAAAGTCTTCAGTTTGTTACTCCTCTATTTGATAAATGGGCAGGTAGAGGCTAATTAGTTTTAGTCCTTTTGCTAATTCTCTGAAATTAAAGAAGGGAGAGGTTATTTAGAAAGATGTTTTGGAGTCTTTCTTCTACAGAAACCATGGTAGTAATAGAGAAAGTGTATAGAATGGAATTTAAAAGGTTCAACCAACCACCCAGCCAAGAAAAAAATCCCCACAACCTAAAAAGCCATGTGAATTTCCCACACTTTTGCTGTCCGTGAGACATTAGAATATTTTTACAGGCTTGAGGACTTCATCTCCTCTAGGGTGTTGGCAAAGAGTCATTGAATGAGGTCTGCAGGCAAGCAAAATTACAGTTTTCCAATACTTGATTTTTATTGTTAGTCGGTATGAGGATGTTGCCTTAATATGATTATTATATGTATGTGGTACTAAATGTCACTATGTGATGGTCAATATTTACGTTAATGACTGAAGAAAACCAGGGAGGCAGATCAAACAATTTTCCTTTCAAAGTGTTACTGTGACATCAATATCAAAATCCAGCTGGTGCCATGTTAACAAGGCGGTGATTCCCATGGGAGCCTCGCGATAGCCGGGCACTCTGCAGTGCTGTTCGCGATGCAAGATCGTGCTAGGTCACGAACCGTGAAAGCATAACTATACAAAGCATGCACCGAAGTCAGTTTTCATACCTATGTACATACTTTTCCTGCAGTGAAGTAGTATTGGACTAAACAAAGTAAACGGACAGGACACCGATACGTAAAAGCTGTGTAAATAATTCGCTGTCCCTTCCTTGTGGAAGTCTCCATGAATGGCTTAAGGGTAATTATATTAACAGGTGGGGGATAACCAGGTGGATTTTAAATTGTGACCGTAAATATCTACAGGAGTAGCAGCAATTTAGTAAACTGTAGAAGATAAGCAGGATTAGACAACTTCGAAATGTGTCAGCATCCACATTTGGATTTTGAAGCCCTTGTCCGTCGCATGGTTACAGAGCATTAGGCTTGTGCGGGATGAACGGGCAGGATGTTTCTTCTTGTGATTCGTTTATAAATGATAATAAATATTATATCAACTGTCAGATTCCTGCTTATTTCTGTCTTTGATCTTGCTGAATAAATGTTTTATTAAGAAACAGATACTTAGAAAAAAGACCTTGTCCCTTTTTTACCCTGCTGGATTGGCTGTTTGCCATTTAGCTGCAGGGGTGGTGTGGGCCAGCTAGGTTATGTAGCTGCTAATGAGTTAATCCAGTCTGCAGTTTTCACAAGCCCTCGCTAATTTTGTACTCATAAACATATTATCTAATTATCTTCCTGGACTAGAAGAAAGGTGCATTAGACCTTAGGAATTCCAGCAGCAGAGCAGAGAGAAAACCACGACGTGGATCTGAGACACAGTTGCATAGTTCCGTCGGTTTTGTTCCAGCATTTTCCCAGACCTGGATTGCTGGTTTCTCCACTCTGGGGAGCGGGCTGCCTTCCTGCCCGCTCAAAGAAGCACCAGCTACGGACTGTGTCTACCTTGTGCTGTTAATGGCCGTGGAGACAGGCTGCGTCGTTGCTGCTGCTGGCTTTCGTGGGTAAATGACATTGATTGTCATTTGGCCCCAGGTAAGCAGATGCTTCCACAAATACGTTCTGAAGACAGAACTATCGACAGACACTTATTAGTGTGGAAAAAGATCTGACTAACTTGACCTATTTGGAGCAAATCTTTTGGAGTACTTGCTTGTAATGTTCACCCAACTCTTATCTACCCCGGCAATGTGCGTATGAGATCTACGGTGTTTATACCTTCAGCTTCTATGCTGTATTTTCAATGCATCAGTCACACTAAAATACCCCAAATAAAAATAAATGTAAGTCATTTGGTGTAGCACTTCCAGTATTTCAAAGATTCTCTGCTGTCTTGATCTTGAATATCTGATTTCACTAACTTGTCTTTGAAAAGACTATGCTTTTTTGCTTCCACTGGTGTTTCAAAAGCATCCAGGTGACCCTGGAATCCTGTTGGGAAAAAATGGCATTTTCCCAGCCTGATACATTGTTCCTAGGGGACCCACACAGGATACATGCTCTTTCATCTCTCTCTTAAGAAATTTAGACCTATAATTTACAGAGCCAGTTTGGGGTTTTGTTTTTCCTATTTTTTTCCTTTTTCCTTTCTCACTATGTTTTTCTTATTCTGAGAGAATAGAACATTGTCTCGTTTCTTCTTGCTTCAACAGAGCAAGCCTGTCTTTTCAAGGACAGATCATTAATTCTTGGTTTATCCTGCTAAATTTTGCATGCCAATATTATCGAAGTCTCCAACAGACATGTTTTGGAAGCCTTTTCTCAAGTATCTCTGTAGCCCTCAGGAATCATTTTCTTTCATATGTTTCATTTGTTGTTGCTGGGCTGTGGCTCTTGGTGGTTGTTGTTGTTGTTGTTGCGGGGGGGTTGGTTTGGATGGTTTTTTGTTGGGGTTTTTTTTGGGGGGTTTTGTTTGTTTGTTTTTGTTTTTCTTTTTTTTTTTTTTTTTTTGTGTTGGTTGTTTTTTTTTTTTAGT
>JAVJGJ010000032.1:30785275-30803375 GCA_035590215.1 Microhierax caerulescens | reverse complement strand
GGGGGGTTTGTTTTTTTGTTTTTGTTTTTCTTTTTTTTTTTTTTTTTTTGTGGTGGTGGTTTTCTTTTTCTCCTACTGATGTATGTATTTTAATCAATCCTGTTTCTCTAGAGGATCATAGCTCCTACTCCTCCCCAGGTTTAGCTACCTAGAAACCTTCCAGAAGTTTTTGATTCCCCAGAGCAGACTGTTCCCTATGTGCATTTAATATTTCATAGCTGTAAGTCATCCAAACCGAAACCTTGTGATTGATTTGCCGGTTATAGCTACCAAACAAAAGCGTTCTTGATGCTGAATGCACGTGGCTCTTCAAACCAGATGGTTATGAGGAGGAGGAGGAGGAGTTAAGCAGCTCAATAGCTTGAACCATGAGGTCACGCTGTAGAGCGCCTGATGTCATCGTTTCAAGTGATTACCTGCTGACTTTTGGAGAGAGGCATGCACAATAGAGCAGAGAGTAATCAAAGACAGAGCCTGAAGCAGTTGTTCCTGGAAGGTTCTGGACCATCTTCCTCTTATTCTCTTTTTCCTTTCTTCTTTCTGTGCAGAGTTGGGAGCGAGAACAGTTGTTTAAATGTTTCATGTGTGCTTTTGTTCACAGTTCTATTACTCAAACAACTTCAGATTCGTGCTTTTTGGTGTTTGAATTTCCGAGGAACCTGAACACCCACGGCTCTCACTGCCTTCCATTTTGCAGTTGGAAGCACTTGAACTTTAACCATCTGATTGTTTAGGCTGCCTATATTTTCCCCCCATCCTCTTTATTCTTTATTTATTTTATTCAAATTAATAGAGTAATTAATATCTTTTAAATGAACAATTTATGTTAACGTATTTGAGGAATTTTATCATACTCAAAGTCAAATCCTCCTTTCTGCAAAAAGCAATTGAAACTTGATAATGCTGTTTAAATTATTTTGGCATGTTCAGAGATGCTTAGATTTCAACTTCACCTCCTGCACAAAGGGGAATTTAATCTGTTAAGACATAAAGACAAACTAGTTTCATTTTGCTTTGCTATGAGTACTCTGAACACATGCTCAGTGTATCTCTTCTTGTTTCTGGAAGAGTTCAAAGCCAGAAGCATTTGCTTATTTGTGATGCTGACTTAGTCTTGCCGTGAACCTTGTAGAAACTGATGCTTCTATGAAATCCTGGTTCCTATGGTTGTGTGCATTTATGAGAATCTCAGCTGTTGTTTAAAGGCAGGTGTTTGCGTATTATTGTCATTATGTTGGAAGCAAATTTGGAAACATGAGCCATGCTGTCCAGAAATTTGCAAACAAATATGCAAATATATATGTTTCAATCTAGTTTTGTAATTGGGGGGTGTGGTTTGTGATGTTGGAATACTTAGTCTGTCTTATAAACAAAGGCTAGTGAAGAGTCTTTATTGCTAAATTTCCACTGTGTAGAGTCAGAGTTTTAAAAGACTGTCCAAAAAAAGCCTAAAAAAATATCTTTGCTTACTGGTGTAACTTTCTGTTGTTAGCCACTGACTGAGGTTATGAATAAGTGCTAATTGCAGTGGCACTAGAAATTCTAGCAAGGATGAAAGAGAAAACAGTGGTTCACCCAAACCTACTGTTCTCTTTGGTTCCACACGCAGATCAAAATAGAAATTCTGCTGCATTCAAGGGCTGCTTCTTGGGTTGTATCACTGATGCCTTGTTCCATCGTGTAAACTTGTGGTTGTAGTCTTTCAGTCTGAATGAAAAGATTCACATTTATAGAACAACTTGCAGTTGGGGAACTACATTCTGAACTGGATGCCAAAGCTAGATGCTGCTGTCTAAACTCACGTTTCTCACACGCTGCCAGAATTCTACAGTCATTGCTCCTTCTCACCCTACAGTTTTCTGGACTTCGATAGTTCATACTTGTATATTTTTAAAAATTATATTATAGCTCATATCTGTGCATAGAGCTATGGTGGTTGCTTATCCAGTGTGTTAATGAGTTACATTTCTTCTCAAGATGATGTTCTGAGAGTCTTTTAGGCACCAAGAAATCCAAGTTCTCGTTATCGTTTCTGCAGAATACGCAGCTGTGCCAAAGAAGGTGCCAGATTTTAGTCTGGTCTGAGTAGCTGCGATTGTCTCTAGACATGTCATTACAGGGGAAAAATTCACCTAGAGATTTTACATGCTCTGTGTGTATTAATTGCTCTTTTGCCAATACACTGGTAAACTGTTTTCTCAACTGTACGATGCTCGTTTTCTTTGGGTTGCAGGGAATCACATTTATTAGGTGATGCAGGTTCTAAAAATTTGCATGCTTTATGGATCTGAAAATTTGCCTTTCCTCTCTGGAGCATCATCAAACTTGGGTCATTGGTGTCAGGAGAACTGCTAGGATGCCTTTTGCTTCCACCGTCTTTAAAATAGCTATACTTTTCTTGACCGATCGTGGGTAGAACACCTACCCTTCTTCTTACGTAGACCTGTGGGTTTGTACCTCTTGGTAAACTCTTAATTTCTTAAATGTCCATCTCCTCTATTTGTCTTTTCTTTTTCTTCTCTTTTTTTTTTTTTTTTTTTCTTCCCCCCCCTTTAAATGTGGTGCCCAGAAATACAGCTCAAGGGCTAGTTCTCCTAGGCTGGTATAGCAAAGCATCTGTGCTTCTGTTTTTATTGCGGGTTCTCTCGGCAGCGCAAACAGCTAGGCACTTAAAGATAATTAAATGAACGCTCAGAGTCTGCAGCTAATGACAAAGTTGCAGAATTTGCATTTTTTTTCTTTTGCCTGCTTTCCCCCAACATCTGAGATTTTTGTCTCAAGTCTCAATTTGGATGACTTCTGGCCTCATATAAAATATTCATTAACAAGAGTCAGAAAGGTTCCGTTAAATACAACAGAGTTTTTCTGAAACTGTGGTGCAGATTTTTTTTTTTTTTTTTTTCTCTCTCCCCCCCATCCCTGCAAGAATCCAAGCAGAACATCTTTCATTGTAGAGGAAAGGAGGCTGAACCTCCTGGTGCATCTTCTGCAGGTAGGCATCTTGCAGCAGCACCAGTGCTGGCGCTCAGGTTGTGCGGTCACGGTCATACCTTGAGCCCAGGACCCAGCCGCACTGATGTAACCCACAGAGATGCTGCAGACACAGACCGGAGAGACTGTTCCAACAGGTCAGGTCAACAGGATGAAAGATTCATATCAGATTCTCAGTGTCAGTGTCCTCTTTTCACCCAGGCTGTAAATACCTTGCCCTGATTTGCCCTGGTTTGTTATTGACAGGGAGCAAACACAGCTGGGCGAAGGGGATGATGTGCTTGGGTAACGCCTGCTTGTTACACACTGAACCATCCTTAATTGTTAGCTGTCAAGCTGGGCCCACAACAGTTACTGCTCAAATGAGAAACTCAGTTTGCTTCTTTTTAAACTACAAAATTGCTCACCATTAATAATGATGCGCATAGTGTTTAAGCGGAGAGGGCATTAAATTAACTTTTCTTCTTGAAACGCATGTCGTATCTAACATGAAAGGCTAATTTGCCTAAAGCTTAACTGGTACCAATAACATAGCTAATTAATGTCAGCTCATAAGACTAATGACTGTTATTTCCAAGTGGTAGCATCAGTTTATTTGGTGCCATGTACAGTGTCTTTGCTTTTACTCGCTTGGCTTTGAATTTTTTCTAAAGCAGAAGTTCTGTCCAGAGTTTCTGCTTTATGTCCTTCACCTGGCAGTCCCAGGAAGCATGTGTTCCCTTCAAACAAAGGACTAGGCAGCTGTGCTTTGCCCTGGATTTCTGATTTGGTTTGGATTGGGTTTTTTTTTTATGGTTTGTGTGTGTAGCTTGGCTTTGGTTCTTTTTTTTATTCTGCATGTTGTTGTATTTCAGCATCATTTCTCTTTGAACCTTTTTACAACTCAAACCAGTGTCTTTCAGTTCTCAGTAATCATGAAGGTAGATCTGTTTTATGACCAAGCTTGCAAAAACCCATCTTCTAACTGGTATGCCTGTGTCAGCACTTACACAAAGCAGGCATTCAGGGAGAAAGTTTTCCAAGGCATCTTATTCTGAAATTCCAGCATTTATACAAGTCATTCTTGTCCCTTGGGATGAACTCTGTTAAATTCAATTGAGTTCCTGTAAACCTAATAATACACTTCCCTTTGCTGTGGGGCGAATGGTGATGTTAAAGCTTCAGGCTCCTGGCTTATACAGTTGCCAAAAGCAAAATTCTAACTGAGTGCAGTGATGATATCCCACTTGAAGCCTATCCTATTCAGTTAGCTATTGAGTATCACCAAATACACAGATGGGAAGAAAAGTGGTCGTGAACTAATAGCAAGGGAGAAAGGAAGAAGAAAAACTTGCGTTCTTAAAACCTTGAGGGTTGCAAGGACAGGAAAACCGAGGCTGAAAAAGACATTTATGTGCTTGTGGAGTTTGAATGGTTTGGGCTTTGCAGACATGTCCAGTATTTGGCAGCTGCAGTTTGAGTAAGTTGAATCACTTGAAAGACCCCATCTAAAGAGGTTGTGAGAACTGGAGTTCCCTGCTAGAACAATAGCGTATTAAGGGGAAAAAAACTCAAAACCAAAACAAAACCAACAAAACAAAACCAACAAACCCAGAGGACATGATAAAGATGTTTAATTTGGATAGAAAGCATCATCCCTGCTGCTTCTATAAGTATTGATGAAGGACAGTGCTCCCTTAACACAAAGCTTAACTACAAATGCACACGTGCAAAAAATCTAACCTCTAAAAGGGCAGAGGTGCGTTTAACCCCACCTGATGGACCCAGCAGAAGGGATTCATTACAGCCTCACTTAGCTCCACTCTTCAGCCAGTTTTGTGGTTGCTCTGTATTACTCACACCTGCTCTGTCCATAGGATGGGTATTGTTTGCAGTGCTGCTGTTCTCACTTATGCCTTTGGGGATTTTGAATGCTTTTTCATCTACTACCACTTTTTTTTTTTTTTTTTAATTCCTGGAGTGGTAACACAGCTGTGTGCCCTTGCCTGCAGTATTATCCAAGTGCTGGCATGTACATTAGCTGCTGTCAGTGGCTGCAGAAAATCAAAGGTAACAGGTCCACAAAATACTATGGGCTAAATTATATATTCATATAAATATATATATTTATATACATAAAAATTATTGGCTACTCCCATTTTCACATTTCTCTAGCAAACTGCTGCATTATATACGTGAGCCTGAAACACCGGTTTGTTCCACCTGCATGTGCAGCCTCTTGCTTTTCACGCCCTCCTGGTCCAGCACGTGTGATCTCAGGCTGTAAATCCCCACTGGGGACGTCTTTCTCCATGGAAGACAGCAGTGGTGTCTGCCTGCCAGTACGTCTGGCTGGCTTGGCTAAGCAAAAGAGTGTTTAAAATTAGATAAAAATAAAATGCATGGAAAGACAAACTGGTACCAAGATATTTCACCCTCAGTCAGATATTTCAACCTGAGCTAGCTGTTAGAGGTTTCAAAAATTAGCTGAAGTTTGTGGCATAGAATTGTTCCTCCAAAAGCAGTAACCGTGGCTGTAAGAAGGGGTGGATGGGCTTTTGGCACCGGCACGTCTGGAAACAGAGTTAAAAAGCACTGTTTCTGCCAAAGGGCCTCACGCAGGGCACTGGAGCCCTTGTTAAGAGATGATTTTTAAAAGCGAGTTAAAATGGGCTTTGGGTTATATTTTACAGAATGTCGGAGAAACAAGTGCCACTGGTAGCTTTGGTGTATTTTGTTGGTAAACGGAGTTCCCCCGCCATTGAGGGACTCCATGTGAACGAGACCTCTCCAAAGGGCTGCTCACACAAAAGCAGCTGCTCAAAGGACTTGTGGTGGCTTCAGCAGTCAGGTGGAAAAGCTTGGGACCCAGGAGGTACAGAATCGGGCTTCAGGGTGGTATCTCAGCCCGTGAAGGAGACTGTTCTGCTCCCCTAACAAGGCAAACTGTTCGGTATCTTTCTGCTCCATGCAGCATCATCCCCTCCTTGCCTTGCTTCCCTCTGTGGAAGCCAATGTGAAGAAATAGGGGTGGCTAAATTCTGTTCAGATGAGTTCGAGATGCCTCAAAGCCTTTAAGGAAAAGGGGCTAAAAGAGGGAAAGGACCGTGTCCATGGATCTCAGCTGGCCTTTGCCTGAGCAAGAAGAGCCTCCGTTGCCTAAATAGCCCTATAGTAAATATAGTATTTATAAATTATAAATCAGTAAAATATAGTAAATAGCCCTATAGTACTGAAAGTGTACTAGTTTCTTACGTTTCCTGGGGGACCTGTAATGGTACGGAGCTGAGTTGTCATCAGTCCTTGTCTTGCTGGGTGCTGAAATAGCCAGTGTGAGAGATCTCGGCCTTCCCTGCCCTGTGCAGCTACCCCAAAAACCACGGTGACACTTTAACGGTGATGTTTAATGGTATCAGTCTGGCCCTACTGGAGCCTCTTTGAGGTGGAGTAGAAATCTTGCTGGCCTCGCATCCCCTCATCTCTGTTTCCAGATGCCCCAGCAAGGGGACTCAGTCAATATTGCAGGGCAGTATCCTGTGGGCTTGGGGCTCTCGTGGGGCTAAACTGGCCGGTCCCACTGCACCTTCTGAAAACGGGAGCTCCTCTGGGTGACATCGGCTGGGCAGCTCGCTTTAGCCCTCTGTGCTCTCTGAGGACTGATCTCGGGGTGTTTCCCACTGCAAATTCATCTCACGAGGTGGGGGGAGAAAGAAATCTACACCGCCTCTTAATTTCTGTGCTGGGTGTTGCGCTGCTTGAGGATGGTGTTCTCCATCTGGCAGGTTTGTCTGTTTCTGAAGAAGTTTGTTATTAGCTGCATGACTACTGGGGGTAAGCAGAGGGAAGGGAGCTGCTGGAATGTTCACAAATGCAGTACCGTTGCAAAAGTGAGCTGTTTTCCTGCCAGTCATTTTTCATCTTGCTCCTCAGAACTGAATGCCTTATTTTCATTTCACTGAATATTTCAATAAAGTCACCTTTTGCCACCAGCATTTATCATCTACATTTTCCTCCTTGCGTCATGCTTAAATCTCTCTATCTTGATTTTGTTGTTTGGCATATATTTATTTATTTACTTGTTTACTTAAAGGCTTATGCCATTAAGCAGCCTGCCACCAAACCAATAAACGGGTAAAGAAATAAATGCGTTAAATCACAGCACAGACAGTTTCTTTAATGCAGAAGCAGCTGACTCTTTCAGGTTCTTAAGAGCTGCATCGTAGCTTTGAAAGTGACAGGCTTGAGCAGTGAATTGAGTTTTCTTGATGGAGCTGACCTCCAGGAATCTCTTCCTTTTCAACTGCAAGAATAAAAACTTTTCCTAGTTTCAAAGTTTGTCTCTTTCGTTAGCTTTCTTTTCTTTTCCTAAACTGCTCTTGATAATGCTGTAAGGCTGGCAGCTTAGACAAGTTGTTTTTATCCCATTTTACCTCTCTGCTTTTTCTTACACTCTGGCTTTTGACAGGTTTACCAAGGAACTGGAACTACCCAAGGTCGCTTACTCAATGAATTCCTTTGTCTTTTTGGATCTCAGGCTCTTCTCTGCTCTGTCCCTAATCGTTCCTTTCAGGAATTAAGCGTATGGCAGCAAAGATGCCTTAAAAACATGACTTTTAAATTTGATGTGTAATAAATTATATGCAAAGCTATACTCAAGTTCAGCCTGAATGAGCAATGACCCAAAGATGCTCTGTAACACTGAGCTATGCCTTCCACAAAACAGACTATAACAAGAAGTGGGATAATAACTTCATTTCCACTTGCTTTCATTCCATTGATAAGGAAAATAGCCCTCTTCTTTACTCTGTTTATCCAACTTTTGGACGATTTGGAGCCAACATAAATAAATGGGAATTGCCGTAAGTAGAGCATCATTCAACCATTATGTAGTTACAAACCAAGTAGGAGCTAAGAAAGTATTCAAAATGCAGGTGCAAAAAACTCGAGAGCCAAAGCAGCATTTCTATTATCCAGTCTAGCTCCGGAGTCTCCTGCAAATGCTCTGAGCTTATTCTCAGTGGAATGATTTGACTGAAAACCAATTAGAAAAATCATATGTGCACCACACTTTTACACAGAGGTACAAACCACTACAAACACCGAGTAACCGCTATTGCTCTTTGATTAGACTTCCTTGTCCTGAGTCTCTTGATAATATCTAAAAGATAATTTTCTGGTTTCGCTGTCTTCAGACAGGCGTTTCTTCTGGGGACAGCGCTACGCTAGCCCCTTCTGCTGAGTTATTTTAACACCAGGGTCTTAGGATCAGGAGTAATGATTGGTATAATATTTTGTGTGTTGCTGGACAGGCAGCAGCATCACCAAGCCGCGCTTGAAGATGCTGTGGACTTTCACCATCATCCCTGAAGGACCAGGGTTTCAGGAGCGGGTGCTGAGAGCCCTTGCAGAGCAGCACAGGTCTCAGCAGCGTGTAGCCCAGCGTGAGCTCTGGCTGGCACATGGAGCGAGGCATTTAAAAAATGGGGTGTGAAAGGAAACTTTAGTGTAATCGTGTGGAACTGAGATGCTCAAAAGATGCTGGGGAGGAGCAGAAAACCTGATGGTATAGGATATGCTTAAATAACTGCAGCTAGGCAGTGGCAATATACTTGAATCTAGTAGTAACCACCCAAACTAGTAACGAGCTACCAGGAGGTTGGGAGCCTTTCTCTGTGAGAGCTCCTTGTTATGTGCATCCTTAAAAACTGCCTTTGCAACTTGTTTGTCTGCAACTATGTGGGTAAGAGGGTAAGTAGGCTCGATCCAGGCTTGGTCCTCACCAAACTGAGGAATTGACAACCACTCTTGCCATTTCTTCTAAAAAATACTCTTAGAAATTTTTGTTCTTCAAGTGGTTTGGTGCAACACTGAGCATGCGTAGAGCACGGGACTCCAGAGAGGACTTAGGAGTGCCAAAACACTTTGTATCTGAATCCAAAACATCCTCATGTGAGTACCCTGGATAGTCACCCTAGCCAAGAAAGGTGAAAGGGAACACAACTTTTGCCGCCTGGGGAAATGTCTGCTTTAAAGTGAGGTGCCTTAGGGGTCTGGGGAAGGTTAGCTAGCGCTTTCTGAAATGTTTTCTGCCTTCGGTGGAAGTAGCTTTCAGCTGTACTTTTCAATACTCTGTTTAGCCCAGATGCCCAGGCACGTGAGTGGCATCTCAAATGATGTCAAAATTAGGAGCAGATGTTGTGATAGACTGCAACCGGTGTGAGATTACCAACACCCAAGTCCTCCCCTGCCAATACCAGAATAAAAATCAGGTAGTATTGTTTTTTGCCATTCCTGTTTTTCTCCTTTGGGTAAACCAGAAGCCAGGAGCAGAAGATGTTTTGTATTTGGTGTGCATTCCACAGCCAGCTGCTACAGTCACTGGGTTCCAAAGGAGAGTGTGTTTTTAACGGGTGTATTGTACCTATTTTTCTTATCTAATATAACAGCCTGTCTCTTTTGTTAAGCTTTCAAGGATTATATCAACTTTCATGACTGCAGTGTGGGATACAAAGGCTATTCAAAGCTGGCTGTAAATGTACTGCTTGGAGGTCAGGAGAAACCTATTGTGGCACTGTGGAGCACCCTTTAAGTTGATTTACTGAGCTAAGTCACAGGTGGGAAGTTCATAGCTGAGGTGTCTCTGCATTGCACTGCAGTTCGTGGATGCATACCTGAGCTTGGGAAGGAATTTCTGCAAAGCTGGTTTATTTTGCCTTTTTTTTAATTTTATTTTTTTTTTTTTTTTAGTTGTGATTCATTGTTCATTTTTAACACAGCATCATAGAAAAGAGGGCTGGTATCACAGTAAAATAGCTCACATCACAAACTGAGTTTGCTGTGGGCTCTCTGTATGATAATAAATATGTCATCTTACCATTTGCATTTGTTTACAATATAAGCACATACACAATGGAAAAATTAAAAAAAAAAAGGGGGGGGGGAAATATTTCTGTGCCTGAAGGATGCATTTGGAGGAAGTGTGGGGCATTCAACTACTGTGTGGCTGAAATCTATGAATGTATGAATGACTAATGTATATTCATGCTGTCAGTAGCAATTGAAGGGCTCCTACTCTCCTGACCACAAGAAATGGCATTCTGGTTTTTGTTCTCCTCCGGTCATTGTGGCTTTTCCACTCTACCCACAGGGAAAATGGCCTTAAGACCCAGTGAAACAGAAAGGATTGCTGGGGGGGAGAGTTTTCAGAAGAATGTTTCTCTTTGTCCATTTTTTCCTGGTTTTTTTTTCCTGTTTTTTTTTTGTTTGTTTGTTTTTTGTTTTTTTTTTAATGTTGTTTGTTTGTTTGCTTTATTTTTTCCCCCTGAATTGGCTCCCATCTGTCCTCTACCATAAAGACAAAGGCTGTGGCAGCGTAAGCTCCACATGCACAAGGACACTCGTGACTGGTTTCATACCTGAGGGCGCCAGGCCTGTTGGAATTACCTCCGACCTCATTTTAATTGCACTCCCACTGCCACATAGTTCTCAAAGCTCACCTCCACTTTGATCAGATTTGTCATGGTGCTAGTAAGAATTACCTAAGGTGTAATCAGCGGAGCAAGCCTGCCTGCCAGGCTTTCCTTGCACGTTCAGGAGCCCAAAGGTAGAATCTACAAGCCCGTGTAAACCAGTGGTTTGACCATGAGCAGTTTTGGTGAGGTTGGTCAGATTTGTGTATTGACAGTGGCTTTTCGTTGAAAAGACCTCCTTCATCTTACATTCCTACTTCGTAAAATGCTCGCAAAGGATTTGTAGCGTCTGGGAAAGGAGCTGCGTTGGAAGAAAAAGAAAGAAAAGATGAGGTGGGGGAGCAGGATTTTTGGACAATGAAAGCCACGTTATCTGCACTTGAACTAATGCATTCACAGTGGCAGTCGTGACAGGCGATAGAGCAAAATAATCCCTAATTGAAGCAATTTGCAAGCTAAATTCCTTATGAGTGACGATGGAGGGTGAAGGAGAGTTACGCAGCTGGGCAGCTGGCGGGTTAGATGGGAATGGTGTAATGGCGATGAAAGCAGCAGCACTGCGACGAGATTGAAAATGTCTCCGTCTCAAGGTATTAAGGTCTCCACAGGAGCCCTGAACAGTTTCAGGGATGAAGTGGGCTCAAAGGCCTGAGGTAGAGAGAGATATTCACCTGAAATATCACGCTACTTTTGCCTGCAAAAGAAAATGGGAGAACACTTGAAAGAAACTTGACCTGGGAGAAATATTTGATTGGGATAAAGATGGCAGCAAAAACAAGGTTGGAGTTTGAACTTCCCTTTGTGTAGGACGCTTGACACCAGTCAGGCTGCTGCAAGTGGAAATAATAAAGCTCTGGTTTAGGTTAGATTCAAACGATGAAGTTCACAGGCGCATTTGAAGATCTACAGGGTCACACCAAGCATTAGTTTTTAGCTTGAATGGCCTCTTGCCATCTGCTTCAGCAACGTCAGTCATGTCAGTTGGAGGTTTTTGTGCTGGTCTTTTTTCTTCTCCAAGTTTTTCTGATCCTAACTTCTAGATGAAGTCTATGTCCAGATATTTTTGGGTTTGGATGGCGGCTTCAGGTCGGTTTTCATGTTTTCTAAATGTTTTTTGTCCTTCTTGAACCGTAACTGCAAATCAGGCTTTTCCTCACGTTCTTCCAAAAAGACATACCTCTGCAGTGGTGTTGTGTCTCCGAGGGTGAGGGTCCTGGGGGGATGCCCGCACGGTGGGGACAGCGTGGCACCCAGGTACCACCCGACAAAACTGCCGAGACAGGGACTCTGCCACCTCCCCCTCTGCAGCAGCACGCTTTTCTTCCTTCATTTCCAAATCCTTTATAGCTCCTTCAGGAAACATCAACCAAGGCTTGGCTGGTGCTTTGTACTGGTGATACACTGCAATATTTCATTTTCTCTTTGGCACTTTTAAACCAGCGATATTTCATCTCTGACAGTGATTTTCCTCTTTGGTTTTGGGGTGGTCTTTTGTGTGTTTTGGGGGTTTTTCGTGTTGTTTGTTTGTTTTTGGGTTTTTTTTGCATTGGCGTACCCCTTGTCCTCAGGAATGTTGTGGCGTTTTCTTTGGGAAAAATAAGAGTGGTTGTTTCTAATAGCACTGTTTTATGTTTAATTCCTAAACGATTTGTACATGCATTTTACAAAAGGAGTTAAATTGAGTGTTGTAATTGACTTTACTCGGATGGTTGGGGGCGAGGGGAAGTAGAGATACCAGGAACCAAGAACTCGTTTTTTACTTACAATCAGCTCTGCACTTGGTTGCAGTGTCTTTTGCCGGCTAAAAGCTACCGTAGCCTTTTACATGGAAGATGCGAGGCATGACGAGTGTGGCCTGGTGTTCGGCAAGTTCTTTTTTCTAACCCCTGGCTTTGCCTGTTCGACAGCAAACACCTCTGAGTGAAGTGCTGGTGGCTGACACACGCTGCCTTGCTGCTTCCAGTTACGAGAAAAGCAAAAGCACGCGCAGGGCCCAGGTTTGCTGAGATTTAGGTTCTGCGCTTTTAATGCGCTTCCTGAATCTCTCGCTGACTGATGAAGGGAGCAGTTGCTGTGATTCATACAACAAAGGGTGTGTTTGCTACCGCTGCCAGTTTGTTTCGTCCACTTTCATCTTTGATCCTCTGTGGACTGGCCTATTTCAGTCCAGCAGCTGTACGCGACATCCCGAGGTACGTGGGAACGCTCCGCTAGATGCGCTGGGAGGGTAGGGAGGTGACTGAGTGTGGACTAGACATGTCCTGTGACTTAAAGATAAAAAAGATTATTCTGGGTTTATCAAGTAATGTATCTATTTCCCCACTGTCTGGAGAGGAGTTTCACAATTTTAGGAGGCGTGAGGACCTTAGTGCTGAAAGATAAAAATGAAAAATGAGAACATCTGTTTGTTTATTGCATAAGAAAGTATAATGTCTTGAGGTTACCCAGGAACGTAATTTTCTGTAACCTCTTTCCAAAGAGGCAGTAAGAGAGCACGTGCACATAACTGTCTCGGAGGATCAGCTGGTGCCGTTCTATAAACATATTTCCATGGCTACATTCTAGCTAATTTTGGTGAATGATTATGTTTATAGTCACTGAAATTTTATCACTCTTCAGCTTTTGTCAGTCTTCTGGAATAAGGCAATACTTGGTGAATGTGGGCATGTGTCCTTCCTCGCTTCACACTTGGATTCATGTTGCCCTTTTTGATATTTTGGTACTAAAAATAAGGTAGCTTTCCACTTTTATGTCATGAAAGGAAATTGCTGAGCAATATGGGGATCGTTTTGTGCTGTACATTGCCACCAGTTCATGTCAGTGCCCAGTGGCTTTTGGCAACGCTGCCCAGGACATTTAAAGAGATTATTATTATTTGGCAGCATTGATACCATTATGTTCTTTGATATTACAGCGAAGTGGAAGAAAGGTTAATAAAATTATTTTCCCATTGGAAAATACTGTTCCATCAAACTGGTCTTAATGTATTAGATTTGTTTGGTTTTCTCTCGGAAGATTTTAAAATTTGCAGGTTTCATGCTGCTTTGAACAACAGAGCTCTAAAGTCCAAACTCCTTTGCCAAACGGAATTTCCATTCTCTGTACATCCCAGCTTCAATTACGGGCAAGGACTTCTGATCTCCTGCAGGCTCGAAGCAGGAGGTTAAAGATCATCAGCTGCACTAATGTCCACTGCTGGTTAATCCATTATTAGTATTATTATTTGAATCACAGCAGTGCTGAAATGCTTTAATCAAGGGTACGATCCGTGTGTGCTTGTGCACACATGTTTAGATAATAGAAAATAGTTTTGATCAAATGCCTGACCGAGCGAGGAAGAGAAAAGTTTGGTATGGTAGGCAGACGTGAGGACCATGGTGTGTGACATTAATAAAAGGGATGTGGTGAAATCCCTGGTGCTGCTCTGAAACAAATCTCATCGAGAACAAATAGGGTTTGGGTTTTATTTCTGTTTTCACATTGACTGTCAATGCTCCTTTAAAATTTCCCCCTTTTTTACGGTGTCCTCTGGTACTGCTCTCTGTTCACCTGATTCTCATGGTGCCCTGACGAAGGGGCTGACTGCAACGCCAAGCTATCACATTTCTTTTTACTGCTAATCATCTCAGCTCCTGGCAGATGGCCTAATTGCCCGTACAAAAGGAAGCTCATGAGAATGGTGGCCCTGGAACTGGCCCAGTGACTTTCAGCAAGATACATGGCTTATGAGAGCTCACAGTACATTGCGATAGTAAACATTATTGCTGCTTTAATGTTCTCGGAAGACTTTGAATAATGGGTTTATTAAATGAGATTTACAGCCAACTCTAACTTAAACAAATGAAGCAAAATAAGTTTGGCAATTTCTTTTCATGCTTTCTTCAGGGCAGCCAGGAGAGTAGCCAGGGCATCTGAACTAGAAGCTTGCTTAACTGATGCTACCAGTTCTCTCCTCAGGTCTATAAATCTCGTTAATGTTAATGAGCTACCCGCAGATGTGAGACACACAAGCATATATTCCAAAGAAAGGGAGTGTCCGTATGGACTCAGAGTGCCTTGTTCTGTGAATATTACATTAGGTATGTTCTGTCAGGGGTCTACGAATAGTTTTCTGCGGCAAGCTAAGGAACTGCAATATTTCTGGGGTTTGTTTTATTTTTTTAAATTAAACCCTGCCTCTTCTCCTGACTCATTTCAATACTTGTTTTCCTTCCTGCTGCTTGAATTGCACCTGCAGCCTCAAGTAATGACCCCAGAGCGAACTAGGAGCGGAGGAAGCTCCGCTAGATATATAAGAATGTAAGTTGCAAAAATTAGAAGTAGGAAAATAAAAACTTGTCTTGATCTTTTCTTGAGGTCAGCAGTGGGGCAGGAAGATGGCTGTTTGATTACTTGGCTCGCCTACTTGCCGGGTTTAATATTAAAGTCATAGGCCGAAAAGGCCTATATTTAAAAACTCGTTGGATGGCAAACGTGTGCAGCCGGAGTTCATTGCCTGTACTGCCGTTAGCCATCCCGCCGCTCCACCCTTTCTGCTGTTGCTTCTGTTGCTTTGTTCCTGCTATCCTTTGAAGAAGCCCCACGTAACTTCAGTGGTGGTGACGGAGGGAAAGACGGTTTCTTCTCCGCTGTGGTTCCGTATGTTGTGTCAGAAAGCTGTGCTGAGGCTGTCCCTGGTGTCACAGCCCCTCGGGGTGCCTGTCCCTGTGGCCCTAACCCCGTCGGTGTATCCCTGCGTCGGTGGATCCCTGCAGCTCTTACTGAACACGGAGATTATCGATAACAGCACGTCAGGGTTGCAGGCCAACTAGGGTTTTACTGAGGCCAGTGAGTGCAATAGAAGGATAAAAGTTACCAGCGTGGGGATTTATTTGGTTGCCTTAATGTTATTTCTTGCTGATCTCCAGTAGTTATGCAGTTTACCTTTCTCTTCCTTTTTTGCAGGATATAAATGAGGATCTGATTAAATATAAAACTCAGTTGTGCTGGAAAACATTAGTGAAGTCAGAATCTTCGTTAGTTAGTTAATCTACATATGAGAAAATATTGATAACTGCCTTTGCCTGCTTGCCTCGTAGCTGCCCCAATTTAATTAGAAGCATTTTATGTCTCTTGGCAACAATGCAGAGCGCTGGCTTTTGTGAAGTTTGGGATTTTTTTCCAGCCTGGCATCATTGCTGTTTTCGCACAGGCACCTATTTGCTATCACATGAGCGCAGGTCAAAACGAAACAAAGAGCTATTTCACTCTGAATTCCTGTCCTGAGCCAGAGAATTCCCGCGGCACTAACACCGGTGTAGTGGGAGGTAAAAATGACGTGCCTGGTTTGCAGGCAGAGCAGCTGATTTGCGTGGGCAGTTCACAGAGATGCCCTAGATTGAGACCCCCCCCCTTGATTTGAATGACTGGGGAGCAAACAGGGGCTGATGGAGGTTAATGAACAAGGCTCCTCAGTGCTTCGTGCGTCCTCTGACCAGGCAGGGCTATTGCAAAAAGAGTAAGTTTGTGGACACGCAGTTACCGTGTAGAAATGTTTAATGGGATGGGGTGTAAGAGCACTGGCTAAGTGCTCAGAGAGGAGGTTTGGAAACTGGAAGGGCAAACGGTGCCTGTGTGGAGGTGGTGCGATGCAGATGCTTCGTCCCTTGTGCCCGTTTACTGAAGTTCTTGCTGGGGCGAGGTGGAAAAGAGCAGGTTTCCCCTTCGCTGCCCTGTCCTCAAAACGGTGTCCCTTCTGCCGACGCGTCTGGCGCAGTGTTTTCTGAACTCCCCATTAAAGCTGCAGCTGAATTTCTGCTTGAGAAAGTTGTGAACAATAGCAACAGCTCTGAACCCATCTGCTGATTCAGAAAGACATTTAATTAATCAAAAAAAGAATTGTACGCATTTCTGGTTATTGGAAAACGGTATTTTATATTCTGCAGTAATTAGTGGTGTGAATTCAGTTGCCTTTTAATGCAAATTTTTCTTTCTTCATAGCTAATTTTGATTTTTTTCTCAAGCATCCACATGCTTTATTGCATTTCAATGCGTGAACTATGACACTTGCATCATTAGATTGTAAGATTTGACAAAAAAAATAAACTTGACCCTTTTAAACTTCTCAGGTGACTTGAACTTTAAGCTGTTTTTCACAGCTGGAAATGTAACTTTAAATAAATAAATGAAGCCGAGATTGTCCCATGGCATGATTCTAATAGTGAAATTCTTAAAATAAAAGGTTGGTTATTATGAGATTCACAACAAGGTGACAGGAGTTGGAAACATAACCTAATGAGCTGTTACTTGCTTTGGAAACTACTCTTGTTACTTTAGAGTGTAGCTTACCCAGCCCTACCAAAGTTTGTTGTCGGGGGTTGCTCCACCATCACTGCCGTGTTTCAAAATGCCCCAGTTTCTCTACCTTCCTGTAACCTCATAAAATTATGGACTGGAGTGTAACGTTAAAAGATGTATTCCTTTCTCCTTAAGGAGAGAACATCTGCAGGGAAGACAGTTTTGCTCAAGTGGTAGGTAACAGCAACACTTTTGACTGGAGAGAGATCTTTGTAGCGGCGTTAAAGTAAGCACTTAAAATAAGCCATGCCTTATGAAACACACAATTCTCTGTTATTATAAGATTTTTATACGCTGGCTTAAATTAAAGCAAGTTGCCCAGGCACGCTGGAGTCCTGCGCTAACCCCATTCAAGCGGTTTATGGCAGACGTGGTAAAAATGGCTTTGCTGTTGCTAGTCGCTGAGGCGAAATGGACACTTTTGTCATACCGGGCGAATAATAGCTTATCGCTCGGAACATAATTGTCATTCTCGGGAATCGGCTACCGGGAGGGAAAATTCATAGCAGTCAGATGCAGCTAATAAATACAGTTGAATATTTTACATTACTGTGGTCCTCCTTAATAGAAGTTCCCCAGGGAGAGATTTTTATTTTTTTTTTTCTTACCTGGAAAAATTAGCCTTTGCTTCAGGTTTGGATGATGATTTTCTGAGAGCCCTGCAAAGGCATCTCACAGCCCCTGGCAAGACAACTGGATTCTCCATTATCACCTCAGATAACAGGAGAGAGAAGGTACTTTTGATTCATTGTCACATCCAGATAAGGAAGGAAGGAATCCTTTCTAGCAAGTGTGAATAGAGCCCGTCAACACAAGGGATTAAGTACAAAGGGAAAAAACCCAACCCTCAGAGAGGCACTTTTGGGTGGAAGAACATTTTCACCTTTACAGCCTTTTTTGGCATCTTTTTCTTGCCTTGGGTGGCAGAGCGGGGCGTCACTGGCAGTGCAGCTTCCATCCCTGGAGGGTTTGTCTGCACCATTCCTGCAGGAACACCCTCCTGGCTCCTGTCAGCTTCCCTGGGGTTCTCTGCTCTTCCCGTGTGGCACATGGAAAACAGACTCTCGAACTGTTATTTTGTTAGTGACGTCCATGGATCCAAGCCTTGCGTTACGTTTTTTTCCCCTTGTGTGGAAATGGGTGGGCTTTTGTTGAGCATCAACTTGAGCAGTAGCAATATATTTAGATGAAACCAGGAGAAAAGATCCAAGCGCTCTCCCCAAGTCCTTCAACGTACTACCAAGGTATTTATAACTGGTTTGAGCTTGATTTTCCTGATATATTAGTGTAAATGAGATCAGAGTTGAACAGATTGACCCTAACTG
>JAVJGJ010000032.1:30765423-30783668 GCA_035590215.1 Microhierax caerulescens | reverse complement strand
ACCCATCGGTGTGCTGTCGACGTTGTCCTCCCACCGAACCCAAAACACGGCGCTGCACCAGCTCCTACGAAGAAAATTAACTGTCCCAGCAAAAAACAGGACACTTGGAAATAAGTCCCTTTCGTAAAAGTAGTTCTGAAAGAAAGAATTTTGTTCTTTTTTTCAGGAAAGGTATTTAGCCAAGGCCAGCCTTGACAATTGAAAACGTAAACGTTATTTTGAACAGTCTAGTGATGTACTACTATTTAAATTTATGTTACAAAATCACTAGTGTCCTAGCACCGCCGTGCTTCGTGCAGCCCTCGTCGCAGACCAGGATTCCGTGCTCTGTAGCCTCCCCGCCGTGGAGCAGAGGCGGGTTGGCATCCTGGTTCCAGAGTGGGCTTTTAGGAAAATCAGCCTAAGACATCACTCCACGTTTCTGCTCTTCAGGATGCCAGGGAGTTGTGAGCTGAACGCTGGGCTGTATTACGAGGTCAGGAGGGCTTGAGGAGCAGACTGAGTTCCTAAAGCCCTCCGGCACATTGCAGCTGTGGAAGCGCTGTGGTCTTGATGGAGGTCACATGAATAGATGATGCTACAGTCTTAATTCCACTGCATAAAGCTTTAATCCACTCTTTGCTGGTGTAAATGCAGAAACCTTTCATTTTTGCTGAATTCGGTTCTGTCTTACAGTTTTTGCAATAAGCATACATTGAGCTGGTGATTCCCGTTGCTGAGCTGTGTTTTGGTTTGGACTTTCAAAAGCACTTAAATAACTTGGGCGCACAGCTTCCATTAATAGTCATTTAAGCACTTTGGAAACATCTTCTCAACATTCAGTCCATAATTCTCCCAGAGGAATGACTCAGGTAACGTTGGCTACATAATGCTTCTTCAATCCAAGCTTAGAACTGTTTAATAAGTGGGGGGTTTATTTAAAGCGTTCAGCGGACTTTGCTGCTACATGCTGATCAGCGCAGCCAGGGGTGCAGATAAATACGTTGTGCAAATGAGCAAATATGGGCCTCATCAAAGCCTACCGAAGGCCATCAAACATCTCCCGCTGTGAGGAACGTTGGCCCAGACCCGTAACAAATAAATACAGGAAAAAAAGCAAAGAGATTGCACCGCTGATTGCCCTTTATTCTTGCGGCTGAATAACAGCGTTCTTTTCGCGGTAATTATTTCATTTCCCAACTCTCTGCCTCTGGTGCGGACATAGGTTCCCTCCCCTCTCACAACTGTCCCCTCTCACGACTGTCCCCCCTCCCCGGCAGAGAGTGGGCTCCAAGCTGCCCTCGAGGCGCGGGAGGGTACGTGGGTCTTGCTGCCGGTGGTTCAGCCCAGTTGATCGACCTGGCTGTTCAAATCACAGCCAGATCCCAACGCCAAATTTACCTCCAGCCCTACTCCTTGTGCCCGCAGACCCCTTTCTTGGGAGCTGCGTCACACGGACTTGGCCCTTCCTCCACCATCCCGTCCCTGTGCAAGCTCAGACCCCAATCCCCCTGCCCGCTGCAGGGGAGGGAAGGGCTATGCTGGTCCCACTCCGCCTCCTCCTTCCTCTCTGTCGCATCTTGGTCCTGTCTGCAGTGGATTTTTGATAATACCTTGATAATACGTGCAGAAATTGCTGGTGGGGCTCACACCTGGTTTCTTTAAATTCTCTGGCTCGGTTGAGTTTTATTGAAGTACACTGCTGCAATTTAGATATCAGTTGAGATGCATCCTCAAGATATATCGTTTTTGTTTTCTCCTTAATCACGCTCTAAATCTAAATAAATAAATATGTAGCAGTAAATGCTCTGTGGTATATTTGGTAAGATTAACAGTCTTCTAGTAGCATAACAGCTCATGATAGTCTTTGCTATTTATGTTCCTGCTGAGAGGAGAGGAAAAGCAGATAGTTCGGTAAGCAAATTATAAAGTATGTGGGTTAATGAAGTGCCTGTCACAAAGCTGATTGTTGCTTCTTCACTTCTTCCCTTTTTTGCTAACAAATCTCTTAATACACCAAAGCTTAGAAGATTGGACCTTCCTCTTTATATTGCAGTGCACACCCATATTCTGATCAAAAAAAAAAAAAACCACCCACAAAAAAACATCCCAGTGAAATGTTTATTTTTATCAATCCAAGCACATACTGTGAATAAGTTAAGGTATAGAAGTAATATAACTGTTTATTGAGGCATGTAAATCCTCACAATTTTCTTTTGGATCTCATTTCTACTAACAAGGTATTTTTAAGCTTGGATTACTGCAGATTTTCATGATACTTTCCTCTTATAACCTCTATGTCTTCTTGATAGAGACAATTTTACTTTTTTTTTTTAAATACAAACAAGAGGAAAGAGATCAAATGCACTTTTCTGCATCTTTGTGTTCACTCTTCTGTGTAGCTTCTTAAAGCCATCCACTTGTTCAAGAGATTATTAAGGTGGTTCTTAGATAAAACAACGTGCTTTTGATTCAATTTTTTTTTCCTTGCATGGGCGGGGGAGGTTGTACCTGGAGTTGTGACCTATACTAATAGCTGAGGAATAAAAAAGCCCAACGTGATTCATACCTATGAACCTTGTTACTGACTTGCGAGGAGGACAGGGGTAGCGAGCATGGGAATGAGCTGGTATCGAAGGCGCTTACTGCCCCGTATGTACCAGCAGCAATAAGGCAGCGCGCTGCCGAGGTCTGATCGGGAAATGTGATTGCGGATTCAGGTTCTTCAGTGTATTTTCCCTTCCATCTAAATATGTTCCTACCCCAACTCTAAAAATAACATCTCAAAGCGAGAGACGGCAGAAATGTTTTTTGGATATAGTGATTAATCAATATATACACTTTTCCCCGGGATAAATTTCCTTTGGAAGAGACTTAGGATTTTCCTGCATAAAAAGGAAAAGTGCAAAGGCACGCGAAAAGCTACGTCTTTTTTCCAAGTGTCCTGATTTGCATTTTGCATCCAAGATGCGTGATTGAAAGATCTTCTTGTTCTTACCAATCCCTGTGGGTTTAGTTGACTGTATTTTTGGGAGCAGCACTACGTCCTCGCATCTTCCCTGGCATCGTAGATGTTATCCCTGCTGTACAAAAGATGACCCAAAGCAGAGAGGTACTGAAATTACTCTGGTAGTCTATGGCACTAAAAAGTATTAAGCTGGGAGTTTCCTAAGCCTGAGACTCTGGCTTTTTTCTGTGGCCTGTGCAACACAAGACAAGCATTGGCAGGTGCGTGCAAGTATTTCATATATATATATATATTTATATTTATATCTCTCTCTCCTATCTGGCTTTTTCCATGAAGGTTTGAGGTTCAGTTTCATTTAATAGTAAATACCAGCAGTTTGCTGGTCTCCAGAAGCTGCAATGGGATGCTCGCAAGAACATCGCTGAAGACTTGAGAAGGTTGTTTTGTTCGTGTTGTTTGGTGGGGGTTTTTTATAATATACAATGTCATTGTGTATTTCTTTTTCGTAATATGAAGCATAGGTAGAAGCAGCGAGGCCAGCACTAGGGTGTGGGTCATGGCAGCGTGCTTTCCCCTGTTAGCCCCCTTCCCCCCGCCGTGTTACGCTGCCTCGCTGCTGGTGACACCCTGGGGAGTCTCCAGTGAATGGCTCTGGAACGTGCAAACAGGTCTGCGGCTCTTTGCAAGAATTACAGCCTTGAACTAAAGGTAGGATTGGGTCCATCCCACCCTTAGCAAGCGGTGTGAGCAGCAGATGAAAAACGGAGCAATGTGCAGCCTCCCCAGGCATCGGGGAGAGGGTGTGAAGCGTTGGGGGATCTTTGGAGCTTCCCATCTCTGTTCCCTTTTAGGTGCTGGGCTCCTAAAAGCGTGAAGGTCCAGAAGGAAATTGTCTAAAGTCTGAATTGCAACAAATTGTTATTATCCTTTTAGCTGTTGAGTGGCTTTATCCAGACTCAATTTACTCTCCTGTATTGAGTGTCCGAGTTACCAGGCGCTGGTGAAACACACAGTCCTTTTATACTTTGCTACGTTTGGTTGGGAATTCTGATAATACAATTCCAGTAGCTCATTCTGTTACACGGGCAGCAAAAGAAATAATTACACTCGTGTTTCAGTCCTTACAATTTTAGAAACCATGATCAGTTTGCACCCCTGGGACCTCCCCGACCTTTGTTTTCTCAACAGCATCTTTAGGGTGAGAGCCTTGAGTGCAAGCCACAGTACAGCCAGGCAGAAATGCAAATAGATCATGTGTAGATTTACTTAAACTGTTCTAGCTCATATATCTAAGAGCAGCAGTAAAGTCAGGATGGATGCAGCATTGTATGTAGCACCAGCTGCTGGCAGCTTTGCGTTTGAGTACCTTAGTCACTACTGAAAGTTTATTTCCCCATCTTTATAGCTTTTGTTGTCTGAGAGAGGCCCAGCCTGTGCTGCAGGTACCTTCAGCTTGAAAAGGCTGGTGTCACCCCAGAGGCACTGCCAGAGCCCACCTGACGGGTTGTCCCACCTGATGGTAAATAGAGAATCCAAGCTCTGATGGAAATGAGCTTTTTCCGCTGTTAGGAGGAGGGAAAATAAATCTGATGTTTAGAGAAGGGAGGAGTGACACGTAGCTCTGTCTTGTGGCATCCTTTCTTTGGATGTCCTAGCCCTGGCTTTTGGAATGTCCCTGCATGTAGGGAATGAAGACGGGCTAATCAAAGAAGCAGGGCTCGTGTCCCCTTAGCCCTGAGCGCAGTTGGGGGTGGGGGGAGGAGATACCAGTCATGTATCAACATGGGATAGATGAGCCAACATCAGAAAATAAAATAAATCCATGCGGTTGGTTGTTAGGAGTCTGTTTCCCAGCAATAAAACCCAAATCTTCATCCCATTTCTTCTGGCTGTAGTTTTGTTTCCAGCACAATCTGAAAACCTGGGTTTGGGTTATTGTAGTTGGGAAACGTGCATGTTGTGTGTTGTTTGATCCGGCTGGCTGGAGCTCACCGCGTCCAACTCCCCAGCAGCTTAGCCAGAGAAGTCGCAATCTTGGCTTTTCCCACAATGGCTATACTAGCAAATGCCACTTGCACATTTTTGTCACATAGCAATAGAAATTTACAGCTGAAGAAAGGTTGTGGTTGTTTTTTTTTTTTAAAAAAAAAAGAAAATCAATAGTTTTTCATGACTGCCTGAAGCTTTATGATTTGGCTCACTGGGTTGGTTAGAATTGTTTGCTGAAGCTATTCTGGTGGTAGCAAGAAGGTATAAACCACTTTTCTTGCAGCCAGCATCTACATTGAATTGTTCTTCTAAGTCCACGTGATAGAAAATTATTTTGGAAGCCTGTAGAATCATTCAGTACACATTTCTGCCTTATTTTCTCTGCGTTTGCTGTTTTTGCACTTACTTGCTTTTTAAAGCAAAGCAAATTATTACCAACACTAATATCCCTAAAAGGGTTGCCCAAGGGGTGCATGTGCTTAGTACTTTTTACGTCCATATGTTTTACCATATTCTCTTTGAGAAGTATGTTTGGAGGCGCTTTGGGGAGCGGGAGAACAGTATGTAGATTACGAGATCGATGAGAAAGGAGGGCAGGCAGAGAGTAAATCTTAATTTCATAATCTAATGCCACTGATTCATAGGAAGCCTCTTAGGATTGGGATGTGGGGAAGGTGTTTTAACAGTGTAGCGTGTTGATACTGTAATCACGAATGTGTGTCCAGCGAGCCCTGAAGTCACTGTCATGCTCTGCTGACCCGACCCTGCATGTTACCTTTCCCTGTTATCCGGCTTTTTCTGCAGGAACAAGGGAGACGTGGAGTGGGGTCACTGTTTTTGTCAGACTGAGCCCCAGAAGGGGGAAAGAAAACTCAGCCCCCCAGGTCGGCCGGGAAAGCTCGGTGCGGGGGAAGGCAGGAGACTGTATAGAAACAGCATTTCAGATCTGCTTCTGCTTTTGGAACGGCTGTGGGGGCTGGAGGTGGGAACGCTTGGGCTTGCTGGAGTGGGAAGTACCCCAGCCTGCAAGGACACGGTGTGGGATAAGAGTGCAGTGTTTCCCAAACCAAGTCTAAATCCTTCTTAGGGAAGAGCCGCCCAGCGGGGGGGGGTGTCACTCCGCTTTGATGGCTTTTTTTAAGTTGTAAGCATGGTGTGAAAGTGTTCCGCTAGTAATTGGAATCTAGCTCATATGACAGATTTCTCATCAGCAGATTAGAAATGGCCAGATATTCTTTTTTTTTCTTTTTTTTGAGATTATAAATCACAAACTAAACCTTGAAGGCTAAAGGCCACTCCTGCTCCACTGCTCCCCACGCTTTGTGTTTGCTTCTGTATGCAACCAACCTGATGTCCATTGCCCATCAGGGACAGTAACGACAAAGAAGTAAGATGCTGGATATGAAGCTTTACCGCAATGTATTAGGTTTTGGGTATATTCCTTTATTAGAAAACTGTGAAAGTATTAAGTGCTTTATAGGTGGTTATGGATTTTTTTTTTCCCCAGTTATTTTTTTTTATAAAAAGTTTGCAAAGCAACCCTTTCTAGTGGATCATAGGCCAGCTCTGCATGAGTTGCATCCTGAGGTATCGTGTTTCATTAATTTCCAGAATAAAACAATGGTTCACAAGGAAACCATATCTATTTTTTCCTAATTTTATCTGTCCCAGTTACTAAAAGTCAAGCTAGAACCTTTTCTTACTCAATACCAGTACTAATAAGTACTTATTGTAATTATAATTACAATAAAAGGGGGGGGGGTGTTTACCTTTAAAAAGGTAATTATAATAAGCAGTGAGAGTTTTGTAGTTGCAAACAGTGAATCAATGATACCTTCCCAAATGCAATCACTTCAGTGGTATGCCAGAGGGGGGGATTTTTTTTTTATTATTTTTCCCTTTTTTTTTTTTTTCAGGAAATTAATCTTTTGAAATAATTGTTATGAGGATACATATAACAGCATCCAGCTGCCCTCCCTCAGGGTATATGTAGATGGACATCTAGCTGTGACAGCACACATCTCAGCACAAGATTTGCTGTGTATTTACTCAGCTTCTCGGATAAGTTTGGCGCCTGATTTTTCTCTAATGCCACAGTTGTCCCTCACGTATGCATACCTGGGGTTGTCTGTGCTATATACCAGTCTCGTTAATGACTGTGGAACATGCGCACCCCTCGGTGTTTTATGAAGTAGTAGGCACGTTGCCCAGCATTTTAGTTGCTGCTTCTTACTTGTTACTTCTGCAGACAACAAAGTTAGAAGAATGATCTGTGCTTCAGTCAAAGGCATGGCAATTAGCTGTGGCAACCTCTCCGAGGTCGTTTAAAGTCGTTCCCCTCAAATAGTGGGAGAAGGGCACTGGAGGGATGATGGAGCATGGGCTGACTGCCTGAATATTTGTCTGTGTGGAGATGCTCCCCACTCTTGCACTGGTATCAGCACCCGAACGAGGTAGTTGAGGGGTACCAGGAGGTCTGAGAGCTGCCCAGATCCCACTAGTAGTGCTGTCTCTGCAAGAATCGTTTCAGCAGGATAATAGGAGTGAAAACCAGGAAACATTAATTTTAGTTACTTAAGGCAGCTGGGTCTAACTCCAAACAGATATACGTGTTTCAGAAGATACCATTTTTATTTACTTTTTGTTAAAAAAAACCCAACCAAAACAATTGAAGAGTTTGAATTGAGCTGTGAATCAGTTGTTCTGTAGAGAGAAATGTGTTCACACACAGAAATTAAAGAATAAATTAAGCTGTCTTCCATAGAAGTTGACCCTAATTAAGGTCAATTCTCCTTGATAAGTAATTAATCAGGAATCCTTATTATAGTTTGGTCTTTCTGTTAACAACAAACAGCGTTATTTTAGTTTTATGGTTAGAATAAGTCTCTTAATGGATGGTGTTCTGCAGGAGGCAAACATCCATCAGCACTGAAACTGACACACTGAAGACATTTTAAATTAGAACAGCGTTAGTTAAATCAGTCAAAGAATAAAACTGCAAACCTCACCCTTCTGCAATGTGTTTATAAAGAAAAAAAGCACGTAACCTATTCTGCGCCTTGAGATGATTACAAATGTTATTATTTAATACTGTCATTCCCCATAGAATCCGGTTTACCGTGGTGGTTCTACTCTGCTCATCATCTTAGTACCTGAGCACCTTTCGCTAAGCTGTAATGGCAAATACCTGTCATGTTGGGTTTTGTTCTCCTCCCTCTGTATGGAGTTTGTGCAGTGGGATGTTGTGTCTCACCTCGGCATTCATGCCTATACGTAGGCATATGTAAAACATTAGATATACAAGCCCACGCGCACAGAGGCATCTGCAGACATACATAGATCACCATGTATTTATATTGGTGAAAGAAGGTGGAAAAAGTTTTGATTGTCAGTGCCTGTCTCTCTCTGCTTCAAGTTTAGTTTCTGAGCGTGGGAGGCAGCAAAGCAAAGAATTATAATTATCCAGGAGGCAAAGTCAGGCCTCCTGTAGCACAAGAAGCATAGCTTAGTGGAGGAGCAGCTCCGATGGATTCCTTGCTTGGGGTGCGTTCTGTCTGCTGGAGTTTGTGGAGTTTCTTCACAGCAGGATGGACACAGCACTTGCACGATGCTCTGCCTGAGCGGTCCCAAGGATGCGCGGAGCTGAACGAGGAAATGGGAGAATGCTTACTGGGGAGGTCTGTCAATCACAAATGCCCTTTCCAATGGTCAACGAGCCAAGAAATCTGTTTGCAATTGCACAGGCAAAGCAGAAGTGGCAAAAAGCCAGCTTCACTTCAGGTGAAAAAAATTGTGCATGATGTCCTCTAACAATACTACCGCTTAATGAGACTATTTGTGGGCAAAGGATAATTTGGAAAAAAAAATAAGAGAAGAAAAAGAAATAGGGTTTGCTTTTTCTAGCCCTGAAGTTATTCACGTGTAGTGCAGAAGAATGCCTGAAGGGCTGTCTGTGTGCACAGCCGCACACGCGTGCACACACCCCGACCTTGCCCGGTGCTACACCAAAGCCATTTTGAGTCTAATGCTCTTGAATAAATTGCTCAAGAGTGGTTAGTTCACCCAGGTGGAAACCTCACCTCTGTGATGCTAGCAAAGTCAGCAAGGCAGGGGGTTATCTGCTGCCGAGCACAAGGCATTTCAAGCATCAGCTGCCCAGAAGGCTATTTAAGATGCAGAGTTTTTCTCCTGCTATGTTTTTAGGAAGTCTTAAGAGTGGGACTTGATCCAACAGGTTCATAAATCCCCTTCCAGCGCCTCTGTGCTTTTTTTCTTTGTGGGTTTTTTGGTGTTTTTTTTTTCTTTTTTTTTCTTCCCTTTCAGAGATGCCCATTCTCTTCCCTGCCACCCTGATGTATTTGCAGAGGCTTATCTGACCAAAAAGCAGCAAAAGCTATTTACAGCCTTCAACTAATCAAAGATTTGTATGTCACACATCATAGATAGACCAGCCAGCTGCCAGCTGCGTTGTGTTGTGGAGTGGCTGAGCTACGGGGAGGGGAGGTGTATTTGTAGGGTAGCTATTTATGGTGGGGGTCTTCTGGTGTGTGAAATGCTGCTCCCCCCCCCGTTTTTGTTTTGTTTTGTTTTTTTCCTTTTCAAATAGTTCCTCATAGACTTTAAAGCTGTAGACGTATGAAAATGAAAACAGTTATATGTCTGGTTTCTACTAAGCTTTTTTCTAGGTGAACCTTGATCTTAGTAAAGCCAGTATTTTCATAAAAAATAGTGAAAGCGCATCATTTGCACCAGCTGTCTGTCAAATGTTTTCCCATCACATCTCTTCCACACTGAAATATGTGAGAACAGTGGTAAAAGGCAGAAGCTCTGAAAAAGTGACAAGTAATTCTAATGAGAGATGTTCTGGTTTTACCATGTTACTATGTCTAAAGTGGCCTTGAATTCAGCGGAGTGACTTCTGACTTTAACTTTCAGGGGTAAATGCCTGCCAGGTATGTAAGAAACCACGAAGCGAAGAAAGTAGGTGCACTGAGCGCAGAGATCAGGAGTGCACTCTTGGTGTGGGGGTAGAATAATGCCCTAAAAAGTTGGTGGTGGGCTGCCTAACAGACCCCATTTGCGAGGTGGTAATTTCCAAGTGGAAGTCTATTGTAAAGTACTTGAGAAGTGAAAAAGTTGTAGGTAAAAGGGTGACGTAGTTCCATTCCCTCGTGCGGGCTGGAGATAACGATGCATTTTGCAGCTTTGGCTGTTCATGGCTGTTGTGCTACGTGTTGTAAAGCAGGTATTTATATACTGGTAGGGATTCTGAAAATGCCGTTGTGTCCATGAAAACAAATAACGTATTTGGGCATCACTCGGGCCTGATGCTGTGATCGCTCCGGTGAAGACAACAACGTTCATGACTGTTTCTTGCTTCGGAGAGGCGTTCGGAGCCCGGCAGCACTGCACTCTGCTGTGCAAGGCTCCCTTGCTGTGGGTGAAATCCTGTCTCGGTTGTGTCCCATTTGCTGGGGGTTAGCCTTTGCACAGAGAGGGCAGGTTTCTTCTAGATAGGATTAAGTCTATTTGTAAACTTCTTGCATTTTGACGAGCACGTTGTCGGAGGTGCTGGTGCCTTTCTGCAGTGCTCCCTTGGAGAGCTCTTCCTTGTAGAAGCCGTCTGTGAGTGGCAATGGTTTCCTGCGCACAGCCCTTCCGTCCCTTTGTGGCACTTCTCTTCCACAGGGGGGGTGGAGGGAGTGGGGTTGGTTTGGTTTCATTTTTTAAGATGCCAGAGCAATGTCATTCAAACCTTGGGGCTGCGAGCAGCAGTGGCAGAAGAGAACGCGGAGGTAGCTATCGGGTTTTGCTTTCCGTTCCAGCTACCCCTTGGCTTTCACAGTCCAGTCAACTAACGCCGTTTGATCGCTTCGTGTGCCACATGCACTCGGTGTAAGCATTTTTACATGCTCTGCAGCATCAAGTGATCAAAAGACGTGAGAGCCTCTGTTGTAGCGTTGATACTAGGCTGCGCCGCGCTGCGTACCTCGGCACGGCGTGCAGGGAAATCGTCAGACTGGGTTTGACTCTGAAAGACCCTCAGGATGGAGAAAGGTAAGATAAAGGAAGCTATTAGCATTGAGAAAAATAGAGTCGGTATTACAGCCGGCCGTAGGATGACTCTACCTCGGTGACAAGAGGAAGGAAGCTGGAATGGGAACGGACTGCTCAGGAACTGGGACAACACCCAGGACTTGCCTTTGTGCAGGGAGCCGAGCCCCAGCTGCGGCGCCTCGGAGCTGTAATGGCACAGCCTGCGCGACGCCTTTCCGTTTCTGTTGTACGGTTGTCTCAAAGACCGCTTCTGTTGTTGTTGGGTGGGGGTGGGGGGGTGAGTTTTACTTCTGCTTAACTACGTTGCAGACATCAATTGTTGCAGATATCAATTGTTGCAGATAGGCAATTTTCCTAAGTGAGAATAGCGTGGGCTTTTTTTTTTCTTTTTCATTTTACAGATAGGAGGCAGGAATATTAATCTAGGTCCACTACTCAGATGTCCGGCTTTTCAATCACTTTGTGGGCTGTTTTTTTGCTTTTTCTTTGACGTAAGTCCATGTCAGTAACGAGCACTTGGCAGCCAAGGTGAATTAGGAGCAGGCTGTTTCCAATTGGAGACCCCAAAGCAAGAGAAAAAAGGGTTAGGAAACGGTCCTGGAAATACATTTGCATACAGGCAATTAGAACAATAAAGTTTTAAATGCAAGGTCTGCATTTAGAGAGTGTTTAAAAAGTACTTTGTCCCAGTGTTTGTGGTAGGTATGTGGAAGTATTATCAATTATCAAAAAGGGAAGCTTTTCAAAGGTGTGAATGGCAGGTAGGTGTTCAGTTTTCATTAAAGCTCAATAGGAGGTGGGTAAAAAGTACCATTTATTTTGTTTTAATCATTCCCTACAGGTTTTTAATATGAATAGCCCTTTGACCCAGAGTCTCAAAAGTTTATTACTTGTGCTTTCATGAGCATGTGTGTTGATCATAGAGCTATTAATCATTTAGCAAGAAAGCCTGCTTGAGAATTTGCTGATTCTTTGCTTCTGGTCCCACTTATAACTCCTACTGACTCTGACTTTGGATTTGTTTCAGACACACAAATTATCAGAAGAGTTTTGTGAAGCCTTTCTAAGCACAGAAATCAATACCCTTAAAACAGCACAATTTCCAGTGTGCATTAGATTGTACCGATAGGAAGGTGTTACTCATTTTTTTCCTAGAAGTATCTTTATACCTCTGAATGACTGTACCCAGTCTCAGGAACTCTATTTTAATCACCTCTGTATAAAAGCATTATAAAAATGTGGAAAGCAAGCCTGATTTTCAGTTCTCGCTATGCTCATCTGGAAACACATGTTGATGTATGCGTGGGGAGGAACATCTGAGTAGCTGGAGCTCCCAATGAGTATGCCATTCCTCAGGCTGGCCATGCAACGTTTCAGCTACATGAGCTCGGAGGTGTCCACCTACATGGAAAATAAGCGTGCAAGAGCAAAGTCAAGCATGTGAGCTACCTTGTCTGCTAGTTAGAAGAATCTATTTTCTTTCAAATTAGGCTCTGGTTGGTGTAACAACATCTGTAGCCTCTTCAACCCATCCATACCATCTCACCACAACTGGGAATCCGTGGTGAGACGGTGAGCAAGGTCAGGACATTTCCATGCAACCTGCGGTTTTAACAGAAAGTAACCTCATTAAGGGCTGACTACTTGAATTCTTCTTTACTGCATATTTTCTCAGAAAAATTTAATTTTGTGTACTTCAGTAATGATGCTGAGTGGATAATAAGATGCAGTATGCTGCTGCTGCGGGCTGTACACCATATGTCTTTTATAACTATTGCATTTTGGGGGGCTGATTGTTAGGGTAATTGTATTGTCTCAGTAATTCATCATCAGAGTAACTTGAAATAATACAGCTATGATATATAGCGGTGAGAACTGCAGCGTTTAAACAGGAAAAATGCAGTCTGAGAGCTGAAGTGTCAGAATTGTAGATTTATAAATATTTATAGATATTTCTGTGTTTTCTGCTTGTTGAGCTTCATGTATAAATCGAATTGCTATAATAGCACTTAAAGCAGACTGTGAGGGCAATTATTTTAGAGCAGAAAGCGATAAAGTCATTATTTCATAGCAGTAAGGATCAGTTCGCTCCTGCCCTGAAACGCTGGGGCAGCGAACGCCTCGGCGATACCTTCTTTCCAGGCATTTTGTTCTGTGGTGGCATACATGGCATTTGGTGACATAAAAAAATCGTTTTAAGTTATGTGTCACTTGTTCCATTTAGTAAGCCACTTCGGCAGCTTTTTTCCAAGGTACACCTCCTTCATAAATTAGCGTGATGCTGGGCCCGTATTTCACTACCTCTTTTTAAGGGTCAGTGGTTTAAGGCTAGAAGCTGCTTAATTTTTATAGAGAAACTTTTAAGAGAGCAATAGCTCTGGTAGCGTCTGTGTGTATTTGCATACATAATGCTGTTACAGTGACAGTGCTATTTCTTATATGTCAACCAGGGGCATCTGGCGGACAATGAATTTTTATTATTTCTGTATTGATTTAGAAAATCTAGATAACTCAATGGCATGAAACTGGGGTCATTTAAAGGTTTATGAAATGATCTTACAGAGCTTCTGGGTAAAATGTGAGAGCAAAATAGGTTGCAAATTCTCTCTCCATCTCTCTCTAACAAAATCCATGGAACAACTGATTGAGGATCCCAAAATCAAGGCTGGAGAAGAAGGTCTGTTGCCGTGTATTTGTGATTATGTATCTGTTTTTCAAGTGTCCTGTACTGTCTCTGGAGGGATCTTGGTATACAAGATGAGCATGCCCATGTTCTGCAGGGAATACTGATAGCAGTTGTGGCTCTGCAGGCAACTTTTTTCCTCTCTGAATAGCACAAATAGTGATTAGCATAGTGTTAGGCAGCATTTTCTTGCCAGGATGGCGTGCAAACGGGTACCCCAGCCCTGACTGCACTTCTCGCAGGAGTCCAAGGGTCATGTTTGGCCACAGCCACCACTCCAGCCAAGTAATTGATATACTTCAGGTCACAAAAAATCTTCTTGAATGCAAACATGCTGTGTACTGGAGGCTCAAAAAGACCAGTCAGCTGCAGATAAAGTCCTTTTGGAAGCAAGTATTGACCATTTATCCCTCCAGCCCCACTGCCTTGGGGACCAGAAGGCTGAGAATCGAGTAAAAGAGAACAAATCTTTCCAGAAGCAGGTCCAATGAGGAAGGCGAAGCAGCCAAAACTGCTGGAAGACTGGACTGAGTGGAAACCCACTTTGCTGCATGCTGTTGAGAGTTGATACGAGGGTAATTAAATCAGTGTCACTTGCGCAGAGTATCACACCTCCAGCTGAGAAAAGTCAAGCATTTAGTTTAAAATCGTGGGACTTAACATGATTTTCAGTTCTTCCTATTAGCCTGCCAGTGCAGTAGCCTGCAAGGCTTTGGGTTTTTAGCTTTGCTGTCCAATTATCCAGAACCAGGTGCTTGGTTTAAAAAGAAAAGTGGGATTGTCTCATAACCTAAAGGTCTACAGAGCTGTGAATTTAAGAAACAAGCAAATATCAGGGATGTTGCAAATGAACGGTGAGAACTGGCGAGAAGGAACACTGGGAATAGCTCCGTCTCCTCGCTAGGCATCTAGGAAAGGGAGAAGCTTGGTTTGTTGTGCCTTCCCCCCCTGCTTCTCCGCAGGACCTATGTATTTCCAGCTTTTGGGAAAAGAAAGAGAAACCAGACAGCTCCGTGCTGGTCAGATGCCAGTGTGTCGAAGACCGAATACCAGGTGGACGCACCCTGTCAGGCATCGGCAAAAATCTTTCCTTCCTGGCTTAAGTGCCCACCTGCGGCCGGTAACGGTGCCCGCCAGCTCTCCAAGGCAGGCTTCAAGCCCCTCCTGCATTTTCTATAGCGTGTCAGGCACTGAAGGCTATAATCCATCTCTACAAATGGTCACCTTTCTGACTTCGTGGAGGGACCAAACCTGCCTGTAAGCATTCACGGTGAGGGATGACAGGAGAGTGCGTATGTATGGGTACAGATGTATGGGTACAGATGTATGGGTACAGATGTATGGGTACAGATACAGATAGATGGATATAACCCATCCTATAGTGGGTTGTCCTGCAGTTGACTAAAAAGTAAACAGATTTGATTACTGTCAGTCAGTATTAGGTTGAATATTTAAGCACTTCTCATAGAGAAGAACACTAAGAAAAATATTTTTTAAAAAATTATGATGTTAGGTTAAGGACATAAACCCAAAGAGTATGAAATTAAAACCCCGTATTCAGAATGTTAAGTTTTATGAATGATTACATGTTTTCTATTCCAATGGAAGGACTCTTCCCAGGCATTTTATATTTTCTGTGTCTTTCCCAGGAAACATTTCCTCTGGAAGAGACTAGATGATGATGAGAAGTGGTGATGGATCACAAAATCAAAATATACATAGTTACTCAATTAAATTTCTTGGAGTTCAGATCTACCTTCTGCCCATTATTATGTATCCCTCCCCTCGCTTCCTGCAGCAAGCCACTGATTTTACATACGTGTTTCCTTACAGGATTCGGAAAACAGAAATTATTTCAATCATTTTGCATACATCTCTGTAATATAGAGTATTAGCCTCTGATTATGTTCGAGTGAAAATGATCTCACTCTTCCTTAATAAAACTCAAAAAACCAAAAATCAAAGCCAACCATCAGTTAGTTCTAAGACTTTGTTATCACATTCACCAGCACGTTGTGCCTCAGGGACTGGCACTATAAGATGCAAGCTGGCAAGCTTGAATTTTTTTTTTCTATTTGTTCACCTGTGGGAGTCACAGTATTATTACTTTTCTTTGGAAGTGTTTAAAGGTTGTAAGTATTATGAGCTTAGGTTGTCTGTGGTCTCTTCTAAAACTACTCTTGTGCCAAATTTGCATACGCCTGTGTTTGATTCCAGAATTATTACTACAGAGAGCAGTAAAACCTTGCTGATGCTATAGAAAATACCGTTATTCTGGAGAGAGACATATATATTTTATACTAGCATAGGTTTTACGGCTTTTGGAGTTGGCAGATCGGTAGCACTGAACTGAGGTCCAGCAGGGAACAAACTGCGCTGTCAGCTGCTGGCTTGGTTTGCATTTCACATTTCTTGCTCGGTTCGCGGGTTCATCAGCATTCGCTGTGCTTCATCAGAAGCCTGTTAATGCCAATGTAGAAGTATTTAGTGTACACAATTCATGAAACGTGCTTGAAAACATTCCACTGGAGTTGCTAGATTACAATAGTAGCTGCCAGTGCTTTGGAAGACAAAATATTTTGTAATGATTGGTGCGTGCACGCACAGCTGTACTGTCTGAGCCATCAGTGTCAGTGTTTCAGAGCATATTAGCCATGTAGGGCTAGAGATAAACATGTATCTCATGCTTTTATCCAGCTGCTTTGAAGCCATTAACGTATTTATCCTTACCCTGTGAGCCTGGACTCCTACAGTGGCTGCACAGCAGAGGTTGAACTGTAGGCAAAGCCTGTGTTGCACGTTGCGGTAACATCTAGGGGTACTTTAGGTAGCACCAGATGAGCTTATCTGCCTTTGTGGGTATTGTGGAGAGAAAGTCGCCCTGACCTCAGAAACAGGAGACCTACACGGCCAAAGCCCCTCCAAACCCAACGTGTAGCCTTTCTGAAGAGCTGCTGGCTGGGGCTCAGCGTCAGGTAGATGGGCTGTAGGTGAACCAGAGGTCCCTGTGCTGCTTTGTCCCAGGGCACAGGGGTGGGGTGTGACAGTTGCAGCCATCTCCATAACACCTTCTGATTTGAAGTTTAACATAATTCCCGGAGACAGAGAACAACGTTTATGCTACTTCTTGAAACGCTTCATTCCTCTCCTGAAGGTGTGTCGTCTCTTCTGGCCTCTCTTGAAAACACTATTGGAGGCTCTCCCATCTCCAGTATTGTCTCCACTCTGTTATTATGGCCTCCCCAGTTTAGATTAAAGGCACGGCAGGAACAGGAATTGATTTCATTGCTAAGGCTCTCCCACAGCTGGGTGATTGAAAAAAGATGGAACCACAGGCTAAAGGACCGTAAGTGGCGCGGTGGGCTTGTACGGGCCCTGTGTGCAGAGCTGGTTTTTACCAGGGGAGCTCTGAAATGATCATCTTTGCTAGTGGGCAAACAGAACCTCCTAGAAACGTGAGCCTGGAACGCTGTGCTGCCTCAGCTCACTGGCAAGGATGACATCGTTCAGCAGCGATGCTGACTTACTGCGGTACTTAGTAATGCCCAGGCGTTTCTGTAGTGCCTGTCATCGGGGGGGCGGGAGACAGAGCCTCCCACTCTGCGTCTGTCTGGGCTGTTCCTGATAGGAAGAATACTGTCATTATGAATGACCAAGCGATAAAGGGCATTTTCTACTACCGCACTACGCAACTGAGGCTGGCAGAGTGCGAATGATAATTTAGTGTGTTTCCGTTTGATCAGTTGCTTCCCATTCCGCGCCACCAAGTTGCTCCGGAGAGGAGGAATAATAAAAAAAACGTTTTTTTCTACCGTGCTACAGCCCCATGAGACGGGGCATCGCAGGGCTGAGATCAGGTGAGCTCAGCAGGGCACTGCACATCAGCTGGCCCGCAACAACTGTAGGCACACATTGTCTTAACCAGTGAAAAATGAAAAATGTTGTAACTTATGTTATCTTGCAGTGAGGGGGGAGTGAGTCAAACTACTGCACGGCAAGGGCTTAAAAACCCGCCGTCTGCGTGCAGGGCTGCCTGTTGCAACTCAGTTGATACACACAACTTACTGCTCCGTGGTAGTGTCGTCATCGGTCTGGGCCCAGGCACTGTCGGGTCCGTGCATCGTAATTTATTTTGTAGTTCTAAAGGGCTGTGCACAACGGGCTCGTAGTCCGTGACATGTTTAGCATGATGTTTAGAAGGCAGGCTTGAATATGTGGTTATAATAATAAGGAACACAGAAACTTGAAACACGGATTTGCTTCCTTGGTTTAAAAAATGAAATGTATCCTTTAAAAATGGAGGTTTTCATGTTCTCAGCTACACAAATATATTAGCAATAGCGCTAAGAAAAGTCAGTGTAGTCTGTTATGAAATATTTAGGTGCAATTCTTTGCTATTGCAGCTGCATTCTTGGTGTCTGTGCACAGTACTTCTGTACAAATGTAGGGAATTCGGAGAAACGTGGTTTTTCACTAGAAAATGAATATATGTGTGGGTATATATATATAAAAACTTATCAAGGAAGGGTAAATGTCTGCCTTCAGGTCTGTGAAGCATTCATTTCACTT
>JAVJGJ010000032.1:30733928-30765346 GCA_035590215.1 Microhierax caerulescens | reverse complement strand
ATATATTTGGCTTTAGTGCCACTTTGTTTTGCCTACACCTGTGCTGTTTGCTCAAAGGTGGGTTCTTTTCCTTGTCACTTTTTGGTCTAAAAAAATTTTATACACATATATATATAGTAAAAAGGAAAGCAGGTATGTAAAGTGTAGGTTGTGAATAGTATAATTATGAATAGCTGTAAAATTAGCCAGCTTTTTTTAATCCTCAAAGCCTTTGATTTCTTGAAAGTACTGTGGAAAGGTGCATATGCCATTATCATTACATGCTGGTTTTTCGCATTTCATAAATGAGTAAAAAAGGAGATTGCTTTAGAGCCAGGGCAATGTTCTATTTCTTTGTAGACATTTCTGTATAAAGAGAGTAAGCATGTGGGTGAAACAGGTGAAGAAAATAAGCTACTGCATCCATGGGATAAAATGGGTGAAACCTATTCTGAGCCATAGTAGAACCAGAAATAAATGAAATAAAATAGAGCAAGATATCTGGGAGATTGCTCAGGTGAAGGGGAAAAGAAGGATGTGTTCGACGAGGTGGATCCCTTATTGACACCCTGTGGGCATGGGAAAGTAGGACCAGCCAATAGAGAAATGTGAAAACAATCCGCAAGGAACAAAGAGAGATGTTTAGAATGTGATTTAAGCAACTGAGCAAATAAAAAAAAAAAAAAAAAGGGGGAGAAGATGAAATAAAAATACTTTTCAGAGTCATCCTGTAAATCTCAGCAGGGTATGGTGCTTTCATTGTTTTAAAAATGATCATAGCATAAGAGGTGATAAGATTGTGCCAAAAAGCTGAGAGACTTTCTCCAAAGGTGCTCAGCAGCTGCTCAGCTGTGTAACTGGAACATACTGGCACTGCTGGGAAACGGAGTTGGGGATTTCAAAAGGCAATAAGATACAGTGGAAAAACTCCCGAGATCTTCGCTTGGGAGACTTCCACATGCGAGGAGCCACAGGATGCACACCCTGCAGGGAGTGGTGCCGGGGTAGTAAGAGAAAGAGGGAGCAGATCAAAAAGCTGCACGGAGAGAGGGGGAGCTGGTTCTGGGAAGACTGAGCGAGTGACCCAGAGGTACAAAGTGAAATGTTTCATTGTGTTTCATCTGGTAGTGTAAAAACTTTAAGATTTTTATATATATATATATATATATATATATATATATACACACTTTTAAGAAGGATGTATCAGTACCAATGCCATGGAATTTCAAGTAGAATTGCCTCTTATGGTACACAAGCCCCTCATCTCATACCGTGCAGTGCTTTTTTTTTTCTCCACAGTTTAATAAATATCCTTACTCAGTAATAGAATTGACTTTATAGGAGGAAAAGAAAATATCACAGAGCCCTTAAGTTAAACTTTTAATAGACATTAAAAGACTGGGTTAAAATGCAAATGTCATATTAGGGTGAACATCTTGATAATTAAAAGACGGTAAAAATGAAAACATGCCAGATCAGAGTAATCTGGCGAATCTGTAACCTTGGCCCCGACTATGAATGTGCGTGGGAAGTCCCCTGGGCCCCAGGTGCGCTTGGGCATGGGAGTTTAAAGGCAAATCCCAGCATAAAAAAAAAAAAAAAAAAAAAAAATTAGTCTCAGTCCTTAGTACAAACAAGATGTTGTCCCTGTGTCACAAACGCCTTTCAGTTCCTCTGGCTCTGACCAGGAGAGTCCATGTTGTTAATTAGTGTGTTCTTGTCTTAATGACTCGGAGCTACTGCTATGTGATGCAAAAACCCGGTCCATTAGAAGAAAGGTTTGCTCTTCTGTTATCATTTGTGACGACGCAGAGTATGAATGAGCCTTGGAGCTGGGAGGTGCAGGGCTGGGCCTTGGGCTTTATAGCCAGAAAATCCTTGTACCTCTTCCAGGTGACATGCAAGGCTCTTCCTCCTGAAAGACTAAACGCAAAAACGGTGTTGAATCCTCATGGAGGTGAGCGAGGGGATACGGAAAGAAAACCTGGGGTTTTCTCCTCCTTCCCTGCTCCTCATCTTGGTCTGAATCTCTTGGAAAAGGAGAACGCTCAATTTGGTGGAATAACTCATTTGGAATATCAATTAGCCATCAAAGAGATGTCCCGGACTTACTGAGCTGTCAGGAGGCTTGTCACTGCCACATGCAAGCCTTTAGAAGTTCCATCGGAGGAGGAAAGATGTTGTTAGGATCCTTTCCCTGTATGCCACACTGTGTCTATTTCTTGTTAAAACAGCTGTTAATTTGTTCTTCTTTTTGTTCTTGCTCTTTTTTTTTTTTTTTTTTTTTTTAATATGCAGCACCAGGGAAAAATTGGAGTTAAATTTAATGTCGGAACTGATGACATCTCTATTGAAGAGATCAACGCAATCATTAATGATGGAAAATACCATGTAGTACGTTTCACAAGAAGTGGTGGCAATGCCACGTTACAGGTGGACAACTGGCCAGTTATCGAACGTTACCCAGCAGGTAAGGGCTTACACAAACGCTGAGTAAGAGGGTGGGGGACACGTGGAGTTCGGCTCATTTTGCTTCTCTTCTACTACAGCATCAGCTCCTTCGCAGTGTTTTAGTAGCTAATTAAGTAGTTAAAGAGTCCTGAGCAATATTCAGTTTATGATGATGGCATTTCCTAAGTGAGTTTAAAAGCAAAATTATTACTGGAAGTGTTAACTGGAAGTACAGTTATCAAGGCATGAAATGGTGATTTTGTTCCTTCTTTTCATTTGTTTTCACTGGATTATTGTTTTAGGGGGGGGAAAAAAAAGGCTTTGACAAAAGCTACACAGTCAAGTGACTCCCAAATGGATCTCCAAGTGATGGGGTAAAAGACTCACTGAGGAGAAGGTTGTCTGTGTTCTGTTAATTACAAGTTGTTATTAAAGCAGCCCAAAGTTTATGAATTTAGCAGAAGTGTTCTAGCAGGCACAGATGAACAGGTGGACCAGTTATCAATTGTTCAACCAACCGACCAACTTCAGATGCCTCCTTTAAAATGCAACTACAGGATACTCTTTTGTGCAAGTGATGCTGCTTCCTTGAACAGGACCGCTCGTGTGAATACGTGGTTGCCGTGACCGGGCCCATATTTAATTTTATGTGAATGCCATGCGCTGAGGATTACTGTGTTACTAATTTTATTCATTTTTAAAGGCAACAGGTTTTTCTGATACGCAATCCCTTTCTTATTGACTAGGACTACTGAGCTGTTAATGGTAACCTACGAATCTGCATGTTATCTGTTACCAGTTGGTGTGTGTGTTTATTTTATGAAAGAAAAGGCAGCAAATCCAGAGGTGTAAGTGAAAGGTATTCTGGTTTGCATATCTGCTATTACATAAGTGACAGTTCTCATTTATCTGCTTGAAATTAGAAAATTCTTCATTTTGGGGGTGGAGTGGGATGGGAGGGTGTGTTTCACTGATAAGGAACACATAAGCCATTCCCTGTACTAGTTATTAGCATTTAGGGTGCTGGGTTGTTGGGGGTTTTTTGTTGTTGTTTGGGGTTTTTTTGGGGTTTTGTTTTTTTTTTAATATATATATATATTTATTTTTTTGGTGGTGTTTGAGCTGTGTAGTTCAGCTGTTCACCCGACATTTTAAAAAATAAAAATAATTTTAAAATTCACAGGTGAAATATAACCCTTCAGATAATTTCTTGGAAATAGTTTAGAATTGAAAATAAAAATGAAAGTATGCATTGCAAATGAAATTATGTGTAGCAGGAGTTGTTAAAAATGTGTGTTAATGTATTCATTATGAGCGAGTGACAATTCTGGTGGTTAGAAACAATTAATGGCTTTAAATTAGGCATGTCTCTGAGGGGTGGTAAATTCTTGAAGGGAAGGGGGATAGCAAATGAAATATGCCCTGTGATGGGGTCAGATATTCCTTTTTCCCCCCACATCCCCCTTTTGCAGTGTAGGGTAAAAGGTAGCTGGAATAAGATGGTGGAAACTGGGGAGGAGTGTGTCTTAGTTTGTGGTCCAGACCTGTGTGGCAGAAAGGAAAAAAATAGGTTTGGGATGGCTTTCTTTTTCTTTGTTTGTGTTGATTTTTACCTAAATGATGACCATGAAAATATTTTTCTTCTCTGTATTTCATATTCATGAAAATACAAAGTGGCTGTAACGAGGACAAGCTGCAGTTCAGTTCTGCAGACAGCGGCACAAAGAACTTGTTTGTACTGAACACAGATTCACTTGGAAAACGGTGCTTTCCTTGGGGTGGGATTAGTGCAGTGGAAGGAGGGGTGGTTTTTCAAAGAAAACAAGAAATTGGAGCTTCTTGAGCTTCCTTTAGAAATCTGTGCACAAGCTGCATCTCAAGGATTTTCAGTTGCTTCACCAGCCGTGGCGCAGAGTCCCTTGGCTTGCTTTGTATTGCTGGATCTTCCAAGACTTCTGTCAGCCTTTAATTCCCTCTGCCTTGCCTTTAGCACTGTTTTTATGGCTCCTGTATGCCACAGCATCGCTTTTGAAATCCATCCTCCCCCTTTTCACCTTCCGGCTCTTCTCCCTTCTCAGCACGAGAGCACCCAGCCGTACCTTTCTCCGAGGTTTCCGTGCTGCTCCGTCAGGTTTGGCACTCCTCATCTAAACCCTTCGTAAGCACCCATTTCTTCGCGGGCTGGTTTGGATGTGCCCTTCAGAGAAGATGCAGGCTTGTCCTGAGGACTGTGCTGCCTTTGAGCGAGGCTGATGCTGCTCTGAAGGTATTAGTGGCACCAGCTTCAAAGCCGCCACTGGCATTTGGGTTCTAAAAGTAGTATTTCTAAAAGTCACGTCTTAAAGGTATCAGACACCACAGTTTGGCAAATGCTGCTGCATCCAGTTTTGATGGCTGTTGCTGTTTTAGGGACTGGCAGTAGTTACCTGGCAGCACCAGTTAGCCAGCAAACTTGCTCTTTGCTCCTATTTTGGATGGAGGACACGTTGCTGTTGCACAATATGGACCAGTTTTGATCCTGTTTGCATGAGCAAGGGCTCATGAGCTTTCATTTCAGTGCTAGAAAGATTTTCCTTTTTTTTTTCTTTTTTGCTTTTTGCCTGTTTTTGAATTGTTTCTGCATTATTTCTTAATGTGGCTGCAGCACTGCACGTAAGCACAGACTTCTCTTTCCCACTTCTAATTTTAAAGAATAGAAACAAGATTAACAGCTTAATTAGTAAATTTGCTATTCTCAAATATGCTGGATGTCCTTTTTTCAAAACTGAATTAATAGTAAAAAAATCAGTTGGTTGCCTAAAGCGTGCCAACTGCTTGATCCTCCTTTCTTGACAAGGAAAGATTTTACTCCAAATTACACTTCTGGTTGGAGTGGCTGAGTACGAGACACTGCTTGTTTGTGATCGGCATCGCAGAATATTGGGTGAAGATTTTCTGGGTGAAGTTTCTGGTCGGAGGCTCAGGATTTTCCAGATTTGTTGCCCGTGTAGCCTTCCTGCAGCCCCATCTAACTGCTGCTGCTAATGGCACCCAGCGCCCAGTAACAGCTGGTGTTGCATCACTCGCTGGGAGGCTGTTGTAGGCACCTCTCCTGGTACTCAAAGATACTCTTTAGAAAAAGACCTGATTGCCACAAGTCCGTGTGGGATTAGTAGTGACCCTGAACGCGGTCCTGGGGCGCAGAAGCAGCCCAGAATTCGTTGCTCTTGCAAAGGGTTTTCTACCTGGCGGAGAATCGCACGTGCGTGATTCTCTAATATTGCTTTATGGGCAGTCGGAGAGGGGACACCTTGCTAAAGCTTCCTGTCACAATGCTCCATAAGGCTTCCACAGCTGCTCTGTGAGTTTTACCCTAGAGCTGCGTAAAATGTAGAAATGACCCTGGAAGATGAGTAGGATCTGGCATGTTTCTCATTTACATCGTTCTCCATCCCACTAGACCCTGAGTGCGATGTTTTCTCTGGGCTGCTGCACCGGTTACCTGGGTACCTGTGAAATGAGAGAGCTGTACAAGGGATCGAGGTGGGGGTGGCCAGTGCTAGAGGGGGGTGGTTGCAGAGGTGCTGGTTGTTTTTTGGAGTGTAGTGGGGAAAGCTGTGGTTTAGTCCTAGACAAATGTGAAGATGCCAGTGTCCTGAAATGCCTGGATGATTTCCAGAGACAGAGGTTTAGATTTAGGTACGTATGCTCTTCCAGACTCCCATCAGTGTCGGTGGTAGTTTTGTTGTTTTTTTTTTTGGGGGGGGTGTTGTTTTTTTTTTTTTTCTTCCTTCTCCAAAGTTTCTCTCTTGCCATGTCCCTGAGTGCAGTGCTAGAGCTATGAGGATGCACGCTTCAATTTCTGCCCTTTACTAGATGTTTGCCTTGGTTTTCCACCTCGCTGGTGGGTAGCCCTGTGGCTGAGAGTAGCATGTTGTAGATTTTTATTAGCTAAGATGCCCAGAGCTGTGCTGCATTTGTATAGCCCATCTTTCTTAACTAAATTCAATGGTATGTCTCTTTACTGGATGACTATCATCCCTCTGCAACTTCCCAAAGAACTTTAATATCTCACCGTGGCCGTTTTTTCCCGGATAGTGATTTCCCATTAACTTACCGGGATGCAGCCTAATTAACGATCCTGTGCGCCAGGAATGAGAAAACTGCTGACTGTGCAGCCGGGCTCGCTCATCCGTAGGCTGACTCCATTTTCCATGCGGATCCTTTCTACTCCTTATGGCTTATCTCACCTGCTTTACAACTCAGATGTAATTGCCCTTCCCAGCAGGGTAGCTGCTGTTGCGGCGATGGGATGGAACCGTTAGTAGCAACTCCAGCTACTACTGTGAGGAGGCTGCTCTTGTAGCTTCAGTCAGGTAGTGATCTACACTGAAGCGTAGGTTTGCTAGGAAAGCATTTATGGTAGGAAACCCAAGGGCTTGTTAACTTGGGCCGAACTGAACTGACAATTATGTCCAAAGAAAAAAACCCAAATAATAGGAAATTGGGTTTAGTACGGTCAAAATATTAATTCCAGTATTTTCTAAATAAAATGTCCTGACTTTTCATGTCAGCGTTGTCCGGTGTTTATGGGGGATTTAGGTAATCTGAGAGCAAAGCATTTAATTTGATTTGAAACAACTTTTTCTTCCTTACCTGAAAGAAAAATCTCATTCAAATAAAATCACTTGGGGGCGGAGATAAAATTTTTCTCACAGCAGTGCTCATAGCCATACCTATTTAATGAGAAAAACAATTTTCTCAGTTTTCTAATTTTCCTTTCTTAGTAGCGAAGGGTGTGCATTTTACCAGTCGGGGAAAGTGTATCAGCACCAGCGAGATGACTTTCTAAGCCACAATAATCACCATTTATTGTGAAGGACTTTCAGAATCACTTTTCTGTGAACAACTCTAATACTTTCTGCAGTCAAAGGGAGTTTGCCCGATGCCGACTCTTTTAAAAAACATGGAGCAACCAATCATTTTACCAGCAGGAACCTGCTCTTCAGGACTTCCATCACAAATCAGACTGATGCAGAATTTTCTGGATATGGGATGATCTGTTAGATATTGGCCAACTAGTCTATGGTTTCAAAGCTGTTCATACTGCTGTGAATACTCAGCAGTTCCCAGGTCCCTGCAGCAGGCTGGAAGATAGAGTTTGATGTAGCCAAATATGTAAAACAAAGACTTGTCCTTGGATCTCTGGTCAGCCTTGGAAAAACATCACTTAGTTGTTACCGTCCCCACGTACCCCGCGGGTCAGCAGATGTTGTCAGGGATGTGTCTGACAGACCCAGATCTAACAGCACGAGCATCTTGCACACGTTGTTGACACACAAGAGATTGTCTAAACCACTGCCAGACTACTGGAACAGATGTGTCTCCGTGATGGGGGACTATAAATTACAGTCGAGCGTGCTCACCAGAGGAGAACCTGTGTGAGTCCATGTACGTTGGCAGAAGATCAAACCAGAGGCTGACGTTATGCTTAGTGTCGCGTGCCTCCTCCGTATGGCGGTTGGCAGCAGAAGCTCTTAGGGCTTTGGTATAATCCAGAGTAATTCTGTTCTGGGTGTTGTTTTTTTGCTTTATCTTCTAAGGTTAAACATCTGAGAGCACACGTGTTGCCTTAGGGACTTGCTGCGGATCTGTGGGCTAAAGGCTGTTACTGCACAGCTCCCGGGATGGGGGCACCTCATTTAAATACATTTCTTGATTCCTGTATTCCGGAATTTAGACAGAGCCTCTGCCATCTTTTCATGGGATACACCTGACTTCAAGGTAAATGCTAAGAGCCAGCTATTACCTTGTATCCTATTTAGGATAAGCACTATCCGTTTGTCTTGGGTTTGGGTGACCATTAAGTTAGCAGGAGACGTTTGTGTCAGTGCATTTGTTTCTCCGGACTGGATTAGTATTTCCCAAGCAATCCATGTGTAACTGGTGTACCACTGGCTTACACACAGCTTCCAAATTCGAGCCTGTACAGCCACTTGTGAAGAGAATCTGTTTTCTCAGACATTTTGTGGCGGCCAGGAGAGATCTCTGATTCTTTCACAAACGTATCTTCGAATTATTCTGATAAAATGGACAGAGAGCTTGTTATCAGGGCATCTGTGTTAAATTATAAGGTATTATAAATTATAAGGTTAGGTAGGAACCCAAGAATTAAATCATTGCTCAGTATTTACGTCGCCTTGCATTTGCCGTGGGGTGATTTTTCAAACCTCCTTGGCCACTGCTGTTTAGCCGCAGAACTTTCAGGCTGTTTTCCATGCTGAAATAATACAAACCTTCTGACTCCTCTTTATTTATTTGCCCAGCAACACATCATCTTTAGCCTTTTTTCTCACTTGTTTCCATCTTTGGATAAAAGAATACCTCTTGGTTCTCCCTCGTGTGCTTCGCTTTGCTGGTCAGAGTTTTGAAACTTTGACGGAGTTTCAGGTCCGTCACCTTGATGAATCAATCCCGATGGTGGACGTAGAAACCCTCTTCTGATGAGCTGTAAAGCTGGCACGCTTGGAGCGCTCCCTCATTCCCTGAGTCGAGGCTCACAAATAAAATAAATTTTATTTATTATAAAAAAATAAAAGACTACTTTTCTGCCCAGGAGGGAAACGCAGGAGAAAATACTTCAGTTTTGTTCACAGCAATTAAGCTTCCGTGAAACGGGTGCAGCCCCAGCACCTCCTGGGTTGGATGTTATTTTCCTGCTGTGAGAAACTAGCAGTGCCAGTGACACAGGGGCATCTCCTGACGCTTCCGTTGGAAATCGGTGTTTGGGAAGAACAGGAGGGCTTCTCAGGAACGTTCCGTCTGGGAATATGTAGAAGCTGAATTATAGGGTGCAAACAAACTGTATACATTTATGCCATATGTATAAAATCAGGTTACAGGTGTGGGTCTATTTAGTCCATGGGATTAGCGAGAAAGGGGAAAATAGCAGCTAAGTCAGGAGTTCCGTGGTGACCGAGTAATGTCTCATCCGCCCGGATTTGGGAAGTAAAACTGAACGATGTTCTTTATGGCCTTTCATGTGCTCGTGGAGCCACGTCTCCCTGGGGTTCTGTGTCTGCTGCAGTCTATGTCGGGGAATGTCTGCTGGTAACTATGAAATTTAAACCTACCCTGTTCTGATAGGAGATAATGGGACAGAAATATGAGTGAACATACCTTTTTTTTTTTTTTTTTTTTTTTTTTACAAAGTCTTTGACAGAATTAAATACATGAAAATATTCAGGAAGAAATTACACAACCCTGGCGGTAAAAGTAGAGTTTTTTCATGGATCAGGCTCTGGATTAGGTTAGGAACAGAGGCACATACCCATTGATTTTTCAATGGAAGTATGGTCGTTTAAACCTTAAGTAATATATTCATTAACATTGATTTTTTTTTTTTTTTTTTTTTTAAAAAAGAAGTTAGAAACCATACATACTGTCTGTACTAAAGATGATGTTAAGATTGCTAGAGAATACAAAGAATAGTGAATGAAGAATCTAACAAACAATAAATGCTTCCCTTGGCAAGGAATGAAAAACAAAATAAAAAAAATGAAAGTTATTTAAAAAACATCAGAAAAATATGTTAAAACACATTTAAACCCCTACAATTTTTACATTTCAAAGATTTAAAAATTTAAAAAATTGTCTTTTATGCAGTTTATTTGCATTTTTTTCTAGAGTGAGAGATCTTATAGTCTTTGCTAGTTTAAACAACATTCTAATTGATCAAAGTATTTTTCATTTTTGTCCCAACTTTAAATAATCGGCTCACTCTGTGGATAGGCATCCTAACAGTAAAAGTTATTATAGGAAGGAAGGCACACAGGTGAGATCTTTTATACTTCTTTTCCAAACTTTTATAGAAAATATTTTGAATTAATTGCACTGGCTCAAGACAAAGGTTTAGTGCTGTAGACAGCTCATGAATTATTTTCATTTACAGTCAAAAACCAAGTTCTGAGAAGGTTTAGAATGCTAAAGAAAATATGAATGAAACAGTATTTAAATCAATGGCTCGCTTTCCTTCTAAAAGACTAGTGATTTGTTTGGGGTTTGTTTGGGTTTTTTCCCCATTTCCTTTTCCCCCATGTGCATTTAAAAGTTCTGTTAGCGATAGAAGAGCCTAAGGAATGGGAAAGAGAAATGTACTGGGTCAAGCCTGCTGCTTTGCATAAATTGCTTCTCTTAGAGGGTAACTTAGGAGAAAGCCCCTGCCCTTAGAAATTTTCTTTTCGCTTTCCAGTCCAAACACTTTCCACTTCATTCCACTTTGTTCTTGTGTCTTTTCATTAAACAGTTTTCTCATTTCTCTGCTTGTCACAATACCCTTTCTTTTGATGCTTTTTTATTTTGAATTCTTTTTTTCAAAAGCATGTGTGGCTGGAAACGGACAGCAATGAGAACACCAGGACCTCGTGTAAAGACATATGAATGTTGATGCTGGAAGTCAGCCCCACTGATGCATCCTCAGATCTTATATTCCCTTTTCATACCCCAGAACCGGATGGCTCAGTATCATTCTGCAGCTGACTAGTATACCCATTAAACGTCTTTAATCATAATTTCTCCCTCATAACGTCCCAGTTATCGGGGGGAAAAAAAAACCAAAAACCAAAGGTGTGACTGGTCCTACATGTTAAGTGTGTGAGCTGCACTTTGTGGTATGAGCTTTGGTGTCACTTCTGTTAGCTCAGCAGGACTCGGTTCCTATCGACTGATACCTGCAGCCCCCCAGTGCATCCAGTTTTATATCGCCTGCAGATTTCATTGCGTGGTCAACATTTTATGTTAAGATCAGTGAAGAAAATACCGAAGACTGGTCCTGAACTCATCTCGGGTACTTTCTTAGGAGTTCCGCCCTGGTAGTTTTCCTGTGGGAAACCTACTGGTTTTCCTTACATACCTGCAGTGGCCTCGGTGACAGCTCCTGTGGCGCAGCCCAGTGCAGTTTCAGAACTCCCCACGGTGCTCGTCTGGTTTAGGTAGAACTTAGCATTTAGTTTATCATCTCTGCTTGGCTTAAGCACATGTAGATCTTACATCCATTCAACCAGATGGCATCAGCTCTCCAAAACACTTGGAGAGCTTTGATACGTGTGACTGACCTACTGTCTCTTAAGGATTTTTACTTTTCAAATCGAGGTAATGCAGTGGGGAGCAGTGAGATATATGATATGAGGAATATGGTATAGCTGACACACTGGCAGGTCTGAACGTGACCAGCAACGACTGGTTACCATCTGCGTGAGTCACCAAGAAGCTGAAGAAGAGATCTTAATGAAGTTGGAAACATTAGGGAGAAGACAATTCCAGTGCACCAGCTAGTTCATGGAAGGAGCTTGCATCCTGGGAAGATGGGCACCTTGAGTGTGATGGTACACAAGCAGCCTGTCAGTAGATACAGAAGCAGGGTATCAGGGACTGTGGTCTCTACACGAGAGAGAGGAAGGGGGAGAGGAAAAATTCCACGCTCAAAGCTGCCCCTTGTCTTTTTTTATTCAGCTCTTTACAGCACAGTTTTTATACTCCTCTATGTTTTCCACAGTTAATCAATGATTTGCTATATGGCATCATATCAAATGCTTTACTGAAATCCAGATAAATTAGATATACTCCGTTTCCCTCATCTAGAAAATCAGTTAACCTATCAAATACAGCTATTAGATTAGTATAACATGATTCGGTGAAGTTTTGCATTTTATCTCATTTTCCAATCACTTCCATGTCTTTAATGCTTTCCTTTTGAATTTGTTATAAAGCACCCTGTACAGCTAAGGTCAGCCTAACTAGTTTGACTGGATGGCTTTTTTCTCCTTGTGTAAAGTTAGTGTATTTTCTGTTCTCTCATACAGGAAGTAGCCTGCCCCATTTAATAGCTGTATTTAAAAACTCCTGGCTTTTTACTTTTAAGCTCTGAGATGGAGATCATCTTCCTCACCTTCTGACACTGCAGGTTCATTAAGAAAATGTTCGTTGCTTACTTCTGAGCTGTGGAGACCTATTTTCATAGGCACATTCCCGTTAGTCAATCCAGTCTGCTCCCCTGGGTCGTCATCAACGTGACTCCCCCTCTTTCCATAATCTCTTTTTGTTTATAGCACTTAAGAATCTCTGGGTTTAAAATTTATTTTATTTTCTTTGAAAGATTCTTCGAGCTTTGGTTTTGGCAACTTTACTTATGTGTTTGTTTTGAATTCTGAAAGTCACTGCTTTCCTGGCTGAACAAGTCTGGGTTTTCAACCTCCTATGATATAGTCTGTGACAATGTAGTTATTCAGCCTAGCAGGCCTCCCCTTGTATATTTTTATTCTTGCAGGTACAAGTCCAAATATATATACATAGAGAGATAGATATTTAACACTTTACCTTAAAGAACTTCCAGGTGTCCTTCCTGGCTGAGTCCAGCCCCTCAGACTGATTACACAATCTGGTTTCCTTCAGTTTATCAAATTTTGTGCTTTTGAAATCAAGGATCTGATCTACAGACTTATTTTTAGTTGTCCTTGTATTAATTTGAGTCAACTCGTGATCACTCAATCAAAAAATGTTTCCTACAATTAACTTTTCTATGCTGTTTTCATTATTTATTCAAATCAAAGCTAAAATAGCAGTTTTTTGTTTATTTCAACTGGACAAAATCTTCAGTGAGTATTATAGGAGCTGGTATCTACTTTTATTCAGACAGCTATGTTCAATTATAATATGAATAGAAGAAGGCATTATAGCAGTACGTAAAATAACGGCATAAAGAATTCGAAATAAGACCATGAAACCTGTGACACTCGCTTCAGCAAGTTCTCCAAAGGGTAGTAAGAGGCACAAAAGTAATTTAACAGGAATCAAAACAGGTGAAAAATTTATCTTAGTTACTGAGCCACAAACCAACAGTGAAGTGATGGATGTAACTAGGCCAGCATGCTGCCTTCCTTACCTTTGCCAACATGTAATTGCACCACTGATTTCTTGCATTTTTTTCTAATTCATGCAACTCTGACTGCTCTCTGGTTATGATTAAAGGTATTTTTCAGCCTGTATCTAGGTCTCAGTTTCAGTATAATTTTATTGTTCATGTGAAAGATTGATGTTAACAAGAATGGTGATTTATTTTCACCTTGGGTGAACCTGTGTTACAGCTTATCCAAAGTCAATGAAATACCTTTTTTTTAAAAAATAAAACAGCCACTGCTGCCCTTTGAGAGATTACGGAATTGTTCTATCCTGCTGTCGTCTTTATTTAAAGAGTCTAGGTGATACCCAAACATGACACTACAGTAAGTCTCTTTTCAAAAAGTGGTTTCAGCAAAGTTTCCCAAATCAGCTTTTTAATTTGACAGCTTATCAGGTTTTTCTGTCAGATAATGCTATATAATAATGCTTCTCTAAGTCTGCAGACAGATTTTCTTTTTTCCTTTATTTATCATCTTGGATATCCTGGTGAAATACAAAGGCTCATCCCTTCTTAGACTTGATAGATCCTGTAATTAAATTCAGATCTTGATAAAATGTGTGGCACAGTTGTCATTACTTGATCACAGAAGGTATAACACCTTTCAGTTAAATATGGCAAGGTGGCACAATGCATCTAGTTTAGAAGAACGAAAATGTCAAATGAGCAGTGATTCAGAAAGAGGGGTTCTAAAATACTGAAAGAAACAGATCTCTGCTCTTTTTTTTTTTTTTGTCCTGTGGCAAAGGATGGTGCCTATACTTGCTGACCATCATTAGGGACAGTGATACGGAAATGGAATTGCTGAGGAGGACCTGTGGGGGTTCAAGTTAGAGGAAGAAGGTGGGAGAGAAAACAGGGCTCAGAATGGGACGTGGCAGATGGGTCACTGCTGGCCCAGTTCACCTCTTCAGGAAGGCCAGTCGCTGGTCACAGTCCCAGTACAAGTCAGGTCGCCAAAGGTGGAGGCTGCCGATCTATAGGGTTCTTTTGCACGCTTATTTGGTTTGGCGTGTGTTTTCCACATCACCTGCAGTATCCCAACTTATCCAGTCTAGTAAGTTGGAACCTTAGGATTAACGTGGTGTTGGTTGAAAAGAAAATGATTCAGTTAAATTCCTTGCTGAGGGACTTTAACCACCTAGTAGCTTCCTTAGCAATACGATGCTGATATCTGCGAGAGAACCAGTGTCTTGAAAGAAGTCATCGTCATCCTTCTCTTTCCCAGTGGCAGGACCATGCTGTCAATGCAGGTTGGAATGTCAGGTTCCTTTACGTCCCCTCCCTCTCAGCCTGCCCTTTGGTGGCTTCCTGGCCGTCTCGTTCCAGATCACACAGGACATCGTCACGGGTTGCTCGTTAAGCCAAGCCAATACCCGCTGACTTCAGCACAGTGACGTGTGTGTAACCCCTCAGCAGGAGCGGCTGTGACTGTTCAGATGCCTTCCTTGGTGGCCACACACGTTTGCTCTAAGACTGGTATTAACGCTCCTGTGGCTGATGGGGCACGCGGGAGAAGGGCGCAGGAGCAAGAGAAGGGTACGACAGCACGAGCAGGGTGCGATGGCGTGCTTCTGCCGCATCTCCTTTCTGCGATGCACTTTGTTTCCATTAGCTTCTGGGGCAGCCCTGCAGTCAGCCTGGATGGGAGCCTTTCTCAGGACAGAACAAATCAATGCGGTGTGGAGCCTTCCAACCAGGCAATCTATCACATGGAAAACAAAATTAATTTCTCTCCAGCACTGTTGTGGTTTGGGTGCTTTTGGAAGATGAGGTGGTTGGGTTTTTTTTTATTTGAGGCACATTTGTGTATGCGTCCCCAGACACATTTTACTGGTGTTGTGAGGTGTGACAGCAGAATAGCACTTTATGTCTTCAGGACAAGAACTTCTATTAAGCTAACTAATTCAGAGGCAGTCGCTGTAATTCATACTGCAGCAGGGACAATGGCAACCTGCTCCGTCCTGGATATATTTTCAAGAGACTGAACCATGTTAACCAGTTATCCAGGAGGACACAAATCATTGCTGTCTTGAACGTATGAGCATGTACATGCTTTAGACTCTCTGTCTTCTCTTTGTACCATGTGAACACGGGGGAGAAGCTGTACACCCATCTCTCCATCCTGCAGTGTGGCTGGCTTTTTGCGGCCTTAAGCCCTCTTGGTTAAAAAGAGAAAGCATCTTGAAACTGTGGCGTCCACGCTGTCAAAATAACTTTTTCTTTAATAACTTGGGTTTAAGATTGATGGCATCTTGGTTGTAATCAGTTCTACAGGGCTGTCGTATTGTATTGTGTGTTTAAGGTAAGTTCTGAGTGTTCCAGGAGTGCTGGAAGAGCCACCTTGACCCTAGCAAGGTGCAGCTAAACCAGAGTCTTTTTTGCAGTCTATCCTACCCATCTGAAACAGACTGAAAAGCCTGTATGATTTATATGACCTAGAACCGTTACGAGCTTCACAAGAGTCAGATTCTGTAGTATACACCATTTCAAATAAATTTAAAGCAGAAATTGAACGTCCATCGCTGTATCAGAAGCATAAAACATTGTGAACAACATCCCGATTTCAACCTGTTACAGGCAGAAGTTAAACTGAATTAAAGGCAGGGAAATTACAATTTTACAAATTGGTTTAATTGAGATGTGTATGGTTTATTTGCCTCGGTGGAGTCTTTCTAAAGAGTTAAATGGCCTTTCTGGTACAGCATCGAGTTTAGTGGACATTAAAAGCCTGAATGAAACACAGTATGGGCAGAGTTAAGTATATACCGAGACAGTTTTGATTTTCCTGTTTTGCAGAACTGACAGGCACTAATAGACTACTGGTTTTAAAATTCTAAAATTACAGTTGTACAATAGAGAGAGAAGAAGCAATATGCCCTTTTCAAAAGAACAAGCAGCACTAAAAGTTTAACTCTATCTGGGCATAGGGCTAAGTCTTGAAAATATGCTCCCATTTTTAGAGCACAGCAATTGCCTCACAGGAATTTTCTGCCAAAGAATTCTTGAGCATCTGGCTTTAGGGTCGTAGTCCTGTAGTTCTCCCTCTCACACAAAGTATTCTGTGGTTTTGTCTGAACAAAATGCAAACTGGGACCAAAGACCGTGCTGCGGTCGCACCATTGTTTCCAGTAAGCTATGGCAGGATAAGGTACGCCTGAAGGGTTTGAACGGAAGAGTTTCAGGCTCAGTTTCAGGGTTCCTCGTCCCCTTTTTAACTTCTCTGGTGCTCATAGGTATCCCGTGTGTATAACCCATCCTTCAGGAGCAAAACCTACCACCCAGAGAGGTGCAGCACGGCAGCATCTGGTGTTGCAGTGACTTTGAGGAGCCTGCACACCACAGCCACCCATCTCATTGTCAGTCCCAAAGCTGCCGGGTACTCCTCATGGAAGGAGCGAGCAGTCAACATAGTTAATTTTTCATTAGTCTACTTGACCTAATAAGCTCAGTATTGCATACAACAAATGGTTATCGCTGAGGAGCGTTCATTGACTGGAAACATGGCCAGTGGGGTTTTGTACCGGGCTTGAAAATACCCAACACTTTTATAAGTGGCCTGGAAGTCTGCATCAAGTCATTGCTAATGATGTATGATTGTTGTAAAGACCAAAAAAGTTGTAAGTAATAATGAGGGTAGAGCACATGTGGCGTGTGAACATGATAATTGGGAAGCCAGGAGACTTCAAAGAAAGTTTCAGAAAACACTGCAGCGGCACTAGATGCCAAGGTGTGGGTCTAAGAGGAAGGGGTGAACATCATGGCAATGTATACAGTGTCCTGGAAATGTATAATTTGGACAAATCACTTGTGGGGGCCTCATCTTCCAGCGTGCGCCATATGAAACGTTGTGTGATGCTGTAACAAAGGAGTTTATGGAAATTGCTTTATGGGCACAAGAGGCTAAACCGTAAGAACTGGGCAGGATTTTACCAGCCTTTACAGCACTTTGAAACCAGCTCTGGAACAGGTACCAAAGTCTGCGTCTGGGGTCCGGGGTTTGGTGGCAAAAGAACTGGCGCATGGGTAACGAGCCCCAAAACTGTGCAACAGATTTATAGTGTCAGAAAGAAAAGTGTAGTGACTTGATTACAGTATAAGTGCTTTCAGGGGGAGAAAACAATAGATGCTTACAGCGCTCTTCAGCTGTTCTTAGAAAGCAGTAACCAGAATGAAGGCATTCGGGCAGGAATTGATGATGTAAATAGCGAGCCTTAGAATTCACTGCTGAGAGATTTTGCTCTACTGTGTGTCATCAGATTAGAAGATACTTTCTTGGAAGACCTGTCTGAGCCTGTTACAGGTTATGAATTGACCAAATAATAGTTTTATGGCTGAATACGGGACCAAGTGGGTCGGTAGAGCCAGTGGTCTGCAGATCAGGTCTCTGTCTGCATTAGGAATGTGTTATCATATATAAGAATAACACTATAGTAGTGTTGTGTTTGTTATGTGGATATAACTATACCTTCCCAGGAATCAACCAGGTTGGACCAGGAAAAAAACAAACAAACATGTTTCCAGGTATAGTTTCTATATCCAGAAACATTACTGTGCCAAACAGCAGCTATATAATGCCTTAGATGTGTCAGTCCTATTGCATCGAACTGAGAATCTGCTTGCAAAAGAGCAGAAAGAGAATAATGAAAATATTACCCCGATCCTGACGTATCATTTATCTTTCTCTTTCTCAGCTCTGTATATTTATACATCTATGAGTCCTGGTAGCTAGGAGAATGATTGTTAGTTAGTCGCTTGCTTAGCCATTCTATCTGATATCTCAGTTTGTTACGTGTATTTTTCCCAGTAGCTGACTTTAGCTACAGAGCGTTCTGTGGAGTAAACCTGCGAACAGCTTTTCCAGCTGAGCTGGAGAGATGAGCCAGGTTGCAAGAGGCTGTCAGATATAACCCGCTGTCTGTACCCTTTCCTTATCTGTCGTCACTCTGTTGGCTTGAGCACCGTGGATGCTCTGTGCAGGAAACACAACGGGATGTTACGCCAGCCTTTGTCAGAAACGTGGGTTTAGCCTTGTGCTTTATTGATGGTAACAATCCAGCCGGGTAGTTAGATGTATTTTAACCTTAATTGGATTTGCTTCAGCCTTAACCATGAAAGTTTGTTTATAAATTCTAGTGTTCTGCTTTAGAAGCAGTGGCAAATCTATGCACATATTAATAAAGTCAGGGACAGTAGGCGGTTTCCTTTTCCCATCTGATCCGTTGATTCCATGGCAGCGCTTCCATGGGTGCTGGTTGATGGAGCGATGTAGTCCTTCCTTCTTAGAGTCCTGAATTTCATCTTGAAATATCATTTATTAAACCAGAATGCATTAATATTTTATTAGTAAGATGTCCACACATTTTAGCTGTTCAAGTATTATCTTAGAATTAGATGTTTATTTAATGCTTCATCATTCTCTGTACAATCATTTAAAAATAAGAATAATTTCAGTAGCGTATTGCATTAGATTTAATAATGCGTTAGTGCTTCATGTTAGAGAAGGTACTAGAATTTGTAAAGCTGGAAAGATGGCAATATCCTTATCAAATTTCCTCAACATAGTAGGTTTCAGTATGTTTTTAAAGGTCAAGTGGTTTCCTGAGAAAAAGTGGATGTGTAAATTGTGCTAGCAGAGCTATTTTCTTTCTAAAGTTGTTCTTTTCCCCATTTAACATTTCGTAAGTGTTTCAAAGTAGAAGCCAAGTCTACTTTTTGCATATTGCATCAGCAAAGGGATTTTTGTAAAAAAAAAAAACAAAAAAAAACAAAACCAAAAGCATACGGACAATTGACCAGCAAATTTTGTTATTTCCTTGCAACTTCATATACGCTTAAATAGTTCAACACTGATTGTTTTTTTTCATTCTGGTGTTTCGACTCGGATTATCTCTGAAAATCAAGCTGGTAAATTTAGACCTACATGGAAGTTATCTGCCAGCTTTGCGTCGTCCAGCGTGGTCTTGTTGACTTTGCGAATCCCCCTCGTAGGAAGGTGTTCTGGGCAAGAGCTTCAGCGACTGGTTTACCTTGCTTTGGCTGGCGCAGGTTGGATCCCTGTGTGTCAGAGCTGGCGTTGCTGGGTGGATTTCTCTTCCAGTTGCCCAAGGCTGCCTTGGCAGCAGCCGGCAGCGGAGAACATCCAAGAGATCTGTAGCTCCAAAGGCCTTTTCAGGCCGTGATTTAGCCAGGCAGCGGGGAATTGCTTCTGTGGCTGATGTTCAGTAGGTCTCTAAGGGCTTTTACAGAGCGGGGGGCACTGAACTGGCCTTTCCATCCGACAGCCTTTCTCACACCGGTCCCCCCCCCTCACAGGGGCTTTACTCAGCGGGGGGTGTTTCTCCCATTTTTACGTGGGGAACACAAGAAGGCAGGAAGCACGCGATTCAGGAAAGTGATAAATAAGTTATGCTAACCATCTTTTGCCTCGCTTGAAAACTTCTTAAGTCGCTACAGAAGGAAACTATAGATGAGTTTTGGGCATAGAAATCCAGACCATTTGAGCAGTGCGTTTTTCAATATTCTTCACAAGATCAGAATCTCAAAACAAAATAAAAGTGATTCACAATAATTCTCAGTCAGGGTTAGACCACACAAAAACCTGAAGTGAAACATAATCGCAAGGGGAAAATACTTCGTTAATTGGAAACGCTTTGCAGATTTAAAAAAATGAGCAGTATTTCATTAATAGTTATAGTGACATGCTACATATTACAAATTAGTTTAAATCAAAAATATTAGTGAACCTTTTTAAAAAAATATATATAATTAGGGAGTCAGATTATTTCACCTTTTAACAGATAAAACTAAATCACTGCTGGAGTCTACCCACGGCCAGCATGCTGTTGCGTGGTGGACTGCTCATTATAGGTCTGCAGTCCTAAAGCACTCCTCTGCTTTTATCTCAGTGAGCATCTGTTTCTATTATTTACAGTTTCTGTTTCTATGTCTTGCCAAAAGCGTTTAAACCCCCCTATATGTACAAGTTAAAACCTTTTCATTTGAAATAGATTATTCTTTTATAGTAAAATGTCTGCAAGGCATAAATACACAAATTGAAATGCCGCTTTTAGACAGAACTGAAAGTCTGCAGCTCACTTTGGCCAAAGGCTACTTTTTTTGCAGCACTGCTGACACGGAACAGATTTTTATCTCTTAAATGCCATTTTCTATCTGTATGAGTGCATTTGGTTTCTTCTGCTTGGCAAAGCCTTGTCCAAATGATGACCTCACCTTTGTTGTTTCCATTGGCTTGTGTGTAATCATCCACGTCCCTGGGAGAAGGAGCTGGTGCAACCTCGGCAGGTGTAGCAAGTGTGACAAAGCACCTGTGTGGTCCAGGACTTGGGGGCACGGTGGTGGTTAAATCCAGCATTTTCATGCTTTCTGAAAGAACGTGAAATCAATGTTTTTAATATTTGCAGTTGCAGTCATCTTAGTTTGTGTGCTGTTGACGAGGGTTGCTGCTGATTGCCTTGGATTCCATACCTTTTTTATCTCTCTGGTCATGTAACGAGCATGAAATTACCCTCGTTGCACCCTGCGCTGGCTCCGGTCTGCTAGGGCAGTTGAATTGCTGTAGCTTTGGTGATCACAGCAGAAGGCCAAGCTCTATTTTGTCTTATAAATCAAATAACCAAGAGCAGAATTTAACCCCAGAAGATATATTTTTTAAATTGTTTCAGATAACTTTTCATGTTGCAAATGGTTCAGTAATAATATATGGGAAAACATACAGTATTTCCCAAAGCCTTTCACTAACTACAATAAAATGCAATGATACGAGTAATGACCTTTTGACAGTTTGTCCTATTCCGTCCTCAGAACTTGCAGTGTGATTAAACTTAATTAGGAGGCTTGCACATAGTTAATAAGACCTTTCTTATTAATGGCTTCTACCTGAATACTGGATACCCATGGGGTTACAGACCAATAGAAATTTAAAATAAGAGCTGAGCACAGTGTTTCCTATTTGCCATTGATCATGTATATAATGTGAGTATTATTTCTGTCAAGAGACATTCTATATTGCAGCTCTTTGCTAACATGAAATGAAGATCATCCAGATTGCTACCTGGGCAAAAGTCAGAAGAACATGTTCAGTAGCTGCTAGCACAGACTTAGCTAATTTTGGATACAGTAGGGTTGAAATATTCTCCATTTTCCAGCTGTTGAAAACCTACTGAATAAGAAACTGCTTACAGTCAACTTCTGGTTAAATTTCTATAGGAAAAGTGCCCTTAAATGCTGTGACATTATGATTTAGAAACAGTTCCGAGGCCTTCTACCTTGGAGAACTGCAGAATGTCACTCTAGGAGTGATGTGGGGCATGGTACTCTACTTATAACAATTCATTTTTTTATATACTTTAATTTTCCTCTTTAATGATTTCTATCAATTTTCCTGTCTATTTTAGCAGCAGTCATACAATATTAGCTCCTTTAAATACTGCACAGGCAGTACAAAGGATCCGTTAAAAACTCCTGATAACAAAATATGACCTTTAATTTATCAGACAAGTCCTGTGTTTTCTTATCTCCTCTCGTTGCTTTTCATCTTCTCTTGCTTGCTTTTGATATAATACACCAATCTCTCAAAGCCAGCCATCCAGCATTGCACAGACTGAGACAGTTATTGCATTACAGCGAGGAAGTGAGAGTCAGGAAGAGCACACTCTTCATTTAATTACTAATTAATCCAGTGAAAAATAATCAAAAACAAAACAGGGCGGAAGGTAGTTGATTTGAAGTGAAGGTTCAGATCTCCCTGAGAGGTTAATGAGAGTTCTCAGTTTTATCCTGTAGAAAGCTGTAAAAATACGATTCGGTTTGTTTAATATGCAAGCATGAAGCAAGGCGCTTAGAGGTGAAGAGAAGATGTTTTGGTACAGTCTGTGGTGCCGGTGGAATGGTACATCCTCCAATAAATCTGGTAATTGGAGTCTTCTTTAAGGCAACGCGAGTTTTGCTTTGTGTTTAGCAGTGTTACAAGCCACCGATGAGAGGCTTCACCCTGCTATGAAGACTGCTGTCAGTCATTCTGTGAGCAGAATATTCTCTTGGGACTCTTAGTGTTCATTATAAGGCATTTGGGAGTCCCTGTGGGGTGAAAAGGCCCATATTACGTTACGGTCATTTACTATGAACTTGCCAGGTTTGACACTTTGAAGTTTGGAGAAGTTACACCTCATGGTGATTTCTTTTTTCGTAGGTTAGCCCTTCTGGCAGAAGGTGAGGCGCTGCAGAGTTGCACTCTTACTTATTTTTTCTCTAACTTTATAGTTTCTTTGCACCTGTATCTACTCACCAAGCTGATGGTAAGGTTTGTTCGAGGTGCCCAACAGGGGAAAAAAAATACACAACCTAGGCCTGTGTGTCTACCTTCTCTTTGAACGCTGGAGGAGGCCCAGACTAGCCTTCTGGATGTGTCACTCCTCGTACAATAGCCTTGGAGGATGACCGCTGTATCCTCCTTCTCCATCTCTCCCAACGCATCATCCTACACATCGTAACAGGTAGAGCTGACATATTTTAGCACGAGAAGAAGACACATGGCTTCATCTGATCCAGCTAGCACTCAGTTCCTGGATCGAACACAGGATAGCCAAGTCTAAGCACTCAGCAGAAATATAGGTCAGGGCAGTGTCAGCATCCCCCTCAACCACAGGGATTTCCTGGGATGGACCTGGACATCTTGTCCTCTGCCCCTTGCAACCCAGTCTCGTGCCAGTATATCCTGAACCCAGGGTGCTGTGATGGAAAACGTGATCTTGTGTTTGCAGGCATAAAGGCAGGCTCACTGATGGCTGCAGAGGGCAGGATGCGTGTGGGTAGTAACAGGGCTATGTGGAAAGGCAAGAGGCAGGATCAGATGATGGGATGCGCTAAATGCGTAGTGTTTAGGAGCTGAGTTTAGCCTTGCCAGAGGCCCACAATGGCAGGTGACACAAGGTTACGCCCTGGCACACCCTGCTCAATGGGCATGGAAAGTCTGGGAACGCGCTCGGGGTCTGCAGGGTACGTGTGGGTGGGGAGCCCCAGCCTCAGCGAGCTCTCGAAGCGGTCTTGGGTCAAACGGAGCTGTGTAGCCATAGCCCCCGAGTTCCTTGGGTGACAGTTGAAGACTTTAAATTTGAATCTTTAGATAGCTTTAGAGAATGTGTTTTAAATAGCCAGTACACAGACGTTACAGGCTGAGTCTATTTGTTGTTGACTTCGATTTATGTTGCAACTGTGATGACACTGAAAGCATCCACATATGGCCAAGATGCAGAGCGGGTGTGAACACCAGAATGACAGAATTACATGCAAGTCACGTCGACGTTTGTGCTTGCAATTGATAGCACTTGAAATGCCACTCCCTCTTTTGCTGGGAAGAGGCAATCTGCACGTGCAAAGTCATCTGTTGTATCAAGTTTTAGACCACAGTCCTTGCACCTCAAGTTTATTCCAACATTAAGATATATTTGTGTACATAAGTGTGCGTCCACAGCAATAGATGATTCAAAAGAACCTTAGCATGGGCCGTTACTGGGACTGTGCTTTTGTTTCCCAGCCTGGCCACGTGAGACACTGCGTGGACTGTTCGCCCCTGTACCACAGAGCTGCTGTGGCTTCCCTTCGTGCCATGCACTTGATGCTCTAGCCGGGTTTCATCCCTAACTGCATCTGGAGGAATGATACGGCTCTCTGCCTTCCTCTTGCAGATGTCAGTGGAGTCATGATTCAGAAATAGCGGTGTCAAGATCACGATGAGCAAAACCAGGGAGAGGGGTTGTTTATAAATGGAGCTAGACTTTGGTTTCACCACTTTGTTATTTATTTCCCTAACAGATCACTGAGACTAACAAGGTGAATTTGTATTTTGTTAAAGGGTTTGTTTCAAAGAAAACATTCTTTAGTCTAGGTTGCTCTTCACAGACTCTCGATTTTCAACCTTCTTACTTATTCTCTTTCAAGGATGCTGCTATTTCACATCAATAACCGACACCTTTATTTCAGAGAACAAAATAGAATTACACTCCAGCACTGACAATATAATAAATCAGGAGGGATAAAATACATACTAGTGAAGTTCACATAGTTGGTTTGTCCCAGCTGACCTATAGATATAAAGGTATGATTAAAGTTTTTTTGGACTGCTTCTTCTCAATCTTGCCGCAAGATTTAGCTCTGACTCAAAGATTTGACCTTTGCTGCTCCTCTCTGCTTACCCCGATTCTTTGGAATTATTGTTATTCCCTTGAAGCCTCTCTGCCCGCACAGAATTAACACTGTGTTGTGACAAAATATTATCTATTTGGCAGGAGAATGAAGCCATCTAGAATTCAATCGGGTGAGACAGTGTCACAGTGCGCATCCTGAGTGAATCATCTCTACCCAGCTCTTTTAATCAAAGAAATCTGGGCCTTATAACCAGGAAGAGTCATGCTGGATAGTCACATAGCTGTATACAATTACAATTTAGGCATATCAGTTGTTTTTTTGTGAATTATGGTTGGAAAGCATGCCTGCCGGAGCACTTAATCTTTCAGATGGATAACAGAAATAAAATCTCAAAGCCGCAAGTTTATTTAGAATATGAAAATATTTATTAACCTTCTCAGAAGTGCTTTTTACTGAAGAAGTTCCTTGTGGTTCACCATATTGGTAAAACCAAGCATATAATAAAGGAAGCATGAAGAACACACACCGGGTACTCCTGAGAAGACCAGTGTGTGCTGTTTATGTTTTCCTTGGTGGGGGTGGGATCCCCACATGAAGCACGTGCACCCAGTTGTACCGAATTCAGTGGGGCTGCCCCGAGTCATTGGGGCTGATGGTGTGACACAGCAGCTGTTTGAGAAGGAGCAGTTATTGAAAAGACGTGTGTTTTTCACTGGGTAATAATAGGAAGTTTGTTACTTTGAATGTTGTTTCCATTATTTTCAGTGCTGCATATTAGGTTGTGGTTTGGTTTTTTTTTAAATGTGGTTGTGAAGTTAACCTATGTGTCTACTAGTTTCATCATTATTAAACCTATGGGTTCTCCTTGAAACTATATCCGGATAAGTTCCACACCATTTCCCCCTAGCCCTTCCATTTATATTATATACTAGCAGAATTTAAGCTAATGTAATAGTGTCAAATCGAGATGCGTTTGACAATGCACTTTTCCTCTGATGAGGGATGGGCTAATGTAATCAGCAATTTGTGTGTGTGTGTGACCTTCACAAATCAAATGGTTATTTCCTCGCTTTTCATTTGTATTTTGCTCCCAGTGGTGCAAGGCTGCTGCAGTTAGTATAAAACATAATTTATAGATAGAATCACATTATAATAGGGTGCAATATTCTCAAAAAAACATCCATACTGCATGGACTTTTTAATGAAATAATTCCAAGAAAAGTATAAGCTGGCCAAGGCTAAATTTAAGTTGCTAATACACAGAGGAGTTTCCACGATCACCACAGAGATGTCCTGGAGTAGCTGGAGGCAGCAATAAACCTTGTCTAGGATACCCCACGTGACAGTGATGGAATTACAGTAGAGAGATGCCATAGCCGTAATGATCCAACTGGTGGCTGCAGGTCCTTCTACCAAATGCACCTGATTTACACCCACTGGTTGAATAACCGTAGATTTTGATGCCATTCCCGACATACGCAGTTGTGGGCACCGTTTCATTTTGACATGACTGTATGGTTTTTCTGAGGTCCAGGGAGCGCTTGTTGATGAAAGACATCCAGTGAGTAACAGCAGATGCATCTGATGAGTGAATGGTGATCTACATCCACGAGGCTCATTCCCATTGCGTTAATAGGTTCCTTATGCTCACAACCCCCTTCTGAACATTTTAGCCTTTTCTTATAAATCACATAGAATAATCCTGCCCACTCCTTCTTTAAAAAAAAAAAAAAAACAACAATCGCCAAAAAAACAAAACCCCAAAACAAACAAAAAAACATACCCAACAGCAAAACCCACATGATTCATTTTTTTTTTAAGTAAAGGAAACCTTCTGGAAACAGGAGGTTCTCACTTACTCAGTGAATCACCTGATAATGCCTCAATAAAAACTGTAGAAACATCCCATTGAAAAGGTAAACATAAGTGTTAAAAGTAGCTGGCTGTCAGAGAATAGAAATGATTAGCTCACTGTTATATATTTAATTAATTATTTTAAATTGAAGATACAAATCCAGAGCAGAAACATGGAAGATCACACTACTTGTTCCCATGTTATCACTGCCCTTCCTCATGTTTTTCCTGTACTTCTCAAATTTCTGTTTATTCACAAGAATAAGTGAAGGAGCTCAGGATGGAGAACGGTGATTTTAAAGATCATAACAGGAAAAAAAGATCCTTAAGACAATCTGTATTCTTATAGCATCACAAGAGTTGTGATCTGAAGCCTTTTGTTCTAAATTTACAGTTTCTTGGAAAGGCAGAAAAGGGACGATTTCAGTAAAATTTTGCTTTTCAGAGAACGTTCCTGAAAGTTAGGAATAGAGCAAAAAGTACGTATGAAAAAAATGTATATTTTTATAAATACATGTATGTACTTTTTAATATCGACGTGCATATAGAAGTTGACGTAGCCCGGAGAAGTTGTGGCACCAGCTTCTGCGGTTGTCCAGGGCAGCTGTGGATGCCCCATTGTCGGAAGTGTGCAAGGTCAGGTTGAACGGGCTTTGAGCAGCTTGGGCTGGTGAAAGATGCTCTTGCCCATAGCAGGAAGGTTGGACTAGATGATCTTCAAATGTCCATTCCAACCCAAACCGTCTTATGATTCTATTTTAGGAAGTGAGTAGGAAAAGAACATCCTCTCAAAAGAAAACAGATCAGCTTCTGGCAGAGTGAGCCGTGTCCGTGCTAAACCAAACGAGGGAGGCACGGCACGTGGAAAGTAGCGCTTCACATCGCTGCAATGCGAGCGTCTGCATCAAACCGCCGTGGGGTTTGGCACAGAAGGCGCTGCTCTTGCCGTTTCTGGGGGCTATGGCACAGATTCTGCCCTGCGAGCCTGCTGTGTCTGGTGATGCTGGTAGTGTTGGTAACTGTTACGTCTGACTAACCTGAGCCTTGATTTTCTGAATTTGGATAATACTTTGGTTTGATAATTAGCAATAGGATTCTTCTAGCTCCAGAAAATGTGTTTCTGAGCAGTACACGGGCTGCTGCATCCTATACTTACATTTCCACTGCAGATGCAGGATTCAGTTGGTTGGTGGGTTTTGAAGTCAAGGCAAGTACGCGCATTGGAGCTCGTAGGATTGACTTTGGATTTGGACCTGACTTAGGAATGACTGCTTTTTACTCATCTGGCTCTTCTTATCTCTCAGGTTCTTTACTAATATGAACCAATACAATGGAAGAAAAAGGTATTGTTGATCTAAAATACTACTGCCTCCCAAAGCCTGTACGTTGAAGGAAATGTTTAGGTTCACCGTTCTGCTAAGTTTTATGCAGAAGACATGGTTTTCTGGGGGATCTCACCTATGTCATTCAAGCACGAAAAACTATCATTAGAAATAAATATTTGAAGTGATTTGCTAATTATTCCTCATTGTCTGATATTTTACTGACTATCAGCCTTATTTTATTTCATTTCATTGTTTTATTTAAAGAAGTCAAAAGTCTCTGCATGGACTGAGAATAGATACGGTCTGCAAATATGGCAACTTTGGGTTTTGCATTGCCCAGTTCTGGTTAGTTCTGAATTTCTGAAACCCCGCTACAGATGGGGTCTCGCTAAATTTTAAGGTGCTTGCACATTTCAGAACTAGGCTACTTTTCTGCACGTCACTTTTGTCAAAGCCTTGGTGTTCCTTCAAGACATTGTCAACGTGTCCTATGAGAATGTACAAGCGGTGAATACCCTGGTCTGTTCTGTACCGTACATTTGAATCTCTGGAATGTATTTAAATGAAGCGAAGAAGGATGTGTTTTTTCTGATTAGGAAATAAGTTACAGCAGGTCTGTTAGCAGACAGCAGAAGCAAGTGTGCCTTAGACGGTGATTAAGAGTGGTGTTCTTCTTTAAATGACTAACCTGGAGTGAGAGGTTGGATGTCTTTTGAAAACTTAAACCTGTTTCACCTGAACATGTTTAACTAGTTAATAAGAAACATCAAAAAAGACAAAACCCTGAGGTCAATGATCATTTTTTGTAAAGCCATTCGATGATGTTTAAATTTGTTTTTTGGGTCTGTCTATAACATAAGTTTAATAACCTAGCTCAAATGCAGATTTCTAATTTTCAATTAACATAGGAATAATTTTGTTTGCTAAAATAAAATAAATGAATGAATGAAAAGTCTGAACCATGAAATGTTCTAGGTAGCACTTTTTAAAATTCCAAATTCAAAAAATCATGTGGCAACTGTATAGCTCAAGCTTTAAGTATTAACTTTTAACCTTTGACCTTACAGATTTTAACCAATGAAATGTCTCTTTAAACTTTAAAGGAAACAATGATAACGAGCGCCTGGCGATTGCTAGACAGCGAATTCCATATCGACTTGGTCGAGTAGTTGATGAATGGCTACTCGACAAAGGTAAAAAACATTGATTAAAACTTCAAATAAAAAAATAATTTGAACATAACCAAGTAGTACTTCATTGTAACACTAATAAACATAAAAAATAAATTTCAGTAAAACTAAATTAAAAACAAATTTTAAAAAGTAAAATATAGAGTAATATTTGCATACCTTGTATAATAATTTCTATACGTTTCTAGAGGTACCAGCTGTTTAATAATCTTACCCTGTTAACTTAAGGTTAAAGGGACTGTTAAATATAATCCACTAACTCAATCTATGAAGGTACTCATAGCAAACATTAACCAAAAATTATAAATCATTCATAGATTATATTACATGTTCCAGCATCTAAATTATTAACTAAAAATATATGTAGTTATGATATCTTCATTACGGTCCTGAAAAAAAAAAAAAAAATTCGTTTAAACTGTAGGTATCTTAAATAGTGGGCAATATGAATTGCCAATCAAAATGAAGTCCCTTTAACGTTTGCAACCTTCTAAGGGGATTTTGGAGCAAACACTAATTAAAACAGAACTTAAAGTTGTGTGCATGCTTTTTGTGAGCAGAAACCAATCTGCTAAAGTGACTATTCTGTTTACTAAGAGTGGTACTGTTGCTGAGGATATCTCTGTTTAATGGAAATGTGCCATGATTTCTCCATCGGTATGTGTATCATTTCTGAAGCCGCTTTTACATCTAAAATCTTTGATTTTAATTGATAGCCTTGCTGAAAGCCAATCAGACATCTATTTTTGAATCTGCCTCTGATACTCAGCGTGAACCATGTGTTTCTTTTCAGTGTGTATGTTGAAGGAAAATAAACATTTAAATACAAAAAGGAAACATTTAATTAAAGGCGGAAATATTTTATTCACTGATAGAGAGATACGAGAGATTACTGCATAACATCTTCGTTCAAATTCACTCGACCCAGTGACTTGTTGGCTTGTATGTAAACTCTGTGTGTGTGTGTATATACATATTTGTATATGTCTATACATACATAAACTCACATGTACATACTTAAAGCTATAGGCCCTATGCTGTATTGCGTGGAAAAAAAAACAACTTTGAGATGTTGGCAGACTTGAAGAAACAGTAATCTTAAGGAGTTAGAAACCTGGCATTCGTGACACACGCCAAAAAATCTTTACACTGCTTTCAGGTAAAAGGGAGAGGGGTATTGTTTGTAGTACTAAACACGTTTGTAAATATATTTGATTGGCCTTTTAGCAAAAAAAAACCAAAAAAACCAACCAAAAACCAAAACCAAACCAACAAACACCAAACACCAAAACCAATCCCAAAACTTCACAAACTAAGACAAATGCAGATGCTCTCAAAATTTATGCATTTCATGGACACCTCATTACAAAGCAATGAATTATGAGTCATATCCTTTTCTTATAGTTTATTGCTCTCATTATTCACCCCATGACAATCTGTTATCACTCGCGTAGAGTATAGCGTTCACAGTCAACATTTTTGCATGTGTACAATATTATCTTCACAGGGCGTCAGCTCACAATCTTCAATAGCCAAGCAACCATAAAAATTGGAGGCAAGGAACGTGGCCACCCTTTCCAAGGCCAGCTCTCTGGTCTTTACTACAATGGCTTGAAAGTTCTGAATATGGCAGCAGAAAATGATGCCAACATCGTGATAGAAGGAAACGTGAGACTTGTTGGTGAAGTGCCTTCCTCTATGACAACCGAGTCCACAGCCACCGCGATGCAGTCTGAGATGTCCACGTCAGTCATGGAAACAACCACCACCTTGGCCACGAGCACCGCCAGAAGAGGAAAGACCCCGACAAAAGAACCTATTGGTCAGGTTAGTCGGCTTCCTCGCCTTTTGCAAATATTTTCCCGTCTTTGAGTGTGGCTTCCTAGATGGCATTCGCTCTGCAGGTGAAATGGTTCCCGTTGGAGAAATGCATGACTTGAGATGAACGTTCTGTGCCGTACGTGGCTCGTGGATGCAATGTTGATCAGCATGTAGAGGGGAAGGAAGAGCTCTGCTGTTCTTCTGAATGAGGTTTCTTGCCCCTTCAGGTTTTTCTTGTGCCGAGGTTTATTGCCCTGTCGCCCATCTTCATAGCAGTGTGACTTCGAAATACCCTGCCTTCCTGCGATGGCCGATACCGATCGTTTTCAGCGTAGGAATGCAGGGTGTGTGGGATTAGAGAGAATGAAATGAAGTGGTGGCTTTCTCCATAAGACAGGGAAAACATATGCAGTTTGAAGAGGGCACAAGGTGGAAGAGGTGGGAAAAGCAGGAACTGGCACTTTCTCTGGCCCCATGATTGTCTTCTCGGGCAGAATTCCTCATAAGAGGCAGTGGCAGCAGAAGGAATTGAGAGCACTCTGGTCCCTGGGAGATCGGGCTCCAGGTCAGAGGCTGTTGTCTGCTCTTGGTTGAGGTTATTTGTGTCTCGTGAATTTAGTGATATGTTCAGTAGCTTTCAGGTTTTGTCAGGATCTCAGTATAATATGTGGGGGAATTTAATTATCGGGAAAAGGAAGC
>JAVJGJ010000032.1:30705381-30730535 GCA_035590215.1 Microhierax caerulescens | reverse complement strand
CCCGGGGGGGGGGGGGGGAGAGGAAATTAGGAGGTGGGGGGAAGAGGGACATAAAGCATTGCACTCAGTGTTAACAAGCAATGCGTGGATTTGCATCCATCATAGGAAGGATAATTTACTGCCTGGGTTTTGGTCCATTTGCTCTTCAGATAGCACCCCCTGCGCTACAGCTGTCCCGCAGGATCACCGTGTAGCTTACAGCAGACTCTGGAGTAGGCAGTGTAAGGACTGGGCTGCCCAGTTTGTCCCACTTGAGCAGCTGGTGCAAAATCGCCACTAGCCGGGTGGTCGATGAGAGGTTTTATCTATTTTGCTTCCCACTTTGCCGTTGACACTTAGAGGAACCCACGCCACTGGCACAGGAGCTGAGGATGGCAGGAGAGCTCCTTCGCTGCCCCCACACTGGACAGGAGGAGGCTCAAAATCCTGCATACCTTTATGAGCTCGAAAAGAAATCCCCAACCTTAACGTTTTACAAGAACAGGGCTTCTGTCAAGTGAAAATATGCAGCTATGTGTTGCTGACTTCTTTTGGGGAGTCTTAAGTATTCACTGGGGCTCAGAAATCACAAATTTGTTCCAAGAATATCATCCTCTTTATGAAGTTATTCAGCAAAATAATACAGTTACATTTTTTCTTCTTTTTCTCTTTTATTTTTGACATTTTTAAAAAACAAAGTCTCATTTGCAAGGTTTTCTAGTCAGTCGTGAAGGCAATAAACTTCTTTTAACATTGAAAATAAAGGAGATCCACACGTCGTATAACTCCAGGAGCCAGAACGTTAAGCAAAACATGAAGTGCTGCAAGGCTTGCAATAAAAATTGCAAGAGCTAGCAGAAGTGGAAAGGCTTCAAAAGAACTATGAGTAGGGGTTTTGCTTGAATTAGGATACAAAATCAGGCCCTTAGTATTTCTTTGGCATGGCTTTGTGGATGTGTATTGACTGGAAATCATAAATGAAGAGATAGTAAATCAAAAATAATATGCTCATTTCTCATCCGTTTCTAAGGATTTGATTATGACAGCCCAGGCGCGGAGCAGCCTCTGCTCTCATGCGCTGGGAACCGTTTCTGAAAGTTGTGTGCAAAATAGCTTTTTTTTTTTATTTTTCATAAAGGGTCCTGGCGGTCCTCTTTGTTCTTATCAGCGTGGGCTCTTATCTATAACGCTAAGCCGCTTAACCAGCAATTGCAATATACTGTGAGATGATTGCGTGTTTTGGAACAATAGGCACTGATTTTTGGTCAAGCAGAATTAAATTGACTTCATATTAAATTGATGAGCTGAAATTTGGTCAGTGCCTCGGAGGGCATACGTCAGGTGAAAGGTGTGTTGCTTTGCATGTATTGAAGCGGCGGATTTAAATGGTATTCACCGCAGCAGGGGACAGTGACGGGCTTGGTTCATCTACGCCTGCCAAATAAACCCAAACATTTGAAAAAGGTGTTTTCCATGGAGAGAGTCCAATGTTAAGAATGGTTGTTGAGTACTTTACACCGGTTGGTAAATGTGAACAGATTTTATGGAGACACACTAATCGTTAAACCAACGTAGCCGATAGGAGGAAGAGTGTTTTCCACCCATCTCGGTTTGAAATTAGCCACTGTATGGTTTGCAGTGCCTGTTCTTATACTCAGGGCTCATCTTTCCATGCCTCTGTGCTGCTGCCACTTCTTCCCCTGCCCTGTCACACCCGCCAGTCCGCGGCTCACCAGCCCCAGCAGGCAAAGCTCTTCCGCCGGGGTCTGGTGAATCACAAGGATTTGGCTCCACAGATGCTCACTCGTGTAAAGTGAATCCTGCAGCTCCCAGTGCCCAGACACACTCACTGGGTGACAGGGCCAGGGGAATTCAAGTGTTAAAGGATGAATTTAATTTGCTGTAGGATGTCAACGCCAATATAATTGTGGAAGTGCTCGTGTTTTAATTGCGGGTAGATGAAAAAATAGCTAGGTGCATGAAACCTATGCCCTTTTTTTTCCCCTTTTTGTTTGGATTTTTGTTTAAAATATCATACCATGCATTTTTAGTTTCTTCTAGTGATTTTTTAAATTCAGTTAATTCTTTTAAAACAGAATTCTTTTCTTTTCTTTTTTAAATTTTCTTTTAAAACAACTGTTAGTTAATACCGATGCTCAAGTAAAGTCTCTGAAAAATCGAAATAGGATACAGTGAACACTAAAATTCTGTACCAATGTGTAATATTTTCTACCTGACTTTCCCATTCTTCTGCAAAGAATTTGCATATTGAATACAGGTTCTTCTGCTGGAGCACTGAAGTGATATAAACGTGGGGGCTTTAGAAAAGCAGCGTTCCGCACATTTGTGTGTTGGGTTGGCTCGTTGGTTTGTTGCTTCCCAGTATGACTTATGTGATTGCATGGTTGTCTGTCTGTCCCTCTTAATAAATACTGAATCCCTTAAACAATTCAAATATCTCTTTGGCATAAAGATTTCGTTGACATTAATCTGCCAGAAAAGTTAGATTGCGTGAGTTCTGCTGCCCATCCTGATCTTCTGCTGCGTATTGCAGAGCCATGTTTTCCTCTGGTTTGTGTTTAAAAAGCAAAGACTAAAAAGAAAATCAAAGTGAATGTGTGCTTAGGATAAGGTTTTTTAAAAGTTCCCTCAAATTCATCAGTGTTTCTGTATTACTTCAGTGTTTCTGAAAATCTTATCCTAAGGCGTTTATCTCTAGAGATGCTGTAACAGAGTGGCCTTAATGTGTACGTTAGCTACTTAGGACAGACACGCTTCTGTGCACGTGGCCTTGCTATTGAACTCCTAAATAACAGCGATCGTCAGTAGCTTTGTAGTTTACAGAGAATTTTGCCTCTGAAACCAGGGCTTTGCATCAAGCTTAGGGGATAAGACTCGCTGTGAGTCGTCCTTAGCATTCGTTAGAGGACGGGTTTATCCAGGCGGTTTGTAGCGCTCTGGGCCACCGAAGGCAAATCTTCACCCATTGCTTGGGAAACACCAGGTGGAAAAATGCCTGGACGTGACCAGCAGTGATGCTCCATGTCTCCTGCGCTGTACAATCCAGAGAAAACCGACTTCTGCCTGGGCTGCTTTCTTTTAAGCTCTGCTGCGGATCAGCTCCGAGAGGCACCATCCAGGTAGGGTGGGGTTCCAGCCCCTCAAAAAAGGAAGCCAAACCCCGAGGTTTCCAGCCAGCCAGCGGGATATGGCTAAAACCTGGAGCACTGCTTTGAAAATACCCCCTGCAGTGCGTACGCACCGGGAAAGATAAAAAGTCTTTGTAAATTAAATGACAACATTGTTAGCATCCAAAGAACATCAAGATGCTTGTCTAAATTGTTGATTAATTGGTTGCAAACCAGAGTTTATTCTTAAGTTCAATTTTGGAAAAAAGGATCTGAGGCCACTTGCAGCTTCGCTTTTGTCATTCTTTCATGTTCAAATGACCAAGCTCGTTTATTACAAAGTTAACTTTATTGCGTGGGGGGGTTGTAACCCAGATTGGTGTTACCTAGTCTCAGATCTTGACTCATTACAATTTTCAATATGGTGAATTTTAATTGTGAAGTAAAGCAAACATAATATTGATCCCAGTGGTTTTTCCATAGCAGGCTGCTTTTCTTTTTTTTTTTCCCTGATACGTCGCTCGTGTCCCGTTAGCATTATAGTATTACTAAAACATCCTTTTGCGTGATACGGGATGTGGTACCTAATGGTCGCTGGGCAAAGTCACACCCAGATTGAGCCAGTGATTTGTTGTTGGAGAAATATTTCCCTCGTGCTCATGGGCTCCTTCTTCCAACCACTTTCTCAGGAGGGGTCCCCTCGGTTCTGCCCAGTGCTCTGTGTCCGTCCTTGGCACCTCTCAGCACGCTAAACAAACATCGCTGCCCCAGGGCTATACGGGATCGGGTTGCCCAGGCGGAACAAGAAGCTGTTGTGGAGCAGGTGACCCATAGCCGTATGGTCACGTAGCTGTGATGTGCTTTTTGGCGTTTGGGCTGGCTCAGCAGGCCTGGGGGTTACAGACAGCACTGATCTTGTGTGGGCTTGCAGGATAGGAACCCTCGCGTTGTATCCGAGAGCTGCTGTTCTCCTGTGAAGGGAAAGCCATCGTTTTCCAGCGCCCTTATCGCTTGCCGGAGCTGCGGTAAGCCTGAAGATCTCCTCCACCAATCCTTCGGTGAATTTCTGGCTGAAGTACTGTGTGTTTCACATACTCGCCATTTCCTTTCAGAAAGCACAAATGAACGCGTTCTATGCCTTTACTTTTGTGTACGATTCCTGTGTAATTACGTGTCCATTCCTGTGATCGTCAGTAAGAGGGGTGAGGAAAGTGGCGTGACCTGGGGCGCAGCTCTCCTCGCTGATGCACACCACAGCAGAGCGTCAGCCCCGCTGCCGCAGCGAGCGGCAACTGCAGCGGTTTTCGTGCAGCATGTGTCTGAGAGCCGCTAAGGTTAATTACTGCAGGTTGTAGCGTTCAGTGTGCTTTTACTGTGGCTGGCAAAGACCCATCTACCACAGTATGTGGTCTGGCGTTTTGTTGAACAGCGGGTGTGTATCAGAACTTTTCAAAATGTAGGTGATGCAACCCTAGCGTATACTGGAGGCTTCCTCTACACTTGGCAGTGACAGTAGTGTGCAGAACCTTGCTGCTCACTTACTGTTATTAAGACCAAAGCTCCATTCACGGGCACGCCTGTTTATAGACTGCGCATCACTTTCTGTAATGAAATAATTCTTGGGATTATGTTCAGTTAATAAGTTAGTATGGAAGGTTTCTTCGAAACACATTTGCTTTTTTTTTGTCTTTTCCTTTTTTCTGGGTAGTACCAAAATCCTATGTCTGTTTTGACTAAATCAATACTTTTTAATGATTTATTTAATTTAATCTTTTAGCTAAAGTTGTCTTTAAGTATTAGGTTCCATATGGTAGCCTGCAATTGATCTGGCGCTTACGTTTTGTTTCAATACAGATATTGCTTCAGACTTAGATCTTTCTAATAGTTATGTCTCCAAGCTCTTTACCTAGGAGATTTGCAATTCTGTTACAATTAATTTTGAATGCAGGCAGTTTCTTTTGCATTACTTCTTTGCATAGTTTTCCTTTAACTGCTCTGTGTTGAAATGTCCCTCTTTTGCAATAGTATTTTGTGAGTATATATATATGTATATACACACACACACTTAAAAAAGCCAGATGAAGGTTTTGGATTGGATTTTTTTTTAATTCAGAAGTGGACAGTGACAGTGAAGTGACCTCAGGAAGAAAACAATGAGACTTGCCAGTTTCTCCCAAGAGGGAACTTAAGTGATGGGCAGAGACGTCTGCATTGAGGACGAGAAGAACTGAAGTTATCCCGTGGATCTAACTATACCCCTTGCTCCTAGAAGGGCATTAGAAACATGGACTGAGAAATAGGAACCATTTCCTTAAAATCCACTCTGGAGGATAAGACAATATATTGACGAATTAAACAGAAATCAAAGGCCAGGGTTTATGTCAAGACCCGGGGGAAATGATACCATCTCCCTCCAGTTCATCTCCATTAATAAATAACTGAGTGCTTCCCTGCTGTGAGGTGGCGATGGGATGAGGATGAAATCCGTTAACGGCTTTGATGTGTTCGGATAGCTTGTTAAGGATTATGTCTGTCTCTAGAAACACAGGAGTAACCAGGTTTTAGGGGAACGTGTAGCAGGTAAATCAGAACCGGTTCTGGAAAGAGAAGAGCTGACGTGGGAGGAAGCCCGTGCGCAGAGGTGGCGCGGAGCCGACAGCCCCTCAGATCCAGCAAGGGAAGAGGCTCGCGCGGGGAGCAAAACACGTGGAGGTGTCATGTACTGTATTATCTTGCTACATCCCTCATTCTAGCCACGTACTAAATGTCTGGGATCTTGTGGGTGGGTCCTTCAGGAAGGACTGAAGAGGTTGACAGGGTTTTTGAAATGTCCGTCAGCTCGCACAAGGTTTTGCTCAGCCCCCAGAGTAACACTATAAATATAGGGAACACATTGATTCTGACATTTTCATGCTTTAAAAAAAAAAAAAAAAGGATGGGGTCAGAATCAGTAGCCTTAGACATACCTTAAATGACGTTTGCATATTATTTTCAGGTTTTCAAGGCAGGGCATTAGTGTCCGTGCTGAGCAGATGCTGTGATAAAGCCGGGAACAGCACGAGTGAGATTCTGATGTCCCTGTAGCCATAGGTGTCTCCGCTGACTTACAGATTCCAGAGTTGATCATGCGCTTTTCCTATCAGGATTCTCTCGTGACTTTCTCAAGTACGTTGGCATTAATAAGCATAAAGTCCTAAGAAAGTACTCCCCCTTCTTTCTGTCTGTCTCTGGTCATGTTTTGGGAGAACAAGTGTAGATCCAGCCTTCAAGTTTCACGAGGCCACGACTGCACTGACATTGTCAGGGAGGTTTACTGAATGCTTCGGGGGGATCCATCTAGACCAAATGTGTTCAGTAAAGCTGATAATTCCTTACATTAATACTAAGACTTAGTTGTTTAATCCCAGGCTCTCAGAGGCATAGAATATGACAGTCTGAATACATTTTCTCTAGGTGAGATGGACTTCCTAATTAACTGATTTAATCCATGGAGAGGCATTATCAATACCTTCGTATATCATTCCATAGTGTAGGATAGCAGTAGTAGCTAGATGTGTGTTGCCTCCTAAAAATTACAAATATTTGCGTATGTATTTGAGTGTATAAACATATTTCTTCAGTTACACTTTTATAGTGATCTCCAGTTGCAGCTTTGATAACGTGAATATTTAAAATATTTCCCTGATATTGTCATTAACATTAACATATCCTCTCCCTGAGGTAGGTGGTGGGCAGCTTGAATCACCATGTACAGGAATAGTGTAAAAAAATTTTTTTTCTAGAGTAATTCAAACAGCCATATTACAATTAAATGAGACGTAAAGGCAGTTGTAGCGTTTTTCCATATGAAATGGCAGTCATGGTTAAAAATCACACACACAAGTGGCAGGGTCAGGTTGTGATTATTGTTTTCTTCAATGAAACGATTGCTGGAAGAATCATTTGGTATGGCTCAAAACAGGTTTTCCATTTTTATCAGCAGCATAACAAGAAAAAAATATTTTGTTTAAATCTATTTCTGTTTCTCTTTTTTTATTCTTTATTGCTAAGTTCAGGCAAATTTGGAACAAAAAAGATTCAAAATGAAATTTCAAACAAAATCGGTGTTTAAAAAAATGTTTTCAGAGTATTATATTAATCTAATTAGACTTAAATCTGTAAATGGCTGAGATCAGCCCAGTGTTTTCAATTTGCAAATCAGTTGTGGCAGCACCTCCTCTGTAATCCTAACTGACCTTGGCATTTAAACTTTTGCAATAGTTTTTCTAGTGCTGTCAGTCCCCACAGAAATAGAGGCCATTCTCTATTTTTCAGTGTTATACAGGTAAGCCTCTAAAGAACATCCTACAATGTGGAGCAAAAGTCTTAATTTAATAGCTTCATCTATTACAAGTAGCTATCAGCTTGCTTTCTCTGTAAATATATTAAAGTGCTTTGTTTTTCCGTAAGAGGGAGTTAACAGATGTCTGACGTGTTAATTCCACCATATGGCAGTTTCATTTTCTTCCTAGTGCAATATTAAAATGATAACGACGAACACCGAGTGGCATTGTTGATCTTAGTAGGCGTAAGTTTCACCAACGTTTAAGAAGCAACGAGGGGTGATTACGACTTGGTGTTGGACATCGCGAGAGGTGTATCGTGGTTTTCCCTCTTTCGTCCTGGGTTGGTGGTGAAAGGAGCCAGGTCACCTAACAAGACCTCACCACCTCCAAATTGCAGGATGCTTGTGGTGGTGAGGACAATAGCCCCGTTTCAGGGATGCTGGTGAAGCTCAGGGGGTAAATGTCTTCTGGTAAAGTGAACAGGAGAGCTAATGTGATGCGAACATCTTTCCTTCACGTTATTTCTATTCATCAACAGTTACTCTCAACGTCAAAGCATAGTATTTATCTTACGTAAAGTTTATCCCTCTATGCTGGTAATGTATGAAGAGTCCTGGATCTGTCAGATGGGAAGCCTGAGCCGTGACTTGTTGAAGATGAGGAGGGTGTTCTAGGAAGGTATTACCTTCTGCTTGCTCTATTCCTGTGCTCTTCCCAAGGCGTCCTCTGTTAACCATCGCGAGGAAAGATTACCGGGCTAGGTGAACCCGTAGACTAAAGCACGGCTATTTTGATAACATGGCGTGGGTGCTTCTTTTGTTTGCTGCTTTTCTGAATATAGATGCTCGTATTTCAATTAGTGGTTGGGTTTTAAGGAGTTTCCCCAGAATTATTTTCAGACGTTGCTCACGCTGATCAGCTGTCTAGCAAAACAAACCGAAAGGCAGGTTTTCCTTTTCGCAAGGCGAGTTCATCGGTAAGAAGCTGTACCCGTATGACCTAGGTAGATGGAGCCAAGATAACAAAAATATATATTGAGAAACATTGAAGAAACTGTGTTCAGGCGTTTTGGTGAGGTACCGAGGAGGGTCTGTATGCCCACAGAAGAAAATAGGAAGTTAGAGTAAAGTTGGCATCCCCTCGCCTCCTTCTTGGTCAAAGAAGAGAAAAATTCAGTGAAAGTCACAGTGTGAGCGTGATTTTGTTTACAAATGCTAACAGTAAGATAGAGCTGTAGTGCTGCATTATCTGAGTATTCGCTGTAATATTTGAAAATGCCGTATTTTCTTTCAGGAGTGTAAAAGGAAATTCTATAAAATCTACTGCTGATGAATAAGGCATATAAGATTATTTTTTTTCGGGTGATACATATGGGCCTGAGTACAAAGAAGAATTCTTATTCAAGATAGCATTTAAATGTATGTGTTCTCTCTAAATATATGCTTAAGTAAATGCTAGAATTGGAAGGGATTTAAGCATGTGATCTTCAAGTCTTTCCTTGAATGAGCAATGAAATTAGAAATAACGCTGCCCGTCTGGTGCCGTCTTAGCCTAGGACTAAACTAAAGGTAAAACCTGACTCGGTTCTCATTTGTTCTCTACAGAAGGAGGAGTTCTCTTTTCTCCCATTTTTCTAATTAAGATGTGACACGAGGTGTGATTCTGCTATCTGAGCCACTATTTTGTAACAAACAGTTGAAATGAATGAATTGTTTTATTTCTGTCCAGGTTAGGTGCCTGTGAATTATATTCTACAAAACCTCACCCACAGGCCATAGGGCATGGAAAGTGCAATCTGATTTGTTCATTTCAGATAGCTCATTAATCATTAATGCCAACATTCTTGTAATTATGGATCTCTGTGACCAGCAGAGCATTTACTGGTGATCTGCAGAGGAGATGGCTCATTACTTCATTGGCTCTCCTATATTTTTTCCACTTGCTGTACCAGGATGCTGGTGGTTAAAAGTAGACGCGTTAATGACCGATTGTTTTCCTACGTACTTTGCCACCATCCTTGCCACAAGAGCCCCTGTGTAGCTCCCCATGGGAGACAAGTGATCTGCCAGATCTGGAACAGAAGGTATTTAAGGGCTGCAAGGCCATTCTTTATAAAGATGAACATGGACAATGAGCATGTTTTGAGAAGGTAGTTAGGATAAATTAGGCTTCTTAGAATATCCCATAGCTCTAACCGTCCCAGTGAAGCAGAGAAGTTAAGGGTGGGCTAATACATAAGGTGTGAATACACCCAAGTGTGGAGAAAAGTAAACCTCAGATCTGCCCATCTTATGGGATACGTTGGTAAAATATAAATAACTTTTCCCAGCACAAACTTTCGTGAGTCTCTCCAAGAGTTTTGAGGACGAGCTGGGATAAATGCGGCTGATTCTGCTACTTACACGAGTCCTTTCTGCCAAGGCAGGCAGCAAAGCTCTCCTTTAATGCTAAAGCAGTGGGGGCTTCACTTGGACTCTGGGGACTGGAGTGAAGACCCCCACCGAAGGCACGCGGGGTGACAAGCAGACATGGCACGGCATAACTTGCAGCTGCCATTGACCAAGAGAAAAGGATAACTCGCAGGCTGGAGAGGATGAAATTCCGTGGCAAATTCCCTGGGCTGTGCCAGCAAGTTTCTTAGTACTTTCAGAGCTCCCACCTTTTTGTTTCTTTGAGAGGAGGTGTTTCTCAAAGGACAAAAAAAAACATTAGTGCAACTGAAAGCGGCCAAAGAGCTGACTCTTAAAATTGAATTTCCATTACGCATGAATATGCTCGGAGAGGTGGATCAGAAATGTGTATTATCCTACCACCAAAATGGACAGAAAAGGTAGCAAATCCTTGACTTTGGCTGAATAAACAAAACCGTTTCATAAATGCTTCATACACTGAGCCAAATTCTCGGTTGCGGTGGTGCAACTCTATTGACTTCAGCTGTGGGCATCGGTGTAGCCAAGACGAGAATGTAAATGACAAAATTGTTTCTACGTGCTCCCTCGGAGGCAGCCTGTGTTTTGAAGAGACACCCATCACCCTATTCCTTCATCTCGAAATCTGCAACAAGCCAAATGGTAAGTTTGGAGCATCAAAGAGGTAGTTAAAAGTTAAGGGTGACAGCACCAAAGATTAGGGGAACTGTTGTGCCTGGAAGAGCAAGAAAAGCTTTAAACAAAGGTACGTGTGCAGATTTAACGTAACGCTGCCGCCGCCACCACCGAGACAGATCGATCTGTGTAAGGAGAAAGAAAGCAGGTGCTGTTGAGCTGGGAATGGCAACTGAGCACCGTGCAAGGTGGCAGCCCCCCCCCGCCGGGGTTTGCAGGCAGCCCCCTCAACCGCGACCCCCTCGGGTGGGTGCCTGTACTGTGTGCTGTGGCATATGCAAAGGATCAGAGGTTTGCATCCAAACGTGATGTTCATTTAAACTGGACAAATTAAGAGCAATAGATTTGTACTGGGACGAGACTCCCTGTCCCCCGAGTGTCATCCTGCCATGTCAGGCAGCGCGTTTAGTTTGCTGACCAGTGTTCTGACTCGGACGTTGTCAGTAGGTGAGCGTTGCCTGGAGGCGCGTGGCTCTGACGCAGTTGCCTGCACAGAGGCACCGGCTGCCACCGTGGGTGTCCCGGGTTGCCTGAGGTTTGCACGGGGCTCGTGGATGTGGCACAGGGCTGGCACCCTGCTGGGGGGGTGTGGGGGTGTGAAGGGTGTCACAGGTGGGCACGGCGCCGTGGAGCTGCGCCCTAATTGTTCAAGGAGCTTTTGTGGCAACAAAAAGGATCCTCCTTCCAAATTTTCTAATTTTTTTTTTTTCCCCCGTCAATATACGATCGCACCCCTAACAAAGTAACGGCAATAATACTAACACATGGCTTTTAACACATCCTTTCCCAGCAGCGTGCCTCGGTGGCTTCTGCCGAGGAGATGGGGTGGCTCTGCGTGTTCTGCAGAGACACTGAAACCGAAGCGGCTTGTTCACAGCCGGCAGGGAGCAGAGGCAGGGCACGGGGGGGCTCGGCTCTCCTCAGGGCACCTTCGTAGTTGACACACAAAGCTGCATTTGACACAGGCCAGTTTCACCGTATGAAATAAGTCAGTAAATGGTTACAGTTTTACAGCACACACAGCCCTGAGCTGCCTTAAACAGGTGTGTAATTTTTTAATTTTTTATTTATTTATTTATTTTAATCATATAGCTGAACAGAAGAAACTATTTCAGGTTAAGTTGCAGTCCTAATTTTCAATCAAGTTTTTTTCTTCTCCCACGACGGGGAGGGGGGGACGTAATTGTATTTTGTGTGGTGACAGGGGATTTGTGCCGGCTTCAACCAGCTGCTGAAATCGGTGATAACAGTCACCGCGCCCCCCTCCCCCCCCTCCGATAAAGAGCTGCCGCTGAATCTATTCCTCAAGCTTAAGCCAAATTGCTTTGAAGGCCTGTGAAATTCAATTTGCAAGAGAATGGAGGATCCTCTCCATGTAATTTCAAAACGTGGAAAATAGTAATTGCTTTTACTTCATCCAGAGTACCCGTGTAGGTAAGCCGCGGCATCCTTTGGCCGCTGCCGGAGCTGGGGGGAGGACGGACCCGCCGCTGGCTGCCAGCGATGCTGGACCCCCCGTCTTTTTGCCGCAGCCGTTGCCTTCAGCGGGCAGGCACGTCAGCCTCCTCGTGCTGGCTTAAGGCAGCGCTTTGCATCTCGCCAAATTACGTGAAAAAGGGTTTCATGATGCTAACTCTCTCTTTAATTGACTGCATTTCTGTTTGTCTCTTCAGCATGGAAGATAATCCTGCATATGAATAGTCAGGCTTGATCTCAGATTTGTAAGGTGTTTAGATTTGCTCCGTTCAGCAGAGAACATAAGCATTAGTGGATTTTTTACAAGTCTCCTGTTAGGAGCCATCCTTGATCCTGTGGCTGGCTTGTCTACTGGTAATCTTTTTCCATGCTTGAAGAACTGACAAAAGCATCTGGGCCTCCCTGGCAGTAATTAGGGCGAGCTAACTGCCTGCGGTGCTGGGGAGTAGCTCTGAGATTTGAGGAAACACAAGTGCAAAATGCAAACTGGCTGGCACGCCGGCGCCTTGTTTCCTTGGCACAAAGGAACCCTGCCTTCAGTGGCATCTGACTGAGACCACGATCTGCTTTTGGTTTTGTTTTTTGTTTGTTTTTTTTTTTTAACTTGGAAGTTCTACCAAACTCCGGTGTTATTTTAAGAACTCCAAGCTCAGAGTAAGGTGGTTTTGGTATTGTTGTTGTTTGGGGGTTTTTGTCCCCTCTGTTGCACAGCTGTATATCTAGAATTGTCTTCACAACTTAACCAAAAGCCTTTGTTTTTCAAACACTGAATGTTAAAAAGCTAATGGAGGAACATTCCTCTCTCCAAAAACCTTAAAAAGACTTACTACAGCAATTCCTTAGTCAATCTTTTGATGTCAAATCATTGGGTACTAAATATTTACGAAGCTTTCTCCAAAGAGAAACTTAAACGTACATGAACCTGTAGGTGGGAAAAAAGAACCTCAGGCTGCAATCCAGTAATTTTGTGTCCAGGAAGCCTGCCTCCCTTAAAGAGGTTAAACAAGACCATGAGAGAAGGGGCTGTTTATAACATGCATTTTATTAACGCTGGCTGTAACCTCTGTGCCTCGGGTTTGCACAGCCTTGCTTACCACAGGGTGGTTTGCAAGCGGAGGGTGTGAGTGGTGCGTTGTGGAAGACATCTCCAGCAAAAAGATGTGGGGAGCAGCAGCTGGTTCTGGCAATTTATCCACTTGGATTTAGAATTTTTTATTTTTTTTTTTTCTGTGGGAAGAGAATAATGGGTGCCGTTCGTGGACCAAATGCTGCCTGGCCCCTGTGTAGCTAGAGGTAAATGAGGGCAAAGTAATCTGTTCCTTTCCTCTAGTGGACTTTTGCAGAGGCTGGATGCAGTTTGTGATCTTTTCTTTGAAAATGGAATGGTGCGTGAAGATGTCCTGAGATCCTGCTTTGTCTACAGGATTCTCTGTGACAGATGTTTGTCACTCTTGACATCCCTTTCTTTGACATTCATTACAAGGGCTCTGTTCTTCTAAAATCTGAAGCAGCCTCTTGTGATTTAAATGGCCAGAAATACAAATCTGGCATTACGAAAGAACAGATTTTGTTTTCTGTAAATTACCTGAAGACTGTTCCTTAAATCTTCATCTTATTCCATGACCTCCTGATTATCACATCCCCTCCTTGCATTACTTCTTACATTGTAGCATCATCGTGCCACAATAGTTCTTCTGTGGGAAGAAAAGTAGCATCCCCTCCCTCATCATAAGAGGACAGTATTGGTGATGCAGCAGAGACTGGCTGGCAGCAGGTGCTGTTAAGTCCTGCAATTATTTTTCTTTCTTCGGAGATAATTATCAACAAATCTTGACTTTTTTTTTAAAAAAAAAATAAATATTAAGATCATAAATGCATTTGCCACCGCGCCACACCTTTGCTGTCACTTATGCTCCGTTCCACCACGTTATGCCCTGAATTTGTTTTGTGATACATGACACAATTATATCTCAGGGAAATTTGCTCTTCCCTTCTTATGTTGTATGATTAATTTATATGCAGTCAGTGCATGCTTGGAATGAAACAAGTTTTTCATGTTTCTGCATTTCTTCACATTTTTGTGCTCGGTGTTTTTTTGAGAGGGAGGTTTCCGCAAAGCGGTTTTTGCATTTATTATCACTGAGAAGCTTAGCTAAATAATTGAAACAGCCAAAAAATGGCTTAAAAAAAAGGGCAAAATGTATTTTCTTGTTTTGCTTCATGAACAGATGAGTTTGAATACAGATGCAGAGACTAAAGTAAATTAGATTATCTCAGTTCAGTATTCCGCGCCACAGTTCCAATCCCCATCGTTGTCCCAATCCCCATATCTATGAGATGGAAAGATTAAGTAATAATGAAGACATGTCACTGCACCTGCTTTCACTGTATCAAGCTACGTACAGTAAATCCACCCATAGTTTCATTTCCCCCCCTCTGGCATCATCTGTTGTTCACGTTCCCAGCTGAGGGCCTGATCTAGCTCTCCAAAGACTCTAAAACCACATTTCTAATCACTGCCTGTTCAGATTTGCCTACAGATTTTGAAAACAAGCCGCTTTCCAAGGTCTGCTTGCATAAAGTAAACTGTAAGCGCTGGAGCTGGTGCGTGGCTTCATCTGTTAGAAGACCATTTAAGCAGAACGCTGGTGTTCGATGGTGAACATCTGGCACGCGAGGTGATCTTGCGGCTCCCAGCCTTGCGACTGGCACGGGCGTGCTTTCAAAGGGTGTTGTGGAGGAGGTAAGAGTTCACCAAAATAAGGTTTTCAGGCCTTTTGTGTGTAGCTTCGGGGTCGCCGGGAGCCTCCCCGGGCCAGCAGGGGCAGCTCGGTCCTGCCCGGTGCTGGTGCCTTTGCTGAGCAGCACGGCAGCTGGCTCGGCGGCCGCGGCTTCGGGCTCCTCTGTCACTTCTCCGGATAGTACGGGTGCGGTGAACGTGTGGCGGGTGACGTTGGAAACAGAGGAAATGAACCTGTGAAGGGGCTGCGAGTCCAGAAATAAGGATCAGATCCAGAAATAAGCCGTGACGTCGCTGGGCTCCCTGAATAAACTGCAGCCGTGCCAAAGCCGTGGTTTGTCTTGGCATGGGCATGGCCTTTGACTTCCAGCCTCTTTCTCTATTCCAACTTCCTTGTTTTTCTCCTCTCTAAATTATTCTTCCTCCTCTGTCAATCAGCATTGTTTATGCGAGAATTGTGCTGCTATTACTATTATTGTTATTATTACTATTATTATTATTGATATTATTATTGTTATTGATATTACTATTATTATTATAATCGTTATTATTGTTGTTGTTATTATTATTATCATCATTATTATTATTATTAATCTTATATTTTATAAATATAAAATATAGAACAATATATAATAGTAATAATAATAATAATAACAACAGCAACAACATTTTCTGCTCCACTAGTACACGCTGTGATGATGTTCCCCTTTACTATCCTCCAGCTCTTTTTTTTTTTTTTTTTTTTTTTTTTTTAATTTCAGATGGCCCCACAATGTTAAGGTCGTGTGCCATCAGCCTCACTGGAGAGTCCCGAGTTCCATGGCAGCCATATAACTGACGGGACAGCATCTCACCGAAAGGTCACAGCATGCTTTGGAGGGTGCTCTTCCCTTGTCTTGGTAGCGTTTTGGCTAGCTAATTAGGTTCCGTGCGATTCCAGCCTCTTGCTTCACATTTACAGTTTTTCTTGTTCTGGAAATGGGAAATACAATTCGTGTTAATCAGGATTTATTGTACTCAGCAGCTGTTGTTGCGATGCATCGAGAATGGCCTATCGGGATTGGTGTGTTTACACTGAACCACAGCATCTGGAGCGCCTCCATGTATTCCCGTCCTCATCTGCCCAGGTCTGAAGCCCTTGGCTTTGGGGAAACCAAACGACAAAGGGTTCGGCAACGGGAGGGAAGAGTCCCACAGCCCCCATAGCTCTTCTGGCTTCAGCTGATGTTTTTACTAATACAAGGAGAGCTCTGCAGATGAAAAGCAGGGCAGGATGTGTTTGCAGTTTAAAATCCTGTTTGAGTGCTGAAAACAACTCTTGTTCCCTGTCGTCCTGCAGTGGGCTAGACCCAAAGCTGTCATTCAGCCTGGTGCTGAGTCCTGGGGTTGCAGCAGCGAGGATGTTCCCTGTTGTTTCCTCAACAGGACCAAACGTCAGCCCTTCTCCACACATCAGCAGTGCACGCATTGATTTACTCCTGGTTCTTCTTCTACAGCAAGTCCCTATCTTTTTAGGTGATGCAACCAAAACATGAATAATACGAGAAGTACTTCAAGATAAATGCTCTTAAAAACTAGGTGCAGTCCTTGTAGCATTGCCATAATGATATTATTTTTTGAAAAAAATCTTGCAACTTACAGTTCACATTGTCAGGTTTTACTTTGCAGACCAGAGCGCTAGAAATTCAGCTTTCCAAAAATTGAAATGAGATTATGATATATGCAATTGCAAAGGCTGGGGTTTTAGGAAAATAACACCAGTTAGCATAAAACTTGAAGGTCTTACAATGAAAACTGGCCAGACGTGTTATGTGCTAGAAAAGACTAGAACAATGGTTTCACGTGAGTGTCACTGTAACATTATATTAATACACTAATAAACCTAAACTTTGGAAATGGCTGGTACTTTCATCTAGAATAATTATTGTAATAGAAGACTTCCCAGGTCATTTTTATTGCTCTCCTGTGGGGCTGAAGCTGTTCTGCTATAATGGAGTTTGCATATTCAAGATATTTTAAGACCTGTGAGAAGGTCATCTGTTAATAACAAACGGTGAGTCTGAACAGCTCTGCTAGGCTCTGTTTTATAGCTTGTCTTTGGACATAAATGTAAGCTTCAAAAGAATAATAATGCCCAAGCCAGTAAATAATAGGTGTCATCCTTGCTAATCTAGAGAAACTGTGCATGCTCGTTCAGCCTATAGATATTAACTCCCTTCATTGTCTGAACAGAGACCTTTTTAAATCATTTGCTTCATATAATAGATTATGAATCAATTGCTGTGAATTGGCAAGTTCTGGTGACTTCCATTTTATTGGATTTAATCTTTCTCCTGTCATGGGTGTTCCAGGGAACTGGCTGCATTCGTTATGGCCCACTGTTGATGGCAGAGACGTATTCCCTTGCAGGAAAGCTTCTCCTGCAAGCTGTAAATTGAAGTTGAAAACTAGATTTATTCCTTCTAATACCTCATGCCGAATGGTTGAGCTTCAAAACAGCCCCATAGCATCAACTTTGGTGTTAGTTTGACAGCGTTGCATTTCCAGTATTTAGCTGAATCGCATAATTTAGTGCAAAGTGTTGCAACTGTTTTTCGGTACATACTCTGTTTTAAGTAATACTTTTTGATTTTCCATTCACATATCTTATTAGCTATCAGGCAGTTTGTGTGCCAGTTGGTGCGTTTGAGGTTAGCACAACATATTTTGTGGTTGTATTGTACTGGCTTTGAGTGTTTATACCTTGGCTGATGCTCCATCTTTTACATAAGCCTGGCAGCGTAGTATATATATATATATCACTCAAGACGTGATATTTGATGTTATTTCATTTTTCTGGGCCACCATTTTCAGACACCGCCAAAAATTGTCTTGCTTTTGTCAAAGAAGGGTGCGTTTGAATGATAAGCAGAATGAGGAGTGATAATAAACCTGAATTTAGGAACACCAGGCATTTGAACAGCTCCACCTAATAATTTTTGCCCTTTCGATAATGCCTCACGGTTTTTGCGGGTGGCAGTGCAGCCCAGCGAGCTCACGTGCAGAGGTGACTGCAGTAACTTTCCCAGGTTTTTTGCCTCAACAGGTGTGGGCTTGTCTTCCGTTTTTGGTCGAAGAGCAGATGTCCTTACCTTCATAGGACAGAAAGCAGATGAGAACTCAACGTCTTTTTCGATGTGGCTAGCTTAGTTCAATGTGCATTTGTCTTAATGGTTGTAGACACTGAAAGGGCTTTGATACGAGCGGTTGCAAAGAACCATCCTGTCTGTGGTCATGAGTGGGACCGTGACTCGAGCCTGATTTCCAGCACCTCCTACTCCTACTTTCTGGAAAGCAGGCAGGCTCAGGCTCACGTGGCACCAGATGCTGACTCTCTGCTGAACTGCAGCGCTGTAAATGTGAGTTGCCGTGTGCATTGGGCATCTGGAATGAAACGACACGGGCAAAAAGGCAAGCAGAAATTTTCTCAGCCTCCTTAGCCATGTGGGGAGAAAAACTTGCCATTGAAAATCTTTTCATGTGTTTTAGCCACTTCACAAGAGACAGGTGAAGGCTTTTTTATGAATTTCCCTTCTTTGACTTTTTCTATATATTTCTGCTTTAAGGATCAAGCATTTCTCCTGTCTCTGTGGCCTCTCTTTGACAAGTCTATTCTTCTAACTGGTTGTGTCAGGCTTCCGAGATGCTTTTGGAAACACCTGTCCTGTGGTTTAGAGGCTTGACAGTCATTCAATTTATATCCTTTACCAGTTAAACTCATGAGATTCAAGTGTGGGGTCAAAGCCAAAGTGTTTCTTAATTTTTTTTCTCTAGCATGGCTGCCAACCAACATTTATATAGATACATTCCCCAAGAGCGTTAACAGTAGTGCACAGAGAGGCATGTTCATTGTGCAGAGAGCTGAAACACGAGCCCTTCAACTTGCCTTACCGCCTTCCTCCCGTCCCCAGCTGCTGAACCTTTTCATTTCTCTGCTTCTTCAGCCCTTCGTGATTACTCCCCGTTGGACCCATAACCGTGCACCGTACCTCTCCTAGGTGCTGGCTCCTGCCCCAGTGCATAAACCCAACTAATGAATGATTTCATGTCTGTTGTGTGGTCTGCTTCTCCGGTAGTTTCTCTTTATCCCGCATGAATAAGAAGAGTTACCTGCACAGAACACAGGACTTGGAGTCCTTTTTCCTCGTAATAGGTAATAAAAGCCTGCCCTTAAAGGAAAGCATCCTTGTTCACAACCCGTAATGAGATGAGGAGTTCTGAAGATACCAAAGAGGTGGCTCTTGGAAACAAAAGCCGTCACTGTGCTGATGCCACGACTGGGTCAGCAGGTGAGCAAAGCCGCCCGGTAGCCCACCCACACGAACTGCTAGCCACCAGATCTGCAGTCCTACAAGTAGTGCAGGAGCGCAGGTGTTCTCACCCACACAGGGAAGACCTCATGTTAGAGATTCCTGTCCCTCAGCTGGGAAAGAGATGTAATTGTTATGCCTCTGTGTCAGTGATGCTTGAAAGGCCTTAGGAACATGTAAAATAAAATCCATCTGGGATTTTGATGTTGGTTGGTTTTTCTCTTCAAATAGCCCGGGGCTAATATCCTTTGTGATCCCTTAAACAGTGACCAGGTAGGTTCAGTTTTAGTCTCCACATGAAGTAAACGGGGTGGAAGCAGGATTATTTGAGCAGGAAGTTCTGTCGAGTAAACTTAAATAAAGCAGTGCTTTCCCCTTTTTTTGACTGAGAGGAAAAGGTGGTGGAAGTTTGGGAAAATTGTTACACACTTGAAATGCTTCACTCGTACTCTCTATTTGGACGAGAAGGAGCAATCTATCAGGAACAGATTTCTTGCGATTGTCTTCCCATTATAATATAATGCAATAAAATAACACTGAAAAGGAAACAGAAAATGAAAAAGATGAGAATGTATAGGGAAAAGGGCTCTTAATGTTTAATAGCTACCACTAAAGTTTCTAATTCAGGCTACCAGTTCTTACACTTCTGTAAGATGAGGTGTCAAACATTATTTAAAGTGTATGTGCTGCGAGATTGGACTATGCTTGGTGTTTCATGATTGATAAAGTATTGTTCCTAAATAAATCTTCCAATTCTAGCTGCAGTGACACAAATAGTAGAACACGAAGGTGGGAAAGAAAATGGCCAATTTGAGTGGTACGAAAAGAAGCCATGCTTCATTTGGCCTTAGAAAATAAGGCACAGTACAGATATGATTGCCTTTCTTGAACGGTTGCATGGGATTGCTACTGTATAAAGCTCTCCCTGCGACATTTTTGGAGTGACTCAATAATTTGTGTATGTTGTGCGCCGTATTTTCCAGTTTTGAGAGACACGTTAAGGTAATGGTTCTGTAAAATTTTAAATGTCGGAACTGTATGGCTCATTTTGGCATCAGATTCTGATTTGTTTGCAAATTATGCATTCATGTGTAAGGGTGGCAAAACCAGAGCACTGATCCCGAGAAAGACCGCAGCTCACAGAAGCAGTAGTCATTTTATTTTTGTGTCTAATGGTCTGTTTTTAAAAGCTAAGCTTCCAGCACCAGGCACTTAGGAGAAATTCCTTCTTCTATCTTTGAAAAAAATAGCCTCATCTCAAGTTACACCTTCTGGACCTCTCATACCCATTAGCATTTTTCCTGTCCGGTGCTGTTTGTACTTCAAGATGATTTTCAACCTTTAGCCTAATGAAAGAAAAAATATGCTTGTTTCTTTATAACAAATATGTAAGTGCCCAACAGATTAAAAATTACATTTAAAACGCAGCCTGACTTCATAAGACAGTCAGATTGACAAATTCCATTGGCTTCTTGTGTTCATTTCAAGTTGGATTTAGCTAATGCCTGCATGGTTGTAATCCCTGTGAGGTTGCTTTATTCCTTAGAACACATGTTTTGAAGTGGCAGTCAAAAGGATGAGGGCTTGGGGTTAAAAGACTTTGAGACATAATAATTCTTAATCAAAAGCTCATTCGGAAAAAAATGGCACCTGGATTCAGTAAGGCAGTAAAGCACCATGACTCTTCCAGGGAGTACAGCAGCCTGTCTTGACAGTGATTTATGTTCTTTTTGGCCTGCCATGCCCAAGTATATTATCTGGGTTGACATGCATATGTACATATATCAAGGGAGGTCTGAGCACCTAGAAGAATGTTTATAAAATCTTTGGATATCCCTACTACTATATTAGATGGCATTTATTCATAAAAGTTATTTGTGCATTAGTTTGTCTTTTGTAAATCGCCCCCTTCCCCTCAACCCTCAGTGCAGAGGCTATTTTTCTGTATGGAGCATCACTGTCTTTTGTATTTGCATTCAGATAAGTCTTGCTTAAATTCCTAAGTGGACTCTTAAATATTATTTGGGTTACTTTTGTAAACCGCAGAATATGGCAGGCGGATCCTCCTAAAACTTGCTAAACCATGCAAGCTCACGGCACGCTTTAAGGGGTACAGGGTAAGAGCCATAGAGACCTCCCACATCTAAAAACGGGGTTTAGACAGAACATGGGCAATTAAAAACATTCTTTTAAAAAAGTAGTCCAGAGCTCCTCTACTCGGCAAAACCTCCTGGGCACCTGAATTACTTTTGCTTTGAAACGTGGGTGGCAGAGCTCTCTAGGTACCGTAGCTCAGGGTTTTCCCCGTCCAAGCAGACATGAATTTAAGCCACATCTGGGTCATTTCAACGATTCCCCACAATAGATGCTGTGGGGTTTTTTTTCTGGATTGTGTCTGAATCTCCTGTCACTGAAGAGCTACTCAGAATTTCCTCCTGATGGTATCATGTAGCTTTGTAACTTCATTGAATTTGCTGGATTTATATGCGAGTGCTCAGATTCCAGCCCTGTGACTGTGCACCAGCAAGGGGAGACTTCACACAGATCTTCCTCTCTGTCTTTTTCAGTGAAATCATCAAGTTGTTATCATCTAATTATTACATGGAACATTTAATGGGATGTGTGCTATAATTATGAATTTGAGCAGGACACATTAAGGAAAAAATCCGAGCGTTTCATCAAGTGAATGGATCATACTTCAGAAGATGTGTGAGGTTATTTTCAGGAGTAATGCACAGAAGTGCAGGGTTCAGCCTTGATTTATGGAATGCACCAGGCACATTATAAAGCAAATTTGAAGGGCAGCATCTTAAAGTGATGAGGACATCTGGGAGAGGTTCAGCAGCGAAAGAAGAAGTGGCATAAATCACAAATGGGCTGTTCTTTGGTTGAAGATGTTAGTGGGAAGGCTGTGGAATTTGCATTTGCTGCTGGTTCAGGCTGAAGTAGCTCGGTGCCAGACCTCGGATCACGAGCGTACTTCTGCGATCATCTTTTGCACCGTACTCTGCCGCACAGGGAATGCCCCCAAGCCAGTTTTGGGGGAAGTAGAACTGTAATTATACCCGTGCTTACAGTGCTGAAGGTGCAGGCTGCTTTAAAATGGTGACGAGGTCTGGCTCCCTTGGAGCATCCTTCAAATTTCAGTAACAGAAGTAAGCTGCAGCGATTTAAAAGTAAAGTATTTTTTATTAGTGTGAATGTATTATTTGGAGAAAAATGTAAGTTACAAAGCATATACGTAAGTAAATAAGCCAATTTACTCGGGATTTTAGTGAAGGGGGTTTATGCCAAAACAATCTATTGACTGAAGCTTCTCTTCTTTGAAAGAATTGCGGGTTAGGAGCTACAGAGATGATAAAAAACACTTTTAAAGAAAATATTTGATGTTATTGCATTATCCTCTGATTAAACGATATGTAGCACATCCATTTCCCTCTAATTACTTAAAACCCGCTCCAGAAATGTGGGGGTGTGTGCGTATATCTGGGACTGATTTCAAAACAGTCATTTCTCGATGTTTCAACTCCCTGAGCTTTTGCCATGAAGAGGTGGTTGAACACATTCAAAATGTATTTAGCAAATAGAAACAAATGTACTTGAAGACACAGTCAGCTGTGCATAACATCGTCTCTCTGTGACGGCATTCTGGCTAGATAGGAGTTCTGTTGTCTGCAGTGGAAAAGACAAAGATGAGAAATGTGAGTTTGCACGCTAGGGATGAAAAAAAAAACCCAATCAAAGCACCACCATCAAACCAGCAAACAGATGAGGTAATGTTTTGCAAGAGTTTGAAAAGCAAAGGGACACAAAGACATAAAAAGCCTTAGTAGCGTGTTCTACGTGACGTTGTTGTCTTTCTCTGTGTTCACTCTCACCCACACAACAGATCGTTTCTTAATTTTTCCATATGTGCTTCCTTTGTATTTTTCATTAATTGTTCTGTTTTCCATAATTAATGGCATACTTCTAGATTTATTCCTCTACTGAAAAATTCTGTTTGATTACTCTCGGCATCCTTCCTCCATTTTATTCAGCCAATTTAATCGTTATTATCTTTCCCCCTCGGTACCTATTCCCCATAATTTTTTTTGCAGCAACAGCATTTCTCAAGTTGCCGTTTCTCACCAAACTTTAGCAGCATCTTTGCACCTGATAATTCCTCGTGGCTCTGTTGTTCTCTTGAAGTAAGAACAGCCTTAATTTTTCCTTCCTGGAAACACTGAGGTGACTGATACTGGCAGTGAAAAAGGTTCTAAGTCCTTGTATGTGGAAATGGGGTGCTCCTGTCAACGCCACAAGTAGCTGTCTTTTTGAATGGACTTTTATAGAAGGAGGCTTTATTGCTTTGTGCTGAACCAGTGTCTCCTGAGCCAGTCTGTACTGGCCACCCAACAGTGAAATCCCTGCTGGTCCCAGTGGATGTCTTTGTTCACCGGGTGCTAATCCACTCACGTAGGCTGAGAGCCCAGTCTGGTCAGTTTGTTGACTTGCTGAGCCCTTCTGCAATCGCCAGAAAAGGGGAGAAAAGGCCTCAAAGGGGCTTCATGGTAGTTGCCATGTGAAAGCATATTTGTATGGAACCTGGCCCCTCTTGTATTTGTCCATATATTTCTGCTTTCAGTGGATTTTTAACCTGCAGTGGCATTTTTGCCACAAGTGATGTAAACTCTTCGTTTTCTTCTTTCCTTGGTTTGCTTTTACTTCTTTTAACCCATTTTAAAAAAAAAAAATAATGGAGAAAAGGGTCGAGAAGGCTAAAAGCTTTTGAGTGAAAGCAAAAATAAAATATTAACTTAAGTCAGAGCCCCCCCCAAAAAAAAAAAGAAAAAAAGATCACCTTTGTCTCACTGTAAAGTTGGGGGGTTATATGAGTTTTCTTGTGATTTAGTCACCTGTCATAAAGAACCAGATTTGCTTAGAGGTTTTTTTTGGGGGGGTGTGGTGGGTTTTTATTTTTAACAACAACAAAAAAAAAAAAAAACCCAAAAAACCCCTCAAGGCTTCTAATTCCCCAAGGGAAGGAAAGGCATCAGGTCCCTTTAACTGTTGATGTCACAGGTGGAATGCCGTGTCCTGGGTTTGGGATGGGGTAGCTAATTTTAGACTATTGAGTCACCGCTCAGTCAGTGGCAGCGCTGGACTACCATGAAATAAAAACACAGCGATGCCTTTAGGAAGCAAGATGTAGCAGTGGCCTGTGATAAAGGTGCTTTCTCCTTTGCAGCAAAGACTGCCTTACACGTGTCAGATTTCAGCCCTGAGAATATCGTTAGTTGAGGTGTTTATTTCTTGGGGTTCAGCAGGAAAAGTGTCCGTGAGAAGCCACCACTTGTAAGAGGAGAAGGTGCATGAGCGTAGCCATCTGTGCCACTGTAGGGCTGCCTTTCTCTTGCTTCTTAGGCTGAGATAAGCCTGTTTTGAAGGCTCTGGTGATAGGAGCGTCTTCGGAGACCAAAGCAGAAGGTGGAAAAGTGAGGAGAGCGACTTTAGCTTCGAGACGTTTCACACACACGCATTTACGAGCGACGTACCTTCTCCAACAGCTCATCTTGCCCCACAGGAGCGTCCTGCTCAGCACGCTTTTCCCAGGGTCCAGCCGTCAGCGAGCCTCGCTGTTTCGTTTGTGGGTATCGTGTGCGGTGCTTTTGAAAGAGCGTTACTTGGGCAGCAGAAGTTACAGGGTTTCATGTAATAAACCAATGACTAGCGTGTATTTATAGAGACAGCCCTTTCCCAACAAAAGATTTCTGAATGTCAGGAAGGGCACGGTCATTTTATCATATGATGGGCTTTATCTTCACATCCTATCCTCGTCAGAAGATAAATGATACAGGAATCGTGTGCTTGAAAGGTTAAAACTCCCACAAACGTATGAGGTCATGATCCTTAGTACTGCCTCATTGTTGAGCTTGATGAAATTATGGGATGTTTTCTGACCAAAGTGGGTTGCACCATCACCTCATCTTCTGAAGATGGGGAAGAGCTTCTTCAGCGTGAGGGTGTGGGAGCCGTGGGACAGGCTGCCCAGGGGGGCTGTGGGGTCTCCTCTG
>JAVJGJ010000032.1:30669899-30686883 GCA_035590215.1 Microhierax caerulescens | reverse complement strand
AAGGTGGATTTAAGGTGAAACTGCCATCCTTAAGGTCAGCAGAAGTTTTGTTATTGACTTTAATGGCAGGAGCCTGAATAGCACAGAGTATGGAAGTCCAAGTAGGTAAGGATGCATGAACTGACTTCTAAACCTAGCTACCTCTCGGTCAGTTGTTACTGAAAATATATCAGAAGCGAAGTGGAAAATGAGCAAAATGGTATTTTTACCAAAACGATTCATTTTAAATTCCATCTCATGAACTAAATGATTGCTTGCCAGTGAAGAGCTGGGAAGCTTTCAGGTGGTAAGGCATTTTTCACTCCGATAGTCTGTAACGTCCTGGACCTTAGAACACCTGCTGGTTTGAGGCTGGCTCTATGTTTTTGGCACAAATCCGGAAAGCGATGTAGTAACTTGTGGTCTTTAGCACAGAGTAAATTGCATTTTTTGGTCACAGTAATGGTAGTGCCTGGTTTGCTGGTGTCTCTTTATTGGCAGTGGTATGGCTGGAAACCAAAATCTAAACTACGGGAAGTAAAGGCTTAAAGTATTTTCTTTAAGTTTCCCCAAGTTTTGTGTCTGTTTTTCTTTCTTGTAGTTCTTCTGATTTCTTTTATTCCCTTTCCTATCTATTTTCAAACCTCCCTTGGCAGTTCACACTCATTATGAAGGCTACACCATCATGTACACTCTTCTTAGATTATTCCCTACTGGAGGCTGGGGAGGTGCTTTGCTTTCTTGTATTGTTTTTTAGCGCTGCTTCACCTTAATTGTTCAGGGATTTTGTTGGATTTTCAAAAATTGTGTATGAGGTTATTTGACGGTAAGCTGGCAAAGATGGTGAGCAAGTTCCATGTCAGGTACGGGGCGGTTAGAGCCCAGGGCTGTGTGTCTGCACTGTGACCGCTCTCAATTTTTACAGCTCCCTCAAAGCGGAATATACACCCAGGGCACAGCTGCATCGAAGAAGTGGAGAATGGCTTTTGGTTTTGACCTGGTTTATCTTGTGTGACCGAAGGGGCTTTAAGAAATGCACTGCCCCGAGAGTGCTTAGAAAATGAGCAAATGTACATTATTGGTGTTGAATATATTGTAGAGTAGAAGCGAAAATGAAGTTCATCTAGCCTTTAGGAGTAAAGCGTATTTCTGAGTGCCTCATGCACGTTACAATTGCTTAGTAACAGGGATGTGACAACGGTCAAACCCTCACGGGTTTGTATCATATAACACAGGTATATTAGATACTGGAATTAAATGTCAGTTGTGCACCAAAGATGGGGAAACTGAGGAATGAGTACAATGGAATTTGACAGAGAACCAGCCTCCGTCACGCTTCAGAGCAGCGAGGGGGTGGTGAGGAGGGGGTGGGAGACCGCTCAGCCAAAATCACAGCAGGCCACTAAAAAAATCCCCTCCAGTAAGCTCCGCTCCGAAATGCAAATATGTGCTGCGAGGTTGACGTCAACGTCAACCGCCGTAATCTGGGCAAGCTCACTTCCCCCGGCCCATGCCAGCTTCCCAGGGGTTTGCAAAGCCAAGCTAAAAACGGAGCTTGTGATTTCACAGAGGATGTCCATCTGCAGCGAACAGCCTGAGCAGCCCCGGGCCCTCGCCGACAACTGCGTCTGCGGAACTGCCACATCCCACGTGAGCATCGGTGACCAATTTCAGCCCACGCTGCATCAGCGCCAGAAATAGCTCTCCTCTCATCCTAGGCATAAAGGGCACAACGCTAGGGCACTGCACCCTTCCTCGCCTTCAGACTCAGCCCTGTGAAACGCAGTTTGCACCCGTTAACGTGAGTTTAAACTGAGTCCGGACCAGTGGGAGATCTCTGCGGGAGTCCCCTGGCATGTCCAGGCACATTCACTGCCTGTTGGATTGCAGTCGCCTTGTGCGGTTTTGGTTGGGAAGGGACTTTACAGGAGAGCCTTCCCATTTCCTGAAGTTATTCTAGCTGACTTAACAGACATTAAGATGTTTATGCTAACTCTCGCAGGGCTCAGGGCACGTGGAACGGTTGAGAGGCAATCAGCGTAATTTGTTCCTTTCTGCCCGTATCTTCAGCGCTAAATTGCCGGTTACGCCATTCTTACCTAGAGGCATAACAAAGTAAGACCCCGCATTTTTCTCTAGGCTACACTGCCCGTTGTCATCTTTACCAGCCCAAACTCTTCCCTTTGCAGCCTCACCTGTGCAGAAAATTTCTATCACTACATGATTCCCATTTCTGCTGGGGATATCAAGGGAATACCATAAGTGGTAGCGGGGACATCTGAAAAGGCTGCAAAGGCGACCTTTGCAAAATACTCCTTCAGGGCTACTGGTGATGATGTGCGAGGCAGAAAGGATACAGACTGACATTCAGATCTCACTGGTTTTGTGCAGCAGATGGTTACAAAGGAAATAATAGCAACTTTTAAGCCCGTAGGAATGTATCTGTCACTTTGTCTAATCTTTGTTTTCTGGCAGTCTAAAAGACTGAGATGGTCAACCTAGTCCTAAAAAAGTCAAAGACAATTTCCTTGCATCCGAACGGTCTGTAATACCTGTTCCCCATTGCTATATAGGTGATCTGTCTGAACCAGGACAGAGCAGCAGCTTTTGTGACGGTCGGAGCATCCTTCCAGTGTGCAGCCACTGCAGGCTGAGGAGCCCTGGCAGCTGACCCATGACTCTTGCTCCTGCCTTGCATTGTGCCGAGACTGACTTGGCTGCTCTAGTAGACTTTGCATTATTCCTTTCATAGCCCGGTATCCAGACGGCTTCAGGGATTAAAGTCAGCTTTTCAACCTTAGGTATTGTTGTAGGTGGAAATAGAGCAACTGAAAGCGATCTGGGTAAATGATCTAAAAATACAGTGTGAAGTGACTAATTCCTGCTGAAAGCCTAACTCAACTGTAATTCGTTTTGGTTCCAAGAGAAGATTCTCATTTATTTGTGATTAATTAGACAGAACCATCTGAGATTACTAAATAAGAAGATGACCCCGGAAAATAACATTATCCCCCTGGAATGAACTAGGAGCAGCTTCAGTTATTTATCAGACTATTAGTGCACGACATGTGCCCGTAGTACTGATGAGCTATAGCGAGCAAAATACGAAGATGTTGTCTTAGCCACGTTGATGACTAGAGTAAGAACAGATGAAACTGTGAAAAATGTTGGTTAAACAGCGTTCTCTCGCAGTGTGGAAGCTGGTGTTCTTCAGAGCCCGACTAGAGCCTGCACCTCTCGTGCCGAGGGCTTGGCGATGGGGGTCCGGTGCTTTCTGGCCCCACAAATCCGTGTGCGAGGGCACCGTTACCTGTATTTCTAGCTTGCGTGTAGAAACTCTCTTCCTTCCTCTCTTTGTGGGAACTTCACGTTCCTCGTTCATTTATGAATATGCCAGATAATTTCTAGGTTTTAACTGAATTTGAGGATCCAAAGAATTGAGCAAAACAGTTATTAATCCCATTATTCTGGCATTTTGGAGAAAGTTTGTGTCACTGTTTAACTAACCCACGTTAAATTCACGGTGAGCCTTGCAAACTGCTTTTCCTTTTACATCATCTCATACTAAAACATTAGCGTCATTTAATGTCACCAGATACTAAAAATAATTTTATTTTCCCATGAATATTCTCTGATGGGCTTTTCTTCCAGTACCAGTGTCCCAGAACAGGACTAGCTAGCTAATAGAGGGCATTGGGAGCAACAAATAAATTGTGTCTTGAGTTGAAATTACCCTGAACGTTGAGAGTTTAGTAATTAAATATTTTAGAAAAAAACTGTAATTGTGCTTGCATTGTCCAGGTGCCATTTGAGTTGTTCTTGATGCAGTATTGTACGTGTATGACCCAAAATAAGTCCACGACTCGGTAAGCGACTTCTTTGGGGTCAGGTGGACTCTTCCCTCAGGTGAAAGTTTGTTCGTTTGGAGGTGGCGTTTCTTCCTCCTGTGGATGGCTTTGCATGGTTATATGCTCATAACTGGGAAGGGGAAGGGTATTGTAAGAAAGGAAAGGCAGGAATATCCTGTGCCCCTTGCAAAATACTTGGGAGCGTGACTTAAGGAAACTACTATGCGTTGTGTATACACTGAGTCTTGTCTCCAGGTGCCCTCAGAGGGTGGTCCTGCAAGTTAGGCACCGCCGCCACATACGGTCCTCAAACCTGTGGTGATTAGTGAGGTCAGTCGTCAAAAAACTTGGTTTTCCCTTTGTAAATTCGTGTAGGGCTAATGGAAATGTTAGAAACTCTTAAGCTGCTGCATCTGATTTCCGTGTGAGCTGCCCTGGCCCTGCAATACTGGAAAGGATGCTCCAGTCAGCAGGTGCTCTCAGTCTCCAAGCACGAGCAGAGGAGTTTCAGTGGGGAGCACCTGCACAGGGGTGGTGGCACCTGGGTTCCGACCACCGATCCTCCTCTGTGTCCTGGTGGCCTGGTTTCGGGCCGTGGGGTGAGTGCCCAGCCCACGATGCCTCCGGCTGAGGGAGCTGGCCGGGTCTGGATGCTGAGCTGATCAAAACACTGGCTGCGTTCCAAGGATCTCTGATTTTATTAGCTTGTCTATACAAAGCAGGTGGCTGACTGACTACCAGGCACATTTTTTAAGAGTTGAGACTCTAGTCTTTGGCAGGGAATCTTTGTTTCTCTCGTGCTGCAGAGAAATCAGGGGAAACAGTGGTGCTCTCCTCAGCATCAATTTCATGCCAATTAAAGCTCAAAATAAGAGTCTTGAAACCGTCTCTGCCACTCTTGGTAGTGCAGTCTCTTCTTTTTATTTTTTTAACCACATTTACAGCAGAAGACTGAGCATGATACTCAGATTTCAGAACCAGCACCCCCCCTGAAATGTCTGGGAGCAATAGTCGCTTCTTATAGCTGTTGTTTCTGGCTGAAAACTCGGCTGAGCATCGTTGCATCTGTCCCTGCTCCATACCTGCTCCTCTGGAATCACACATGGGGCCAGTAGCTCACATGCAGTCGTCTCACTTAGAATCACAGAATCATAGGATCGTTTCCCAGCTTACCAGTGTAACGGGGAAGGGATCTCAACGCAAGAGCCTGCCTTCAGAATATTTTTAAAATAAAGCGGCCGATACATTATAACCATCTGTCTGCCACCAGGACCTTGCAAGCCTGCCGGCTTTGATTCCCGCCGTCCCACGCCGTGCCGCTGAGGAAGGCATCCTTCCCAAGGTCACACGCTAGTTTTGCTTTTAGGCTCAGAAAACCGATGCAGGGTTATTCAGAAAAACAAAGGGAAAAGTCGCTGAAAGGATTTGTCCCTCAGCAGGTACTTTGACTCTTGCGTGCAGCTGTGGGCTACAGCTGTGGAAGTCACGGAGCGTTCTAAATGAGCCTTGTGGGGACAGCTAATTGGCAGCTTCTTCAGACCGAGACCCTTTTGTGCATGGAGTATGTGTGTGCATACTTTCATACTTGGGCAGAGGTGTAAAAATATTTCACACGTAATCTGCCATTTTTTCTGCAGCGATTCAGCTGTGGAGGGCAGCTGCTGGATTTGAGAACAGTCGTAGGTAGCCCTCAGCCCTGATACAAAGCAAACAGGTTTTATTGGAGTAATCTGGTTTCAGACAGAGAATCTTCTTTAGACAGATGCGCTACCCCAAACTTCTCGGTTGACACCCTCCTTGATTACTGTCTTGGAGGTGGTGGAGGAGAGGATTAAATAAACTGTAGAAAGTTACATGAGCCAGTGGTTGGGAAAACAGCCTTGGAAACACCTATAGCCCCTTTAAAAAACCAACCTAAGAAGACTAGGGCATCTTAACCTTCCAGAAGGAGATAACAAACATCTTCAGAGACTTTATGGTTTATCCTTGTGGTATTCTGAGACAGGAGGAGGATGCCCGTATACCACTGCCAAAGAACAAGGACAACTTGTGTGTGCACTGGGAGGGGATTCGGGCTGCAGCAGGCTACAGGGTGGTTTTATTTTCTTCTTGTTCTGCATTTATGAAAACTTCACTTCCAGCAAGGCCTGAGCAGAGGGCAGATGCAGGCAGGCTTTGTCCACACGCATTACAGCGGGCGTCCCTTGACGATTACTGTCCGTCTCTGCATCACAGTGAGATTTACCAAAATGCAGGATGAAACAGATAAGCAATTTTTGACAGTATGGGAAGTACAGGGTTGGTGTATTTGTCCCCAGGAAGGGATGTAGTGCTGTCGGAGAAGACTGTTAAATACTGCTTGTGGTTTCCCCAAGCCATAACAAGAAATAACATAAGCAGGTGTGAATTGGGCTGGTTTGGGGAGGGGTGGAAGCAGCCTGGGGAAACTGGTAAGCAGCTCAGTGCGCAGCTGGTTGATGCCAAAGTTCACCAGAGAAGACAGAAGTGTCATTTCAGCTGATGTTCACGATGCATATGGCGTTTTGTGCTGTTGTGGTGCTGGAAGCAATCAGGTAGCTATTGCCTGATGTGGTATTTCACAAAAAGGAATTTTCCTGCCTGTGGATAAGTGGGCAGGAGAAGGGGCCTGCTTGCTACCACAGCCGAGCGTGGAGAAGGATGAGGAATGTCAAGCTGAAAATAAAGCAACTGGGATCCAAAGTTTCCAATATCAAGAGATCCTTTAGACCAGAGCATCAAAAAGATGATGCTCATTAAAAGCAGTTTCTGTATGCGTATTTCAGCCAGCCTTTCAGAAGATGCATTAGAAATCATTTTCAGTGTGTGGCTTCTGAGATGCATCAATAAATGTAAGGCATTCAGGGAGAGAGAGGATTTAAAACAAAGCCAGGTTTTTGCCAGGTTTAATAAAATAAGTATCCCTTCCACTTTGCTCACCCAACGTAGCCATTAGGAGCTGTTTCTGTTAAGTGTGAAAGTTATGTGGTAGGACCTGAAATGCGCCACTAAACTGTTGGAGCCCTTAATTTCATAAAGCCCATTTTCCATCTCAAAAGTAGCATTGCAAAGGGAATGATTCAAGGTGGACTTCAACAGGTATAGCTCAGTAAGGTCTTAAAAACTTTTCGATATAAGCCTGCTTTGTGGAAAAAAAAAAAAACGGCTGAAAAGCTTATCAATGTGGGGATTGGGTTTTCCAGGTGTGAAGGGGGAGAGCGAGTTGGAATTGTTGCAAGAGCTCTATGACATTCTGTGTTTGCAGAGCACTAAATCGTTACCTGAAAAGAGAAGATGGAAGCTGGATGAGAATAAGGCCTGAGCCAGTGGCGCTGCGGGTCAGCGCCTGCAGACAGCTTTATGGTTGGGACAGCCTAGGAAACTACACATCTTGGAGAGTCCCTGGGGAAGGTCACATTTCGAGGGGTGCGTTGAGCAGACGGTCAGGCACAAGACCACAAGAAACAAAAAGCAGCTGCCAGAAAGAGGAGTGGGTGTTTGCGTGTGTTCTGGCAGCTGCCCGCGTGCTGGAACAGCGGCGAGGGAGGTGGTGGTGCAGGCTGGAGAGCTCTTCAGGCAGGGACATGGCCTTACACACCAAAACCCTGTCGTGAAGAGAAGGAAACATTTTTTTCCCCCGCTTTTTTTCTTTTCATCCCCCGCCTTGGGGAAGTTACAGGTGGTGATTGGCTTGCCTAGATCAGTGCTTGCATTTTTTATTTCTCGCCTCTTTGCTTTTGAGGAGAGGAATTGTCTATCAGAAACCGATACTGGACATGAAATACGTTTAGCCTTGCTATAGCTAAACCAGAAAAATGGCTTTGTTGAATCTCCCAATATAGAGAAAGAGGCTTCACCCATCGCTAGCATGGGAGAAATGTTGTCGCCTTTTCCAGCTAGCAAAACTTCAATTCAGTTGAGAAAGACCTCTGACCGAAGGCAGGGAGGTCTAGCCCAAGGCACAAATTTTACACAAAACCTCATAGTGGTTCGTTCACCCACACGGGAAATTATTCAGTTACCTAAGATGAGAACAGAAGACTGAAAAAGAATTTCTGGATTGTAAAGTCCGGTCTGTTTCCGAAGTTCTCCTCTAGCATTACAGTTTTAGATGGACCATTCTAGCAGTAGAGAGGTACTAGATGTCCTTAAGCAGGAAAACATGCCAGTGCTGCTCATTTGGCCCATTAAATCGTTGGTTAGGAATGCTGAACAGTGGATGTATTTTTCAACTTTATTTTTCTATCATTTCACTGGGCATTGTTTTAATAGAGCAAGACCTGAACAAATTACAAAAAAAATACAAATTAGTACAAAACATAAGTATAAACTTATAGTGCAATGAGGAGTTGCTAGTTACTGGCAGAGCCTAAGCGACGTCCTCGTGAGACATTTTTCACATGCTTCTTCCCTGACACCAGCAATTTTCAAGTCACTGATGCTGCCTTCAGCGCTGGTGTATTTGAAGTCGTCACCAGTTTGTGTTTGGTAACGACAGTAAATCATTTTGCTGGGTAAAAAAGGCCACGTGGTATGTCTAGTTCTGCGTATCTGTGTTTCAAAATGTTGACAAAGAACGCTTGACCCTGACGGTGTCTCATGACCTCTGTGGTGGCCTTTCACAGGCATCCTAAGGAAGACATCCATTAGCTGAGAAATATTGCTGTGCCTGAGCTGTGTTATTATCAAGAATAATCATGTTTTCTACCAAAGTGGCCTCTTAGCAACAGTCTATGTATTTAAGAAGTCTCAGTGACAGCAGAACAACTGACCAAATAATCCTAATTCAGGGGCTTCTCTCTTAATGCTCTGAACTTCTGCAGAACCTGTTGAGGACACAGAGGCTGGTAGATCTGTTGCTCTCTGTCCAAGTAAATTTCCCACTGGCAGCAGTGGAGGTCATGCCCAGTAAGACCTAAAGACCCAGTCAGTGGAATTACACCAGAGGAATTCATTGTTGCTTCTGGAAACTCGCACTTAAATCCAGTTGACATTACGGGAGGGGAGCAGAAGTGAGAGATGAATTTAAAGAGTAATTAGGGGAAGAGTTTTCTTGTGAAGCGATTCCAGCTGTTTTCTGGGTTTGTTTGTTTTTTTAAATTACTTTAGTTGTCTTTCATTTAAGAATGCTGATCCTTTAATGAAAACGAGACATTAGATGCTGCCGTTAGAGGGGAAATGGCTCTCGTTACGAAGAGCAGGCCTGGATGCAGGAGTTGGTGCACAGTGCTGAAGACCCTGTTATCTTTCCAGGAGCTGGTTAAAGTGGTTCTTGCCTTTGTGAACATCTGTGCATTTTGCGTGGTAATACAAAATAGTCCTTCACCTCCTTTCTTTTTTAAATCTCCTTGTGCTTTAATATCTGTCCTGTGATGACAGCAAAAGTGGTGTCGGTCAAACAGGCATTCCTATTTGTCATGGTTGACGTCTGTCATCTCTTCAGTGCCCGGCATAGCTTAGCCCCTGACACGTATGGCTGTAGGTGTTGGCTCTTCTGAAGCTTCACTGGATTTCTTTGGGAGAGGAAAAGAGAAAAAAAACCAAACCAAAACAACAACAGAATGGAAGTTCCTGTTTTACATAAATGTCTTTCTGCTTTGGCTCTCCATAGTGTAAATTATGACATGAAATATCGATTTGTTGCAAGGCATGGTACCACAGCCTGTGTGCTTAACTTCTGCAGTGTTTTGATGACAACCCAGTTTGATTTTGACAGGTTTGGGTTGTACTTTTCAAGGCAAAGTGGCAGATTTGTAGATAGTTAATCCTTGAAGAGCAATTATAGACACAGTTGCTGATGTAATTGCTGCGTTGTATATGTGGTACCGGTGTTACATGACATTAAAATCAGTCATTAATCCATATTCTTATTATCCCCAGTAGCTAAAAACACAGGGAATGAGAAAAGCAGACCAACCACCATGTGAAAAGGAATGGGTCCCCGAAGGAGGTCCTGACTGCTTAAGGAAAAGGGATACCAGCTCTGATGAGAAAGTGGCGTGCATGTATTCCTGAGATTCTGGCATTCCACTTTGCAGATAATTTTCTTACCTAGAATAATTAGGGCTATTTATCGCTGGCTCGAGTCTGTGTTTTAGTGCTGAGCTGCTGCCGCTACACAAAAGTACTGTTTGTCTCTTGGGTCCACCCAGCACCGGCCCCAGCTCCCCGCTGCGCACCCAAGCATTGCCACTCAAGTGGCTTTCGTAGCGGCTCAGGCAAAGCAGGCGTTGCTAAAAATAAAACATGATAAAGGCTCTTGGCGGTCATAGGCATTTGCCCGATGTAAAAAAGAATCAGGGAAACTTATATTAGTGTCAAGTTTTGCGAAATAAAACTATGTCAGTGGGAGGTGGGTTGATCTGAATGCTTGGGCTTGGGGCAGAAATAATGAGGTTACTGAATCTCCAGTGCTTCTAAATGTGTGCAGTCCTTTGCAAGTAAAAAGTGGCAAAGTCGGAACCGTTGAGGCAGCACATGGCATCTCCAGAACCGGACCTTTCTTGGCATGGGAAAGGCGGTGCAGGTTTTGAAGTTAGGACCCAGTCTGAAGCCGAATGCAGCCATATGGAAAGATTCACCCATCTTTGAATTGACGCTTTAATGAAGTTTTGAGTCATACAGCAGTGACCTGTGTGAAAGCAGCTGTGAAGCAGTGATTGTCTTTGTAAACATTGTGAAACGCATGGATTAAACACAGAATCTCACAAACACACACGTACTCAGCCTGCCTATTTTCTAGTTCGCTGTGTACGAGAGAAGAATTAAATATTTAGCCAGTTTCCTCTTCTGCAGGTAAGATTACGTTTTCTTTTTTATTATTCTTTCTTTAAGTAGTGGTTTGGGTGCCTGAAACATCAGAGCGAGTTCAAAGGTTTATCTGTGAGGCTAAGCATTTGGCGTGCTGGAAAATGCCCGTTGCTCGAGCAGGATCTTGTTTGAACCAAGCAAGTTTCAACCACTGTTAATTAGCTTTTGAACAATTCTTTTTTTTTTTTTTTTTGTTTATTTCACAATAATTTCTCTGGTGTTTTCTCTGTGCTTAACCAGGTAAAGTAAACATTAAATCTCAATTAAGATTGCTATACTCCTCAAGCAGAAATTCTCAGTTGTATTCGGTTCCTCCAGCCGGTGCTTTTGGGAAAGCGATGCTGCTGTGTTGCGCGAGATGGATGCCGTTACGTGCCTGCAGACAGTGGGCAGCGGGCTTTTATCTGGTCCCTTGGATCTGCTGAAATACGCTGCAGCAGATGGGCTTGTGAGTAAAATATCCTAGCAAGTTGATTGCAGGCGTGTTGTGTGATGTTAAGGTGTGTCTTTAGCCTGCAGAGCATGTTTTCTGGAAAGTACCGTACGGTCTGAGAATCCACGTAGCGGCAGAGTCAGCCTCCTGTGCTCTTGTAAGTGCTGGGTGGTACCTGGGTGTGTTCCCTGTGAGCCCCCCGAGAGCGGAAAGCCTGAGCACTGCGAGGGGATCCCTGTGTCACAGGGGAATTAATTATCTTAGGAAGAAGAAAAAGGTACAATAACAGAGAGGTAAGGGGTTTGTAACTTTAAGAAGTAACAGAGGAGGATGAACCCCTCAGCATCCGTAACAGAAGAACTGGGAATTGTGACGATCCCTCTTTTGAGTGCAGGGGTGCATGTGGTGGAGAGGGAGCGGCGCTGACAGTGCCCTCCCCTTGCATCCTGGTCGTGTCCAGGTGCCCGCTCATGTTTGCCATCCACACTTGGGGAAGCCGACGGGACCAAAGCTCCTGGAAGCACGGGGTGATTTGAAATCACCACCAAACCCAACGTGGCTGTGGCACGAGGCAGCCAGAAAGTGACTGTGGGGTGGGACAGTGGCCGTGCCTCATTCTGTTGCTGGTGCAAAACCTGGTGCCGTGCTTCCCTGGGGAAGTCGTGCATCTCCAGGGCGGTGAGAATGTGTTCGTCACTGCCTTAATTAGCCAGGAAAGAGGGCTGCCTTGCCATTTGCATTTCGGAGAAGAGCCCGGGCTCGATCACGTGCAGGCAGCCAAGCCCAGGGGGTGTCAGGGGATGGGAATTTTCAGCATCACAGGAAGTCACACCGGGAAATGCCTGGCCCAAAATGGCATTTCTGCATTTCATGCCGGAGCTTGACCAGGAATATGTGGTGTGCGTCTCAAAAAGAGTAATTAAATGCAGTTTTCAAGTAAAAGAGAAATAAGCAGAAAGACGCAGACTTGTTCACCTGCATCCTCTGTATGTTTTTGGAGAAGAGCTTTTGCTGGGGAACCTTAAAAAAGTAAAAGTCATGTAATTTTGTCTGTTCGGTGAGCTGAATTATTCATTTTAAATGAAAATATTTATAATCATATATCAGAAAATAAGTGTGATTTCTAGGCAACTCTGCCTAATAAGAACCCTGTGGTGTGAAATCTAGTCTGTGGCTGCTAAATAGTTATCTATCTTAAAGCTGTGCTGGCCTATGTGTATTTTTAGGCACCCTAACAATAAATATTTTATAAAGTGCTGCAGACAGTCGAGGGAGGAAATGTTCTGTTGCAGAGGAATCCAATTTCAGGTTCCCCATAAAATGATGTGGTTTATAGGGTTTGGTATCAGATACAAAAACAAGGATGTTGTATAAAATGCATCAGATGTGATCACTGAAGAAACCCTGCTGTGTTGTGAATAATTTGTGATCCTTCAAAGAAAACTAGAAGGGCTCTAAGCAGACCGTGGAGTGATAAATATCAATCTACATGTGTTCCTATGTTGATGAAAAAAGCTATTTCTTACTTTTATTAACAACAGAGCCAGGTCGGTAGTAAAGAAAAAAGACGACAAATGAACTTTATTGATACTTACACTCCGTGTTTAATGGAGAATAAATTTTGCAAGTGCTCGCTATAATTGCATATACTGGTGCGAGAAGTCTGTCATCTCCAAGTCAGCATTCGGGGATTATAATCACCTCTTGGAGGCTTCGCTCTGGTGTTTGCAGAACCCCTGATTTGTAGCGTTGTGCGGTGGTGGCACTTGCTTTACGTACCTTTTCCATGCAGATGAGAACATAAATCGATGCAGGGGATAACAGCCTTCCCAACGCACAGATTGACATGTACAGCTGAGGTTTAGCTATCAGGATAATCTTATAATGGCAGATTTAACTCTCAGAGCAGAAGCATGGAAAACGCCTCATCTGCCGGCGTTTGCCGTGCCCCGTTAAGCTGAAGAAGCACCCAGCCGCGGAGGAGAGATGGCAGGAGGTGTGATGGAGCGGTCCTCCCGTGCTCTCGGGCCGGTGGCACGTGGGAGCTGCTGGCCGGGACCCTTGCCCTGCCTTAAGGAAGCAAAACACTTCTTCCTCTCCGATTACCCATTTGGGCTCTGCCAGCTCTCCCTCCCTTCGGGGGGGGGTTAGTGCCCGCCTTTTCCTTGAGCGCTTCCCCCGTGAAGCCGCCTTGACGTGGCTCAATCAGAGCTGAGCCGTGGGCGCGGAAGGTGGCGGGGGGACGAAGCCGTCGGTTCACTCCCCGTCCCGCTGTTCTAATTGGAAGCGGTTGCATAAAGCTGCAAGCGCGGAGCTACGCACGCCAAGGGGACCGTGTCTCCTGAAGGAAATCTGTAGCCAAAAAAGGACTTAAGACGGCAGGGAAGGCTTTAATTTCCTTTCTTTTTCCAGTGATAAAGCCCATATGATTTTAGGAAAATAGCAGCCATCTAATGGGAAACAGGTATGTCCCACTGCCATCCCAGAAAACAAGGATTTTCTGAGTTCTGTGTTGTTTTAAAAAGCTAGGACTGGGGGGATCTGGAGATTTTGTGTTTACAAGGAAACGGTAGGGTAGGAGAGGGCATGACAGCAGGCTTTCGCTTGGGTCTGCAGCGTTAAAGTTACCCGGCGTTGTGGCTAATGACGAGAACAGGAGGCAAATTTCAAGAATGCAGGAGAAAGAATCACTTGGCATCAGGTTGTCCCCAGTATTCCAGGGTGGGAGTTTCAGACTCCCAGTTTCCCAGATGTCTTTTCCCCAGTCAGTAAAGCCCCTGGAACTCTGTAAATGTCCGTATTTCTGTTGCTTCTCAAGAGAACTGAACTTCTAAATGTCAACCTCATCCTCTCCTCATTTATTTTTAATGTGGAGAATTGGGTAGGGAAGCTAAAGAGCAGCTCTATGCACAACTGCTAATTATTAATATCAGTTACCACTTGTTTTATTGTTTGGCGTTTAAAAAAAAAAAAATAATAAAAAAGCCAAGGTTGACAGGGCAGCCTGTATGCTCTGAAAACAAAGCAGGTACTTCCAGACTGAGCATTAGCATATGTCAAGTGCATTTTAGAAAATGACTTTGCTCTGTTACCTGTAAAAATACCACAGGGAGTGGCTAGCCTACTCCACACATTGATGGATGAGGTTAAGAAGTATGACTTTCATGTGCTGAAAAGGGCTTCTGGATTGTATTTCGAGATGAAAAACCAACAAAGATAAATGATTACTTTGCTCAGAGAGCACTCAGTTACACATGGTTTTTTTTCTAGGATTTTCATCCCCCCAGATTTTTGAGTGCAATTTGCATAAGTAGATGTTTTATACCTACTTTAATTCAGACGTTGCTGCAGGAGGCTGGGAAGAACAAAGGAGGGAGGCTGCAACGTTTTCACTATGCTGAAGCAAAATATTAAGACATGCTGAAATACGTGTATATTAACTTGATCGGCTGCAGAGACTGGGAAGGAAACGTTAAGGAACTGCCTCGCTGTGTGTCTTGACAGAGTGTAGGGAGAAGCTTTGTCGTTGCAGTAAGCAAATGCAGGACACAGCCAAGTCCTCTGTGGCCTCGTTTTATGTAGGGCACTCGCTTTGCACCGTGATGGATCTTTCGTTACCAAAGACTGTTGTGAAATTCAGCATTAGGCACTCCTAGGGCCCGGCCTGTTCCGGCTGCTGAAGCAGTTTTAAAAGTAAGCGATCAATTAAAAAAAAATAATTGGGGATTAAAGGGCAGTAGGTTGAAGAAAGTGCTTCTAGTGGGCTGAGTATATGACTTGGGCACCCCGGAGGGTCTGGTCTGCGGAGGTAGTTTTATGTTCATAAATTTGCTTTGCTAGCCTGAACTAGCGTCAAACCTAACCCCCCCCAAAGTCTGGGGTGCTTTGGCCCTGAGATTTTGAGCTGAGGCCTGAAGCTGCCCAGTAATATCGCCAAGCATTGCACAACTGCATGTATTTTAACGAATGTAGCCAGGGAAATTTAGTTTAGGCAAGCAGTGAAGTATTATTAAATGGACAAATACATGCAAGGGTGATTCAGATATTTCCGCTTTATCTGCTGCTTGGGCTTTTGAGAATACTTGAACACCCTTCGTTTATGCTGAAAGCTTATAGAATTTTATCTCGATCTAAGCTTTTCTTCTTTTGCTTCCAAATATTAATCTGATCTTAAATAACCGCTATTCAAAGCAGACCCCATTTGAATAATGTATTATGCACAATAATTCAGAAAATGTAATTGATAGCTTCTGGAATATATTTATATAGCTGACTTCATGGAAAAGAGCAGTTGAAATATTTAACTGAATGCATGGATCTAAAACGTTTTTCTGAACATGATTAAATATTAGTAACAAAAACTATTCTTCCATTCCTACTTATTGGAAATACCTCACTATAAGTAATTTATAAATCTTATTAGGACACAATAAGCATCAGGCAGTTTATATTCTGGTTATGAACATACATGAGCTGAGCCGTAGGCTTGAGAGCTAAAATGCGACTGATACACGTTCCCACAAATAATTGCTATAGCAACATTGTCCTACAGTCTGAGGTCTGCCTCCCTTGGGTTCGCACCCGAAGTTTACTGTACGGTGAAACAAAATGCCTTCTCAAGTTGAAAATACTGTGTAATGGTGAGGCTGTTGATGGCTTTTGCATATTTTTTTTTTCCCCAAGTAATTAAATTTCAAATGTTGAGGAGCATAACGGAACATTAGGGGAAATTGTCTGCTGTCATAATGTCCATTTATCATGAAATTCGACATTGTGTGGCTCCTTCCATACAATTAATCTCTGCAAACTGACGTGATCAGGTGAAGAAATTATCTGTGGGTGGTCCCACCTAACTGGTGGAGTTCTTTCTTCTCGTCGTCGTGAGTGCTTAGATGTTACATTAATGTTCTGTAAAACTCAAATCAAAATATGGTTTCAGACTTGTTATTTCTCTTATTTCAAACCGCTGCACACTGTGTTGTAGGCTGTGTCTCTGCTCGTTAGGGTTCTTTGACTTAAGGCACTGACATCCAGCGTTGCATACGTACCGGCTTTCTTGAGGGAGGTTAATAACACAACTTGCATTATCGAATATTTTTTGGCCAGATTCTGGACCCCAATTCTGCTTTGTGTAGTTGGATACAACTAGCAAGGGATGCCCTGAACGGCAAAGGGTGCACCACAGAGCAGCCGAGGAGTACTCACCCGCTTGGTGTCACGGTGTAAAACACTCACATGCACCTGAGGACTATTTCTTCTGCTTGATAGCTGATCTGGGAGGAGAGGGGTTGCACAGCGCTTTGCAGGCAGCTCCTGCACTCGTGTCCCTTCCAAGCCGCTCAAAATCTTTTCCTCTGTGTGGAAGTTTATTACAGCTATTAAAATTCATGATACATGGGTAACGTTAAGTGAAGAGTATTTCCCCATTATCAGTATGAGGAACAGCGAGCGACAGGTGAAATAATTTCGCCCTGGGTCCTAGAGTGATGCAGTGAACGACAGCTGCGGAAGGTAGAGCTCTGAGGGCAGCACAGGACTTCGATCATGCGAGCAGGCTAATTAGAAGTCTTTCAGCAGGGAGACAAAGGTGAGAAGAGTTTGTAAAAAATGGATCTTGCCGTGATATTAGGGAAAAGAGAGAGGTCCCACGCTCCAAAGGGCTGACCTCGGGAGAACAGCAGCGGAGGAGAAGGTCGAGCCCCTTGTGTAAGACCACAGAATACTGAAGAAGTGAAAGAAATCAATAGTGGGCACTGTGTGAAGTTCATATTATAGCTTTGTTCAGATCGAAGAAATCTGGAGAATCTAGCGATTACATGGGTTTGTAAAGACGTTAAAAAAAGGGCGGGGGGGGGGGGGGAAAGGAAATAACACCTACCTTTAAAAGGTGGTGCGC
>JAVJGJ010000032.1:30605473-30640737 GCA_035590215.1 Microhierax caerulescens | reverse complement strand
CATCAGGAAGGAAAGGAAAAAAGAAAAAAAAAAAAAAAAAGAAAAAAAAAAAGGTAAATTCCCACTGGGTACTTAATCTTAGTCAAATAAAGGTCCTACTTAAATGGAAGGCAGCTTCGTCAGCAATGTTATGGATGAGGATTTGTTTATTTACATAGACTTCAGAAGAAATCCTTTTCCCAGTGGCCTTTTCCTCCCTGTCTCAGAATAGGACGCTTGCTTTAGCATGTGCTTCATTAGCCTTTTCTACCTAAAATGCTCAGAGACAAACCCATCCACTTTGTAAAAATTCCTCTTATGTCCTCCTTCTTCATTTGTCTTGAGTTGACTCTGCTAAGCTAAAAGCATATTTTAATGTAAACAGAAGAAAAATAGCAAAAAGTCATTTCCTTTGCTGAATTGCTCCTTTTACAGAAGTCCAAAAAAATGTACTAACAGATGCTTTGAAAATGTTGCAAGTTTAAATAAAATTAATGTAGTGGTTGAATATTCCTCAGACAGATGGGATAAATGAGATAATTGTGACAACATTCTTAAAAATAAAAGGATGCCATCAGGTGAAAGGCAGAAGTTTAGGTAACGTTGGAAAATACTCCTTACGTGTATTTTTTAGGTTGCAATGTTGAAAGAATGTTTTCCTCTGAGCAAGCTGTTCGGTGTCATTTAGTAGATATTGTAAAGTTAGTTGATGGTGTTTGGCCCAAATGGCTGTATTTTAAAGAGAAAGAGCAGCTGTTAGTCCATCAGGTATTGACAGAGTTTATTCAGTTGCTTCTGTTATTTCTCAGACAGAAATTAATTTCCTGAAATCACATACAATAAGATAAGGCTTTGTCTCATTTTCATTCACTATGGAAATATTCAGGAGTCTTTGTTCTGCAACAATGCATTGTCTCTTGTAAAACAGTAAATGACAGCCTGTGTATACAAGAACTTCCATTTTCTGCGATAGCTACAGTGAAGAAACAGGTTCTAAACCAGTCACTGACTACTTTGGGACAGACCACATTTCTTAGTAGGGTGGCATCTACCCTGAAATGAGAAAAAATCTTAGAGCCTTCCGAAGCAAAACTTCAAGTTCTGTTGTCTAGTCATAGAAAAGACCAATTGTACCAAGTCAACAACTAAGAACTTTCAGAATGGAAAAAAAAAAAAAGAAGAAAAAGAAAAAAAAGAATTTCAAATACTATTTGACATGAGTGACACAGTTTTCTTGAGCCTTACTGTGGTGCCTCTGTTCTTTCAGCCAAATAAGATGTCACCTTCTTTAAACTTATGTGCGATAACTGCCAGGAGTGGCTTTTCAACCGTTAAAAACACAAATCATCAATAAATAAATGATGAGTAATACCCAAGTGGGGAGGGAACTTATTTCTTTTTGATATTTGTGGGTTTTTTGATGTCTTTTATTATTCATAGGCCAATCATAGATGTTGGTAGCTGGTGGCTGTTTTTAATTCTGGTTGTCCAAACTTGTTGCAATTTTTTAACCAGTGTCGATAGTTTGAGTGGTATTACCTTTAATGTAGCATCCTGAAAAACATCATCTTCCTATTATGTCTTTACAGTGCAAAAAAAGTGACTGTGAGGCACAGTGTGCTTTTGTGCACCTGGAGCAAGACATTTCTCTAGTACACTTCCATAATATGCTAGCTGTAGGCAAGGCCTGATAAAGTTAATGTTATGAATACATACATACATATGTATATATATATTAAAACTAGTGTTTAATAATACTCTTAGTTAACAACCATATTTTACTGACTGCAGTTTTAGCCATGCATAGTGATTTAAAATGCAGTTTCCATAAGCCAGCCTGGATGCTTAATGAGAGTGTTCTGCACTGCTCAGTGGGAAACCCTGCTTCACTCACTGCTCTTTTCTTCTGAGCGCAGCCAGGGTTGGCAGTGCTGAGGATACACAGCCTCTCAGGAGTCTGGAAACGCTGGTATAGGCAGAGGAATATTATGTAGACCCAAGTCACTTCATTTTCGTCCATCACACTTGCTAAGTTACAGAAGAAGATCCATCTCTGCTATTGCCACTTAAAGCGATTATCTACAAAAATCTGCTTCTCCTCCTGCAAAATGCAATAAAGAAAGGAGATCATGGGAGACGCATAAGCATTGTGTGTGCTGTGAGCGTTTAACCTAGAAATTCCTCCTGGAATTAGGCTTTCATTCCACGTGGCTGTGCAAGGGGACAAAATGTGCCAGACAACACAATAGGTCCTATCAGGAAGACTTAATGGTCTGCAGACATAGGTCAGGTCAGTTCATATCACAACTGAAAAGACGAGAGTCTGGCCTTAGAGGTGGGTTCTTAGAGGGCTGAGCCCTTACTTTTTGCAATTTGAGAGGGTTTTTCTGGGCATAAAGCATTGCTCAAAGGAATGTCTACTATTGGTGTTAATGAAATGACAAAAGGAGGGAATGGGAGAAGTTGAGTGAGAAAGTGCTCTAAAGTGTAGCCATATTCAAGGATGGCTCTGAATTAGAAAAGAGAAGGTAAGGTTGGATAGCTCTGTAGAGGTAATAAAACTAAATATAACTAATCTGGGAGAAAATATTAGAAGGAAAGGAGAAATTGAGAAGCTTGCTGAGGGAAGTCTGAAGGAGAGCTGAGGGTGCCTTATTTATAGCCAGCTTATTGGCTGCTGTCATTTATTATTAGGGGGAATTTTTATTTTTTCCCCCATTCTGTTCGGTAGCCTGTTTTGTCATCACTGTCTTCTCAACAAGTACTATAGTGTCATTTCTTATTCTTTACAGGTGGAGAGAAAGGGGCAGAGGGGAGCAGGAGAGGGAGATGCTTTCGTTCCAGATGATTGTGTTCTAGCATTTAAATTGTGGCACGCCCGTTATTTCAGATTATTGAAGCGTTCCTTGCTTAATAACAGCATTTGGGGAAATCATACTTTCTTTGAAGGCTAAAATGGGATTTTCCTTGCTGTCCTTTTCCTTGTTTAAAAGTCTGTTTACTTGTGCTGTGACAGACATGAAAATGAAATGGGCTGCAAACCTGAACATTTTCAGGCCGGTAGAGTAGGGTACCGTAATAGGCAGCCCTGACCTAGGGAGTGCAGTTAGAAAGATGCATGTTTGTGGTAGGTAGATATGACTAACTCTTCAATGTGTAAGCTCAATGATAACCTCTCCCTTATTTCATTATCTACCCACAGCAAATCCTACCAGGGCAGGAGGAGGAAGGGAGTACCCTGGCTCGTCCGAGGTGATTCGTGAATCCAGCAGCACAACAGGCATGGTAGTTGGGATCGTGGCAGCAGCGGCGCTGTGTATCCTCATTCTGCTGTATGCTATGTACAAGTACAGGAATCGAGACGAAGGATCGTATCACGTAGACGAGAGTCGAAACTACATCAGTAACTCAGCACAATCCAATGGGGCTGTGATCAAGGAAAAACAGCCCAACAGCGCTAAAAGTTCCAACAAAAACAAGAAAAATAAGGATAAGGAGTACTATGTCTGATCTCAACATTAAAAGAACGCTTGTATAGAAATAGTCTTCATTTTATCTGAGACATAATACAAACTTATTTACTTTACTTTTTATGAAGCACATTCAAAAACAAACAAACAAACAAAAAAGACAGGGAATGCAATCAGAAAGGAAAGACTGTTTTTAAAAACAAGCATTTCATGCTCTTGTTTTTCAGAAACAGGAGCTGATAAATTCCCTAACATCCACAGTGTTTTCATTTACTCTGCCTGTCTTTATGTTGCTGGAACATTTCTGAAAGACAATGATGACACCACGCATTCATAAAGCAAGGAGTATTACTACAACATCAAGGCACAATATGAAACAAAACAAATTAAAAAAAACAAAACAGGAAAAAAAAAGAAAAAAGAAGCTACCTATGATTCTGGATTTAGCCAAAGTGCTAGCGCTTTCTTGAGAAGTAAGTTAGTCTTATTGTCAGAGAAGACTGTCATTATATATGGTGACTCAACAAGCAAACATAAAGAGTTTGCCGTCTGGTGCAGTGAAGCAGTGATTGGAAACTTGCATTTGAAACAAAGTGCTGGCTTTTCTGAAGACTTATGTAGAAATACTTTCAAAAAGCCCCTTTCTGGTTGTGAGGAAAATAGTACGGAGGCCTTATTTTCAAAAACAAAAAGAAAAATCTGGAATATAAGGCACATTTCCACAAAAAAAAATAAAAAAAAAAATAAAAAAGAAAAAACAAACGAGGGCATAGATGCAATCATTGGGAAATTTTCATGCACGCTTAATATGTTACTACATATGTTTATATAAAAACACATCTATATGTGCTTTCTGGACTGTGATAAGTGATGTTTTATAGCCTGTTGTATAGAAAATGCAAACTATATCTGCTCTTCAGCCATTTTTGGTAAACTCAATGTTATAAGTGTTGCTAGGTATAGAGAGTTTTATGACATCTGGAGCAACAGACATACTTCAGTTTTTTTGCAGCCATTATGAATTGTCCCAGACTTCTTCCCCTTTTTTTTTTTTTTTTTTTTTTTAATTTACAGTGTAGTGGTTATACTAAGGGGGATGTGTATGAATGTATATAAGAGTCAGCTAATTTTTTTCTTACCTGTACAGCCTCTATTCTGTTGCAATTTAGTTTTAGTAGTTTGTATGAAAGAAGTGGACTAGAAAGCAAAAATGTATCTCTACTGTAATTTGTCTTTTCCCTCCTATCCCCATCTCTTGCTCCTGATATGCATCAATGAAGTTGATCAGAATGGCCAATTTTCCTAGAAATAGACACTCATTAATTATCTAAATAGTTAGTGACTTAACTGGCCTTTGGCTTCCAGTCAAAGCTTCACTATTGGAGAGCATGGTTTGCCTTACAGAAACCTTGTTCTTAAGAAATTATGAGAATGATGAGTTTCTTGAGAATCTTAGGAAGTATCATATAGTGCTTATCTGGCAGTTACATGAACGACAGCTACTACAGCATGGGATGGTGAAAGACTTAAAAAGACCCATTTTAATTATCCAGGCTGATTCTACTGCAGAATTTACCCCTTTCTCCAAAAAGGACATAATCTTGAGGTGCACGATAGTATTTTTCAATGGCGGGCATTTTGACATATGAAAAAGTATTTTTAGCTAAGTTGATTGTGTAGTATTGCAAGACATCATAACCAGACAAATATAAGTTCATCATGTTTTTAAAGTAACACATAGCTTTTCTTGCATATATAAAACATTAATGCATTTTAGTTAAACATATTAAATATAATGCTGTAATTTACATGTTAAGCCTTTTTTCTAGTATTATTTCATTAGGTTCACAGCAATAAACCATAGCCTAACATTTTATTTACACGGAAGTTCAAAGGGAATACATTAGTCAGAAAGAGGGTAGTTCAATAGAAATCAACCAAATCGTTGGAAGGCCTCCTGGGAGGGATATAGATGTTCACACTTTACAGACAGGAAGGAGGAATTTAAAATTAGCTTTAAACAGCAGGCACAAAACATTTTGTTGTGTGTTATTCACTGTAGCTGATGAAAAAGGCTGGAAACTGGTACAGCTATCTATCTGGGAGTCAGAGCACTTTAAAAATACATGTAGCTGACATGAAAACACCTCTCTTGAAGGTTGCCAACCACATTGAGGTGTGTCGTGTTGCATTTATAAAACAAATTTGTATTTTCTTTAGCATTTACACAAAAATGAGAACAGGTTCACAAAATCTATCTGATGTTCATTCCTTAGATTGTTTTTCACCTATGGCATTCCTGATTTCTCCCACCTTTACAAGACAGCTGTACTCAGGGAACGGCAGGGTCAGGTATACTGGAGGTCATTGCTGGAAGCAAGAGACTTCAGCTGGAGGGAGGAAAGAAGTTGAAAGCCAGGTGGTGGTCAGATTTAAGTGCTTGAAGATACCTAGAAGAACAAGAATGATCAGATGACAGGAGACAGGACATGACAGAGTATGGTTTGGGTGAGATGAAATGTTTTTTTCTGCTTGGTATTGATTGCATTAATGAAATAGCATGGTCAGGTCAACTTCCAGGCAGTTTGGTAGATTAATCTTTAACTAAATCCATACATCAAGGAAAAAAAAAAAAAAGATCTGCTACTACTATAATAAGAAAACATGTTTTTAACACTGTTTCTGAAGGTTCTCCTTTTTCCTCTTTAATTTCATAATTTAACAAAAAAGAAAAATGGATGTATCAGAAGTGCCAGCAAGTGGATCTAAAATTCCTTTTTGTTTAAAAACAGCAGCAACAAACAAACAAACAGACATAAAGCAACTACCTAACATAAAATTGGATCTTTTCTCTATAATAACCTAATTTGTTTGACTGAGATGGCTTAATTTCTATGACTGTATTGTGTTGCCTTTTTTAACAAAACACTAAATAACGTGTGAAACTTTCAACCCTAAGACATGAACAGAGGCCCAATGCCCCTAACCTTATAGTGCTTTCTGTGATAGATATTTACGATTTTTTTATTTGTTGCAAGGCCAATTTATTCATTATTGGAAATGCTAAGCAAGTGGAATTTACTGTTTTGTTAATAAAAATGTTTCTTAATACAAATGCTGGCTTGTTTCTTCTCTTCCTCTTAGATCTGGAGTTCATCTTAAAGCAGTGAAAAAGAAGGGTAGATTGGTGTGAAGTTACAGACATTCATGTCAGGAAAAAGTGACCTCAGAGCTCTTTGTACACTTAAGTGAAAACCTTCTACAAGTTTTGTGTTCAACTGGCCCAGTTAGAAAAATCAAATTACATTAATGTGTTGTTTGGTTTTGCATAGAATTGCTTTATTTAAAATCTTACCAGTTTTGTTTCATTTTTTAAAACATCAAGAAATTAAAATGATGTTCCCCTCCCCCTATGAATGAGAAGAGAACTCCCTTCCTTTGCCACCACTTTTTTTTGTTTTACTTTTTTTTTTTTTTCTGGTGAAAGAAGATGGCAGAAGGTAAGAGAATTTAAAACTGAAGATACTTTTTCATGTTTAGAAGATGGTTGAAAAATTAGTGGAAAAATGAACATATTTCAGGTTCTTAAAAACATTCCTAGATAATAATTAAAAAATTTCAACTGGAGCTAATCCATTACTTAAGTACTTTCCTATTTAGCATGGCATTTAAATTCATGGGTAACTTCAAGCAAACATGTAATCCTATTGATTTAAGCAAGTGTCTAAAGTTGCCTAAATATATTGCTGAATAGGGATGGAGTTAAGCTTTTGGATCTAAACTCCAAATAGAATTTAAGTATGTATCTTCCTTAATCACATCAGTAGCTTCTTTGACTTCAATGGGATTTATTCTTCTGCTTAATTAGGTATAGTCTAAAGTATTTTAGATAATTTAAGTTCAGGAATATCTGAGGAAAACAGCCCCTATCTTCCATCTGTATAAACCAGTTAATAGTTAAACTTACACTTTAAACTGCTTTATACTGGGATTAGTACTTTTGTGTCTTTTTTAAAAGAAATATCAAACATTCCGTTTAGGAAAATGCTTTATACACATTTAAAGGAGCTACAACAATAGTGATTTTTGTTCTACTAACAAGTTATACTTTTTTTTTTCTCCTAAAAAATTATAATTCTTAATTAAGTTATACTTTTTTTTCTACTAAAAAAATTATACTTCTTAATTCTACACTGTATTTAGTCATTTATTTTTTTTTATATATCTATAGTGTGCTCTCCCTTTCACCAAAATCCTGGCCTCTTTAGTACCTGCATCATCCATTATCAGCTAATTGCTTTAAGTGGTGGCCTCCATCATCAATCATCACTGTGGCAAAGTAGCTAAAAAACCTTCACAAGATGAGGAAAAAAGAGAAAAAACGAAACTACCTAGCTCCCCCAACCCCTCCCAAAAACAATTTAGAATAAGGGAAATGGAGTACATGTGTAGGCTGTAAATGACAACTGTGTTTGTTAATTCATCCGATATGACTTCTTTATAGTTCAACAAAACAGTTTTAAATTGGGTTTCTAGGTATACTTTTCAGATTGATTATAGAAATTTGCTTTGAATTTCAGTACAGTCCTGTTTAGAGGTGCTTGGAAGCATTGTGCTTGGGTAAGCCAGATTTGTCAGTACACTTTTATTTGGAATGAAGGGTTTATTTCAAAGCCTACACTTCATTAGATTCTGTAAGTGCTTCAACGTTAAAATGTTTTTGGCCCTCATGGGAGTGGGGAGAAACAGATCCATAGTGAATTTAAATCAATTTATGACTCGATGAATGCTTGGGGATGATAAAATCACTTGCCTGCCAGCCTCTGATTTGTCTAGATGGTCTGTTCTTTCTTTGGCTGGTCATTGCTCTCCGTGAAACCAGAAGCATCCCCCACGAGTTAAGCTTTGAGCTAGAAAATTCCAGAAAAGAAAAAAAGGAAGTCCTTGATAACAGGTCTGCTCAGTTTTGTGAGGTGCAGGGCCAGAATTCACCCAGTACTTTACCCACATGCTCTGGAGGTTTCTTCCTACTCGAGGTCTTTGACAGACTTCATCCATCAACTCTGACTTCTGGAAAAGGAATTATGGCCCCTCACCTTTCTCGGTTACTCACTACCATACAAATGTCTTCATTTTTTGTTCAGAACAAGCAGATTTCAATATGACAGTGCTCCTCCAGTGGGGCTGAATTGTATAGACTTTGGGGTTTTTTTAAAGAAAAAACATGGTGACATAAGTGGTAGAGTTATTTCAAAGAGCGTGGGATTCTCAGTGAGTAAATTGCCTTTGAGGACAGTAATTTCATGCTGGCATACACTTGAGAGGTTTAAAATTCCAGGCCAGTAATTCTCAACAACATCTTTTCGGTAAACAATAAAGACATTAGCTCGTTTGTCAGTGAGCACAGGAACCGACAACATGGCTATCAAAAATGTGAACGCGTTGGTCTGGTTGCAGCAAATAACACAGGAAAATGGAATTTGCACAGCCAAAAATAACTGCTGGCGCGTTGGCTGGACTCTTATGAGCAAGTCAGATTACAAGCCAGTAAGCATTTATCGGATGATAGATAGCAAAATACTTCTATTAGTCATCGTTTGGGATGCAGCAGGGCTGACAAAGCACAGGCACAGCCTGCGCGGTCGCATCGGCTGCTTCAGGCCCAGGGGCCCGGCTGCTGTTAAGGGCATCCTCTAGCAGGGGAGGCTGGGCAGGTTTTATACAAACAGCTGCTGCACGCCAGCCGACTGGCTGTTTCCAGATAAAACTTGCTTTTCCCTTTGAAATTAAAACACAGTTTTTCTGGGAAAAGTACAGCAGATTGCTTCGTGAGACAAATCAAGTGGCTCCCAAAACATGTCGCAGTGCCAGCTGAAACAGAAACCAGACTGTGGCTAGGAGCTGGCTGCGGGTCTGGGGGGAAGGCTGTGTCCTCCTCAGGAGAGCCCTGGCCTCGGGCATGGTGGCTGAACACAGTCCAGGAACCAGAGGTCCCACCTCACCCTGGCGGCAGCAGACACCTGAGCCTGGCAGCGGCGGCGTGCTCCCCATGGGCAGTGATGGTGGCCCAGGGCAGGTTGCTGGGCAAGGTGCATGGGGAAACCCTGTACGCCAGGATGAGCTCAGCTTGTGCTCCAGGAAAGGATTGCAAGGGCCCCAGACATGAGGAAGAGCTGATGGTTCCTAATGTTCCCAATAAGCTTTTACTCCCACTAAGCCCTGGGTTTATACTCTGCCAAAATGGTGGGCCGGCGTGTGGTGGGCCCGAGGGACATTTTAGACTCCACAGCAAATGGGGCAATGGGCAGCACCCAGCCACTGTGTGTTTTTATGTGCCCCTCTGGCCAACGCTTGAGACAAAGCTGTTGAAACACAAGCATCTCCCCCCTGTTGGTTTTGGGGTTTTTTTTTGAGCTTCTGCAGCTCCTATGTCTACAGCAGGGCTGAGGCCCTGAGAGCCATGTTGCCCTGGCAGCCACAGGGTTTGGGGGGCTGGTGCAGCCCCCTGAAGACAGATGGCTGTGGGGAAGGAATGCGAGAGAGCTGCAGGCACCGGCCAGATGTGGCTACAGAAATGGGGGGGGGAAACTCAGCCACAAGGGTCTCACAACCAGGGATGGGAGACATGCCACAGGGCTCATGGCTCAGCAAAGCTGGAGCAGGCGCCGGGTCTCCTTAGCTGCCAAATGCCTCAAAGGAAGAAAAAAAAAAAAAAATCGTGGAGAATTAAAGAACTTAATTAGGAGTTAGCATAGTGTTTTGTTAGAGCTTTTACCTGCCTTTGCTTCATGCTAGAGAGCAGAAGTTCAGGCCTGCGGTGCCTGGTGAAGGAGGCCAGGCAGCAAAAGCATCCCACAGGTATTAAACTCACCCCACAGCAATACAGGTATCCCTAATATTTTCAGACACTGGACCTTAAAGATTTAGACCAGAAAATTGACTTGAGGGCAAGATCCAGCAACAGAGGGACAAGTTTCAGCACAAGGAAATGTAAAATACCTTAAAGAAAAAAATAATAACACAAACACACCCTCAGCTCTCCTTGGGAAATCCCATCTCCCCCCCCCATCATCTACTGCTCAACTTTCCAGGCTCACAGGTGGGTTTATTCTTTACTGATTAGACCTGGAGTGGCAGCAGATTTGTTACATCTACTCAGCCCCACCTGGTAGGGGGTTGCACCACTAGCAAGTGCAGAGCTTGCTGTCATTACCACACCACTTGTGAGCTAATTACACAGGTTTTATTTCAGATTCGGGCATTACTGCCAACCAATACAAAGCAAGGAGTTACATCAGGGCAGAATTTAAAGGCCAGAACTGCTTCCTCTTCTGTATTTTGGGGTTTTACTGACCTCCATTTGATTTAGGGGGGTACAAGGCATAGGACAAGAACATACTACAGTGGCAGAAAGAGAAGGAAAAAAATAATGCAAGTTTTGTGTCCTGCTGTCCAGCAAATCCCCGTAAAGTAAGCAGAAGAATTTCAGGTAATTAATTCATTAAAATTTTGATTTGTTCATGGATGGTGCTTGGGAAAGGCAAGCTTATGCTCAGCTTTACTGAAAAGCAAATTTGTTTGGGACCTCATTTATATCTGTCTGCAGGCTCTTTTTAGGGGAGTCTTTCAACATGCTGGTAGCAGAAATGTAACAGTCATTACCTAGCCTGGCTTCTCATCTATTGTAATAGCTTTTCTTAAGTGAAGACTGCAGGATTCAACTCAAAATTAAGGCTACATCTGCACCAGTAACTATGGCCCAATGAGAGTAAATTTACAGGGCAAAGCAGCTGGTGTTGAGGACCTGACCTCCATGTTTAATTTCAGGATTTTATTTGAAGCAGTTGTAGTCTGGTCCCACAGACCGAGTGCCAATTAGTGGTTAGGTGGCATTAGGTGTGTTCAGGGAGCTCATCTTATTTAATCTGGACAGTGTCCACTTCCTTCATGGAGAGTGCTTTGTGAAGTTAATTGAAGTGTAGTAAGTGAGAACAGCTGGAGATGCTTCAGAACTGTACTCCTGATCTTAAAACTTTCCTGTTGAAGTACCCTTTGTGCATTGCTATATGCCAGTGTGCTCTTAACAACTAATTGTAATAAAAATACCCTAGTTTTAATATGAAGCACCTAGCCTCAAATGAAAATTCTGCAATTCTGGCACTCATCTTCCTTTTTAATCACCGCCCCCACTTCCTAGCATCTCCACTATGCTTTTCTTTAAACCTAAAGGAATAATGGTTTGAAAGACTTGTTTCCTTTGAATAGGTTGAGATAAATATGGAAGCATTTTTAGATAGGCACTGTATCAGGAAGCCTTGTTCCCAACACTGAGATCACAAACAGTGCAATTACTAACTTTTAGAAATATGTTGTAAGCAAAGCTGGTGCTGCTAGAGCTCTAGATGGAGAAGGTGAACTGGGAGAAATGGCTGGGGCAGAGCTGGGTTTGGCCAGCGCTCAAAGAGGCAGAACTGCACTGAACAACCCCAGTCTTTGGGAAATTCTACATCCAGATTTTGCAACGCAGATCTGCTTTCAACCAAAGTTTTGACAGCCTGCTGTAACCTAGTTCTTACCAAAATAAATTCCTTCCTGTAAGGGAATTAATCGTAATCAGTTTCCTGATTTAGTCAGTATTAAAAATATCATGAGAAACCACAAGAGATTGGGCTGCATTTTGAGATCTTTGCTTGCATCTTCTGCAGACAGGAAAGCTGCCATTTCTATTAGGATTGAAACTTCATTGCTGCTTTTAACTACAGAGTGATTACACATCCCTCTAGCGTACTGCATATTATTATGAACATTTCATACAAGTATTTTGAATAGTCATCATTAATTCCTTTAGATTTCTAAGTGTTAGGCATCAAAGCCTGATGATACAGACTGATGATAAAAGATTTCTAAATCTGAATTCTTGTAAATGACCATATTTGTGTTTTAAGTGGCTGCTTGTAAGTTTTGCCTAACTTCCAAAAATCATCTTGAAATGTCTATTTTTATTATTATGTCTTAGCAAAAGTTGACGGCTAAATGTGGGAAGAGACATCCTCTGTTAACATAAGCTTGTTCAGAAACTTCAGTTTCAGTTGAGAACAGATCAGTTCAGCAACAAGAATATGAATTTAGAGGTTTTAGACATTGAGTGAGCTTCTGATATCTTCTGAGCAAATTTGGAAATTTTAAGGACTTCAGATGAAAAATTAGACTTGGAACTATTGTTGATGTGAGTTACCACACATGCTGGCAGAAGGTTTTGGTGCATACGAATAAAGTTGTGGTAATGATCTGGTGCCTGATCTTAAGTGGTGCCTTTCTGGAAGGCAGCTTTGTGAGAGCTGCATGTGAGCACGGTCTTTGCCTGTTACGCTGCTCTGCTCCCCACAGGAAAGCTGTCAGTGATGACCCGTGCATGGGAACCGTTACACAGGCACTGCTGTGTACCAGCAAAGTCCCTGTCTCAAAAGCAGAACTTGGCATTAATATATATCCTGTTTGAGGCAAAACTCCCATTAACTTCAGCATGAGCAGGGATCTCATCCTGAGTATGTAGCACCCCAAATAAATCACTATACTAGAAAATGCTACACAAAGCAGGCTGAGAGGAAGGATATGGCCCTGCACAAACATTCTGAATGCAGAATATAGAAAAGCCAAGCCAAAGAGCCTAAAACCGATGTGATTTCCTAAAATGGACGATAGGCTGGTGTGGATACATTACTTACTCTTGGAAAGTCCTTAATGGCCTTTCTTATCTCACTTTTAGTTCGGCAGAGTGGTGAGATGTGAAAGTCCATAAATAATGCAGCCTAACAAAATAGGGACTGTACAAGCAGGACACTTCAATTTTCAAAATTGTTTTCAAAAATTGTGCAGATGCTATGTGATGGAAGTGGAATAAAAATCCAGCAGTGTGATTTTGTGATAATAGGATAGAACAGCAAAATTATGAAGGTCACGGGCTGCAGGAGTTGCAACTGTCTGGGAAAATAGAGGAAAGGAGCCATACAGCTCTAAATATCCCTGATCCACAATGAGATTTTACTTTCGTTGAACCCCTGTAAGGCCTTCAGTTCTGTAAACATTTAGGGGATGTTTGCAGTGTTCTCTGTGTGACTGCTGGAGAGGGAGCTTAGACAGCCTAGGATTTGTCGCGGTGTGGCTGTGGCAGCCCTGAGCTCAGCATCGGTTAGGTGCTTTAGCAGCTGCCCAGCCTCTCTCACAGCTCTGCGTGCTGCACTCATCCATGCTTAAGCTGGCAAGCGTAATATCAGCTCCATACCCCACTGCAAGCTGCAATGCAGGCACTCAGACCTGTTTGCTGCACTCCCCAGGCAGGAGCTGTGCCATGCCTGCCCAATCTGGCCTGTGGGATGTGGTGAGGGGGAGGTAAGGCTTTGCCACAGGGAGAAAGGCAGAACTCCTTTGGAAGCAATGGCAAAGCACTAGCAATTTCATTCTGATGGGGCATGTTCAATTTCTGCTGTGTGGTGGTCCCAGGGCTCCACTTGAATGCGATTCATGAAGTCTCATCTTCCTTCAGATGCTTATTGAACACTGTCAGCTGGAGCTTCTTCACTAAACAGCCACATTTCTTTACTACTCCCACTATCATCCACCAGGAATTTTTGAAATGCAGAGAAGTGCTTTTGTCACTGCATATGCTTTTCCCTTATGGGTTTTTTTGGATTATTTTTGATTTTTTTCTAAGGCTGGGAAAGTACAATCAAATTACATCAATTTTGAGTTCAGAAATCAGCAGATAATTATGACTTATATGTTGCAAACACTTCAGTTTAAAATAATAAAGCTTTAGAATGATAAATCACTTTAATTGAAATTTTAAAATAATTTGTGAAAATTTACACAAAAGGCCTGTTAAAAAATCAAAAGCAACAACAAACCTATTAATACTGTCCAGTCACACTTTCTGTTGCTACTGTGGTGCCCATTCCAAGCACTCAAAGTACATGAACCAGACTACAAAGAAAAGACTTCCATTGAAATAAGAGTTTACAACATGAAAAGTGAGTATGATTAGGGGGAGAGAGGATCTCTTCTTCCAAGCTTTTTGTCCTCGTTAAAAATTTCTAGATTAATTTTGCTAGCATATTGTCATTATTGAGTATGATTTTGCCATTTAGAGAGCATTTCTTTTCATAATATACCTATACCCATGTAAGCAAAAAGGTGGAAAGAAATTATCATTTCTAAAGCATCTACTGCTTGAATTGATCTTGTTTCCCGTAGTAGCATATCTCTAAGGGCATACACAACCCTCTGTGCACACGAGTGTAATTGTGGTGTAATTGCTGGTATGTTCAGTGGGAGAAAGGAAGGAGACAACCACACTGTGTAAACAAGGATTTACTTAAAACTTAGGTTTGAGCTTGCGCATTTCAAAAATAGGAAACTTCTTGGTTATCCAGTTTTCCCGTGTATGCAGTAGGGAATGGAAGGAAGATATTCTTCATTAACAAAGCTTCAGTTACAAACAAATGTTTATATACACGACTGGACCACTACCAACCATCAGGGCCATCACAGAGGTAGACGGTACTGTGTCAGAGTGAGCCACAATATGTGTCTTCAGGTTAGGCCATGGGTGTATAGCTGATGCAACTTTGCAGAAGTCAGTTTGTTCCATTTCAGCTTTGCTCAGAAGCATTTTATGTCAGCAAAACTCTGCAGGCTTCATTGCAATTTTTCGTGATTGTACCAACATGAACCCGAGCCCAGCGGTATATGTCTATGTCACTGGGATTTAAAGTTCAGACCTTCCTTCAACCTCATTCAATGGAAAAAGCCCTGCTTTCTCATATTTTTATTCCAGAGGGAACATTAAAGTTCCATTGTTACAGCAGTGCAACACAAAGAATGATAGATGTAATCAAAAGGGTCTTTTATCTTTTTTTTTTTTACCTTATTAGAAAAATCAGCAGCTCTGCAGCGCTGATTCTTGAAGGTGTATAACACTACTTTGTTACTACAGCAACAGGCAGCACTAACAATACCAAGTTACGGATAAACTGGGTCCTTTTGCAAGACCAGATCAGAACTAAAATGGTTGTGATAAATCTGCTGTATGTAAAGTTGGCAGAATTAAAAGGTAAACAGAAAATGTCATATAGGAAATATAATATAGAAAAGTACCTTATCTTACAAAGAAGCTTCTGGAGTCAAGTCAAAACAGGTGGAAAATATGTACCAAATCTTCAGCAATTAAATCAGTACTCCTAGTTTTATTTTGTATTGTTCCATAAAGGTTTGGCCTGTCTCTTGTTTAGGGACCGAGGCAGATCTCTAAGTGAGGGGTAGCAGGTAAGTTTTTTTACAGTATTAGAAAGGGCTGTGCCTAAGAGAAGGACAGGACTTTCCCAAGGGTCTTGATGTAAAGAAGATAACATAAACTGCCTCATCTTGGCTCAGCCCCTTCCTGCCAAAGCAGACTTGCTCTGCTTTTGTCTCCGCTTCCTTTGAGGGATATGTGTCAAAGACAAATGGTATATAGGAGAAACAGGGCGATCTCACCTTTCTCTTTCCTCCTTGCCCTTCATTCGTCCTCCTCCCTCTATGAAAGAGACAGGATCTCTACTCTTGCTAAGGCATCCTCAGAATAAATACTGGATTTGAGTTATTTCAACCCCTGAGCCCATATAGACACCTTAATGCAGTCCAGCTTTTGAAGGCACACAGTGATGTGAGCTATTGTGTGCTGAGCTCTTTAGAAAAGCTGACAGTAAGTTCTGTTTTATTTACTAAGATCCAGTCCATGCTAGCATTTGTGATGCAGAAATACTTTCAGAAATTGTGCCAACACATCTCCTAGCAGAGAAGCTGCTTATACTGGGCAAAATGTGCTTGTGGCAAGAGAAGTTAAAAAGAAATGAGGGATAGAATAACAAGCACAAAGCATTATATTAGTGTAACTGTATCTAATTCAGCTCCAACTGCTGATATCGGGGCTGCTTCTTCTCCTGCACAGGGTGGGAAAGGAGCATATCCCTAGAACAATACTGCTCTGTCAAGGACAGTTTCATGTTGGCTTTGCCTAAGCAAAAGCAGGATGAAAGCTAGTGGCATGGCTAAGAAGAACTAAATTACCCAAGTACAGTGCCTGTCTGTGTTGGAGTAAGGCCACAGGATGGGATTGAGTTACAGAAGCTCGTTAAAGCTATTATGTATTAACTGAGCCACTGTATCTACATGAGTGCATGCTCTGAGAGTGCCTGAAGAGTTGTGTGCCTTAGCTTAGGCAATAATGAATGAGGGTGAGGCTCATGCACTTTGCCTTGACTACAGGGAATAAAAAAACCTGTGATGGAGAATGATGTCAGCTGAGGAGACAGGTGGTAACTTGTTAAGCCATCCTGACTCATCTATGTTAAATCTTCTGCCTGTACCCTTAGATACAGCTAACTAGATTTTTAAGCAGATAAGAAATAAATGCACAGACTGTATGAGAAAAATAGCTAGCTCTTTAAACACACTTAGCTACTCAACACACGCCTGGAAAAAAAATGCTCAATTAAGAGAGACACCTAAATATTTCACTAACTTTTTAAAGTTTTACACTTGCTGTCATTGATTTCTGGCTCCCTAGCATATTCATCATTACATGGCATATTATTGAATTACTGACTCTTGCCAAACTGAAACAAACTAGTCAATTCTTTATGTTCTTTAGGACCAACAGGAAAACAGAGGGGCTGATCTCTCCATTATCTCTGTCACACAGTCCAGCTTTGTACTTTCAAACCGTTGCATGTTATTAAAATGAATATTCAGGTGTTGAATACCTCCAGCTTTCATCCAGTTGTCAGAGTACTGACGAAGTCAAATCTTTCCATAGTTTAAGGTCCTTAAAAACATGGAAATAAACACACAGATGCTTAAAATGTAGAATATTCATGATGTTTTCACCAAAAATTACTTATTTTTAAATATCTATGTGGTAGCAATCTAGATCATTCTATAGTCATCTGATGGAAATAAGACCTTTCAGAGGGTAACATAAATCATTTGCCATGTTTACCTTGGGAAAACCTAAATTCTGCTCTCTTTTGTCTCTTGAGAGAGCCTAGACAGCTCACATCACAGGGGTGTGTGTGGTTTTGGGTTTGTTTGTTTTTTTTTTCTCTCAAGTCCTACTTAATTGTCACAAGACTTTGCATATACCAAGCATCTTCTATCTGGAAAATCTTCCATGATTAACAGATAACCCAAGATGGAGGGAAATAATTTGTCTCAGATTTCATTTGAGGCTACTTCACCCTTTCTTGTGGATACAGTCATCAAAGGGGTATTCCCTTAAACCATGAAAATGCTAGCTAGCCCGATGAATATCCTCAACTCCCTCGTCACCCTGCGTGGCCAGAATGTGTTTTGCTGGAGGCTACTGGCCGATGCGACGGCGATCCTAAAGCCCCCATCTGCACCAGTTCTGGTGGTGCCCCCTGGTTCTCATGTCCTAGTCCTTGTCCCCCTTCTGATGCTCCTGCTCTCCAGCTCTCCTTCCTCATTTACAGTCCTTCACCAGAGAGCTCTTGGTAGTGGCTGAGGTAGGAGGTGCTGCTGCAGGAAGAAACCAGTGGTTAGCTATGTAAAAGATGCTTAAGCCCAGAAAAAGTGTCCGCACTGTGTCATTATGCTTTGCCCATAAAGCCTATTAGAGAGCTGATCATCACATGCATGTTTCCTGAGCCTTAATCTTAATTCCCATAAATCTTCCCCCTTTTTTTATGTATTGCAAATACCTGGCAAAATACTGGTATGTACAGAGCAACCACCAGTCTTCTCTTCTGGAGAGCAGAGGCAACAAAAAATAACAAGTCTGCTTCTTGTGCATGGGAATGGTGAACATATACAGCCCGTTATCCCAAGATGGATTTACACTGGAAAGTTCATAGGCTCTTGATCAAAACAAGCAGCATTTAATTCATGGAGAAGCATCACTGAAATGCACTGAACTATCATTTATCTGATTATGGCAGCACCTGGATTGAACATTCTGTCCTTGAATGTTTAGGATTTTAAGAGATGGGTGAAAAAGCAGAAATACCACTCAGCAGGATACAGAGTGCTGGGTAACTTTTTGCGTACTCCTCCTTCCTTTTCTCCTCTCCCATTTTTAAAGCTTCTTCCCTTCTGAGCTTAAAATATTAAAGACTACAAGCTCTTCTGCATAGCAGTAAACCTGCAGACAGAAAACAATGTAGATATGCTTATGTCAGTTATACCTTGCTCTATTCAGTAAACTACCATTTTTAGCATATCCAGATTAAATGTACCTAGAATAAACCTTTTCCGTGTTTAGGTTGTTTTCACTTAGTTTTAAGCATTTCTAGATTATAGAGCAACCGTGTGCTTTTCTGTGCTATAAATACCTCGTTCATGCCTTTGCATTATCTATTACTATTTAGCTCAAAGAAGGAAAATGGAACAGATCTAGTGAAACAGTTGCAGATTAAATGAATGTTATTGCACATTTCTTTCTCAAAGTATAGGCTGTTTTAATGTAATTAGTACACAAGATAATTCTCAAGGTCTTGGTTGAAACAAACAAACAAAAAAAACAAACTACCCAACCAACCAACCAAAAAAAAAAAAGCTTGACAATTGCAAATAGATCGTTCCAGAGAAACATGGGAGTCATAATTTTTCTATGACACCTTCCAAGAGTAACATGGAGGTAAATGTACCCAGCATTTACCAATAGTATAATATGATTGGTAATATCCTTTAAACTCCCATCCATAAAAAGCAAGTGGGATAAATGAATTCCCACAGTACTTCCTGGACGAAAAAGGTCTTAGGTCTCCCCTCCTAAATACAGACCACATGGCGCTAACTTTGATTTCACACTGGCGTAAACGACCAGGGCGTCTTTTCAATGTAGCTGAATCCTGTCTCTTTCAACACCACTAACCTGACCGGGCATTTCAAGCTCATTTACCATTTCTGGAGCCATATCTGGTGCCCTGGTCACCTTGACCTCTCCTGTCCTGGTGTCTCCCCCTGCATCTGTTCTTGTCCTAGAGCCCAGCCAGCACCACCTTGTTGCATCATGCTCTTCTGAAACTTTGGACATACAGGAACTGCAGCAAAATAACCAAGCGACAGTGCTTTACCGCACATAGCTACCAAAATGTCCTAGATACGCATCTTTCCTCACTACTCCAGAGAGCATATCTGATTCAGCTGAAGAAACTGCACAAGGAGAAATGAGCTCACTGAATTTTGAGTTTTGGCTCCAGTTCTCTCTGCAGCTTCTCATGTCTGGACTGATTGATGGATTGAGTCATCATTAACAGCCTAAACCTTTGAATGAAACCGGTGGGAGTCTTGCCACTTTTACCAGCAAGAACAGGCTGCTGCATAAGTTTCCCCACATGAAAATACAATTCACTAGCATGTAAAAGGGTAAAACAAAATCCAAAAGACTGAGATAACAGCTCACAGGTCAATTTAGTATAGAAAACCTGCACTGAGGCAACTGTTTGAGTACAATAAATAAATCTGTGAATGGTTTTTAAGTTTATTTTTACACCCTGACTTCTGTTTTGTTTTTTGGTTGGTTGGTTGTTTGGGTTTGGGTTTTTTTTTTTGCTTGATAAGGTGTGGACATAGGCAGGGATGCTGCTGGTATACTTTGAGAACTACTGCATGCCTCCTTTTTCTCCTATGGTCTCTCTCTTTTCTCACCCTCCACACCACTTCATGTGACACAGGTCACCCTTGGGACCACTCAGGACAGGACATCTCCCAGGGAGCCATCAGGGCTCTGATTTAATTGTCAGTCCACAGGGTACCTGTGGAGAGATGCGTGGTGTGTGGCAGCAAGCACTGCGTGAACTGTAACAGAATAACTGAAAATATAATCTGAATGTCCCACCTATCAGAGAAAGGACTTACCACTGGGTTACTGAAGCAGGCTGGCTGATTTTAGCAGGATATATTTGTTTTAACCCCTAAAATCCCAGGCTAGACTCAAACACAGAAGCAGACCTTTTACAAAGGCCCTTGGGAGTGCATTGGTCTCGTACACTATACTTCACTGAACATCATCATTTTGTGGTCATAGTATCAAGGAAAGATATAATTAGATTTATATCTATGTGCTTTTTGCAACATATAGGGTTATTTTCTGATTATGCTATTACTGCTTTGGGAGTACAAACAAAACTGATGAACGCATTATTATACCTTTATGAGGGCAAGTTAGTCGATGCATGAACACTGGTGATACTTTCAGTACTGTGCTCACAATGCTTATTCTGATCAGAATGGTTTAAATAATACATGAACTCATGCATATACATATTGCAGCTCATCTCTCATTAGGAGCCTTGCTAAATTCTCTCAGCTAGTCCTGAGCGCTCACATGTTTTCATGGTGAAAGTCCTTTTATTTGTCGCAGGCAGGTTGCAAAATCTTGCTGAGATATCATTTTAAATTTGTTTGGCTGTGCAACCTAGTTTAACAAGGGCAACTTGCAGCCTTTGCTTTTCCTATTCTTCCTGGGGAAAAAAAAAAAAAAGAAAAGAAAGAAAAAAAAAAAAAAGGCAGCTTATGTGAAGTGTTTTTATGTACGAAAAAAACATATGAAAGGAAAAGTGGATTTGGTAATTAAGAATTTGTGTTGGGACTGCAGTGGTCTCAGTTCAGTTCCCTAGAGTTTCCATATGACCTTGGATAAGTCATGCTAATCTTTCCAATTCTCTTTAAAGTGGGTTAACAGTTTCTTCTTTTCTTCCCCCTATGCCTTGTCTGTTTGGCTCAGGTACAGATCCTCTTTCAGCATGTTTATACAGTGCCCATCATAGCATGCCTTCAAACATATTCAGGAATTTTTATACAAATCAAGTACCGGTAGGGAAAATACTTACGATTTATATCTTTGGCACTCCGATTCAGGATAATAACTTTAAACAAATATGTTGAAGAATGTGTAATTATAGAGAAAGCTCCCAGTCCCAGTGTTTTTGGGCAGGAAAGCAAGATTCTGTGTTGCGAACAGGATGGGATCTGTGCATTAAATACAGCTGGCACAGAGGAATGAATCCATCTTTCATGCCTGCTCTAGGCTCTGTGTGCTTTGCAAGTGCTGCGAGAGAGCAAGGAGAAATTCTAGAGAGGCCTGATGTATGGCAACAGCGCAGGACTTGGAAGATAAGAGACGGAGAAGAATACATACAGAGGATCCCCACTGGGAGAAGAAGTTATAGTTGATTATGTGCCTTTTTTGTAAAAGAGTGCAGGCTTGTGTAGCTCTGTTTTTCCAGGACAGTACCTGCCCTCAGTGTCTGTGATGCTTCCAGCACTGAATCTAAATATATGGCTTTATATTGGAATGGCTGTGAGGATTTCTCCCTCCTTCCTGCAAACCACTGCCTGGTATTTCTGCTGAAATAAAATAAAAGTGTCTGAAACAAACCAAACGCTGCCCCCCTCCCCAACCAAATCAAATTACTTTAATGAAATAGAATCTGAAATCATGAATCATACACCAGCACCTATCAGGTCAGGACATTGGGGTCTGCTAATGAAGCACTGCTGTTCATCACCTGGTATGAGTGCTCAGCTGCTTCAGTTCAAGGTCCCTGCTCATCGCTTCTACGAATGCTGCTGTGATCTCAGAAGTCCTTCAGGGTCTGCAGCCCTACATGGGGGTCATTCACAAACAGGCAAAACAAGGCTGGGCTGTTTTTCTGCATACTGCAATAACAGGTTTGTACTGCTCCTCCAAATCCACAAAGAGGGCAGAACAGGGCACAACAGGGGGCTGTGTTTATGAAAGTATCCCTGGTTCATTAGCTGATTGCCACATTAGATACACCTGCATCCCCACCTAGTCCTGACACATCTATTAGACCAGAGTGACCTCCCTGCCGGGCAGCAATCATTAGTCACTCTGCTCTTAAGAGAAGCACATGGCACTCACCTGGGCTGCTCATCAATTTCTAGTATCTTTTCTGTTGTTCTGTGTTATAAGCCATGCTTCTCCACAAGAATCTGCTGCTTCAAAGCTACAGTGGCTTGAGAAAAAAATGGGGAGTAATCCTGTAACTGAGGAATTTCCAATGTGTTTGCTATCACTGATCTACCTGCTGGAAGTTGTACAAAATCCAAAGAAAAAGTTAAAACAGATATGCCTTGTGGCTTCCTTGCAATTCTCTGGCAGGTCTATAAGGATTTCATGTATTAGGAGCATTGCTGAGACTTCAGTTAGAAAAATTCCTGTATCCAATCCTTTGTCAGGATCCTGTCACACTGACGTACCCCAGGAATAAAATGCAATCCTGTAATCCTCTGTACTTAGAGGGACTGTGAAACATTTAATCCCTCAGGGCTCTGCTTGGTGCCTGAAATGATTTCATGCCTGACCACTTGTAGGGTCCAGTGGGTTCAGGAGGGCTCTAGACCAGGAAATATTCCCTTGGGTGATTAGATATATATATATTTTTTTTTTAATTATGCAAGTCTCAGTGAGGTTCACACAATTATGTATCTGCACATTAAAGCACGAGAGGTTTTGAAATATCAAATCCACAGTTAATACATTTCTGCAAAGCATTTCCAATAAAGCCTAGCTCTGGAAATAGTAAAAGAGCTGGAGAGGCAACAAGAACTTTGCACAGCATTGTTATGTGTAGAACAGGGAGGCTGCTCTAGCTGTGAGAATTTCAAATCGTTGTTTTTTTTTTTTGTTTGGTTGGGTTTTTTTGTTCAGGACAATCTGGCAGGAAGAAAGACAAAAGTGATCAAAGGAAAAAAAGTGAGGCAGTTGTTTGTAGGGAACAATTGCTATCCTTCTTAGCCTTGTTGGCTATGGGTTTGGTCATGCCACTATTCAAGCTGACAGCAAGGCTTGAATGACTTCAGTGGTAAAAGACCCTAAAGGAAAGTACCTGTCTCTCATCTTTTTGTCTTTGTAACTAATTATAAAGTGTTTGACCTAGATGATCACTCTGGGCTATTTTCTACCTACCCTCCTACCTTCCATTTATGTGTAAGTAATGTTCAGGAAGTTTGTTACAGCTGATGTAAGGCAAGAGAGGCTCTGCCATCCAGTCTGTAGCTGCCACATGTCATCCTCTCCAGGCTTTTTATGTTATAAACATTTCTTTTTAATGCCTCAAAGAGAAATACTCTAGTAATTATAGCAGCAATTTCCTTCCTTAGCTTTACTGTTTCTTCTCTCCTGTGCAGATTATTTCATTTAAGCTGATATCCTGAGCAATTATGGTACAACATCATTTGAGACGTAATCACCTCTGGCTAACCTCTTCAGGATCCCTTGGATATAAATGTGTTGATGTCTAAGCATCCCAGTGAGAACATTTCAGTGAGAAAAACCGATATGAAATCTAATATTTCCCAGGAAACTTGGTCAGGAATGGAGCGGAACAAGTGCTCTGTGTTGGGAAGAGGCAAGGAGTATCAAAAGAAGATATTGCATTGATTTTATGGCCAGAAAGAATAACTGCGATCATCTATTCCCCTCGGCTGCAAAACACAAGCCAAGTTTTTGGCTGCAGCCAGTGCTACTGGCTGTAATGGGCCACATCCAAAACCCCGTGCAGTCACTGGAAAAAATGCCATTGGCTTCAGTGAGAGCTTTGGATAAGGGTCAGCATGAACAGAAGCCCAGCAGTGCAGCACAGCTGTGGGGAAATCCCTGGCTCACACTGAGCAGTGATCATCTGCCAGCGTGCGGAGAGCGTCAGCGGCTTCCTGGAGGTAGGACGGTGCCTCTTCCAGCATTTCTTCCCTAGTTTTGTGGCTATCCTCACTGGGGTGGCAAGGAAAGTCAGCGAAAATGGCAGGAAGGCTCTGTTTCTTTCTACCCCCCTGCTCTGTCTGCAGCCACTGCCCCTAGGGCTGCTCTGAGCAGCAGCTCCCGTTGTTGCTGAACACCTGCACAGAGTAACTTCTCTGTTCCCTGTTGTGGATGATATAATACAGACATCTGGAGTTTGGTGTGCTCATCTAACATTTTGGTAAAAATAAAAAAATTAAAAAAAAAAAAAAGGAAAAGCTATTTGATTCTTTGGCTTAGGGTATAGCTTAATAAAAGTTGATGAGAAATTTGAAAGGTGTTTGTGTGTGTGTAGGTCATTTGACACACAAAACCCCAGCAACAAATTGGTACATCAGGAATATATTAGATCTATCTGACTAGTCTTGGGGGAAAATGCACACAATCTAAAATAAAAAGAATGCTCAGAAGTGCTCCTCTGGGGCTCCTTTGGGGCTTCAAAGCTCAATAATTCAGGAATACTACATTTTGTGACAAAATTGTGGTTTGCATTTTAGCAGTGGCAAAACTCAGCATAAATGTATAATCAATGTTTCCCACTCCTACAAAAAAGGTAGAATCACATTGTGAAGGAGATGATACAACAAGATAATTCCCACTGGTGACGTAAAACCTCTCTTTCGCACAGTTACGGCTGCTCTGCTGTGCATGCTCCCCAGCACAGCTCTTTGCAGAAGCAGGGAAAGTGAGTGGAAGCCTGCAGGATTTGGTATTTTGCATAAAAATATTCATTTTCAGACCAAAGTTTAATTCCTTCCCAGGCGACTAGTAACTCACAAGTGCTGATTATGGTGCGAGGCTTTGTGATAGGCAAGCAGCTTGTCCTGCTGCTGTTCCTGAGGAACAAACTCATCAACCCAGGCTGATGGCTGACCCCTTCAGCAGTGGCAGCAGCCGTTGCAGTGGTCACTGAGAGGTAAAAGCTCTCACTTCTCAGAGGCCGCTTGCTCACTTGTAGCAACATGTGCACTCCTCCCTGTGCTGGCCTTTTTGCTGTCTGTCTGCAGCTTTGACAAGGCTCACTTACAAAGGAGTTAAATAGCATCCTCTCCCTCTTCCCCTTGACTCTCCTCATAGTACCTCGACGACAGTGACACCTGAAAAGTCCCCATCCCTGGGCAGGGGGTATGTGTCTACCATCGTTTTAAATGCCTTCAGTGCCCTGACTCGCAGCTGCCTCTCTGCTTCCTGGCAGAGATTTCCCTGTGCCACATCTGTCTGTCCTGTGACAGACCCACACTCTTCTGGAAAGGCAAGCAAGGGGCAATCGGGTGAAAGGTCCTGATAGCCCAAGGGGATTCAGCTGCTTGAGGGGCTTTGATGGGACATGGCAGGGCGACCCAAGGAGATGAGAGCTAGCTCTGCACAAGCTGGTGCTGGACTACATTGCCACAGCACGCCAGCTGGGCCCATAAACCCTGCTCTGTGGTCAGCACAACCACCCTGGCAGAGCAGTTTTTTGATGTAGCTGTTTTGTTCCTAATAACTCCATTAGTCCAGGGATAACTCTGTTATCCTTGTACAACACTTCATTGCACCATGCAGATACCCCCTGAGGAAGTATTCTAAAGCCTTTGATGAAACAGGAGGTGAAAAACTGTGGATCGGAACTTGGAGCACAAAGCTCTTAGAAGTGGCGCTGGAAAGCATGTACTGTCTCTAAGGACTCGCAGGCAAGTTGAATATTTGGTCAAAGCCTTTATCATGGCTGTAACGGTAGGCTGATTTACACCAGTAGGGAACCCAATCCTCTGCTTTTCTCACTCTGCTGTAGTATTAAGGTGAGCCTGTGCCAGGGAGGATGGAACAGGCCAGGGTGTATATAAATCTGCTTCTTCTGTAAGCTGAGGGGAAGAAATACAGCCTGTCTGCAGCTACTTATTCTGCTTGATATTCACCCTCCTGCAGCAGCAGGAGGAAGGACATCCTTTTGCTCTTAGGAGCAGCTTGTGAGCTCTGCATTGGCGTTCGGGGCCAGGTTTACTCCTGTCTGATTGCTTTTGAATGAACACCGTTGTGGGGTTATTAGTGGCATCCCTATTATGTTTCTAATAGTCCTGTTAACATGCAGGAAATCGATGCTAGGAAATGTGAAGGAATGTACAGAGGAAAAGTTAGTGTACTGTGCTTTGAGGCCCATCCAGAATTTGTCAACAATAACTGCTTTTCTCCAGGGATCGCAGCTTTTTGTTTGTCTTTAGTAAGACCAAGCCAATAATTGACACTGGAGCTCTTTGCCTCTTGCTCAGTTATCTGCAGGCGAAATGTCTGTGCCCCAGCAACAGGGTCCGTACAGTGTTTATCTTGGGAGCAGTGTTGCAGTATAGAAGTGAAGAATTGAAGGTCTTTAAGATAATGATTAGAGAATCAGTGAGAAAAAGAGCCCAGTGGGAAATGAATTAACTTCACATTTCAGAGCTGTTTTTCAACTCTCTCTACATTGCAGGCTTCCTCTAAGTCTCCTGCTCCAGTCATTTTACTTCTGCTTCCATGCTGTTAAATGTGGATATTAGTCCTCTTCAACACAGAAATACTGCAAGGTACTCAGATTTTAAAGGACTGGGAGCCACTCAAGCATATGAGTGGAGATTACTCCTCTAGTCACCATCCCAGTTCCTTTGGCCGCACTCACATAGGGCCTCCCCCACCTTATTTTCACCTGGAAGATTCAGAAAGCCTCTGTAACCTCTAGGAGGGAGAATTCCTCCTGCTTTATCCCTGGAGAGTCAGTCAGTGGCATGTCCAACACAGTATTGCACAAAACAGGACAGACAAGACATGCCATCTTTTTGGTGAATAGTAGAGTCCTTACCAGTTTCCCCAGTATTCCCATGAGGAAGGCACTCGTGATGCAGGTATCTGCATTTTCTGAGTATAAAAGGGACTCTGAAATACTTTGGGGCAACACAGAAAACCCCCAAAGGAGTTATATGGAAGCACCCGTTGCTAGCACTATGAGAGGAAGAACTGAAGGACAAAACACAACTACAGTTGTAGTGAGTGCATTGCTGGGCGTATTGCTCCTCTCCTCGTTTCCTTCCCCCACTGCTGTCTCATGCAACAATCACTTAATCTTTTATGCTGAAGAAAAGGAAATATGACACTGTTGATCAGCACTGTTTCTGCCACTGTCATAAAATGAAATGAGATCCAATGTACTCAGCCATTACTTGGGCGAGTCAGACTTACTGACCTTCACTGTGGCTATTAATGCCCAAACCTCTCTGTCTTCCAGCTGTAAAAGCTGTCTCTCATTTCTGAAGTGAGAACAAGGGGGGAAAAAAAGACAGAAGGAAAGAATTTTTGCACCTATGACACACACCACCACCACCCCCCACACACACATGCTTTTTAAACTAACAGTGAGTATTTTACCTCAGCCATAGGCATCACCTTAATAATTGCATGTTCCCATAGGATAAAGTCCCGCTGTTTGCATGTGCAGTCCTGGTGTCCAAATAACTTACCTGAGACCCTCAAAATATCTCTGTATTTTTAGTCGGAACCAATGTTTCGGCATGGATTTCTACATTGATTTCTACAATCACTACAAATCATTCACGATTTATCAGTCTGCCAGCTGGGACTGGCCCCGTGTTACACAGGGAACACGCTGTCCTGTGCCATACGCATACAGCGGGAAGAGCAGCGCCTGGGCTGGTGGGAGAAGCTGACTGAACGGAGGCACTGCTCGCAACCCAACACCGTCATTTGCTCAGGGCGACGTTAATGAGGCTTGCTCAGCATTTCATGAAAATTTCATTTGAAGCACACAGGGCTTCCTGCCAGAAGGAGCTCTGGTGAACCTCCCAGAGGTGGTTTAAGCCGTCACAGCCTCCTGCCACGCGCTCCCTCTGTCCACGACGCTTCTCGTCTTTGTAGCTGTGGAAGCTGAATAAAAGGGGCCTGAACCTCGGCTGCTGCAGCTGAGTCTGATGTATCATATTGTACTGTCAGTGAAGGTGACAGGCATGGGGAGGTGGGCACGCCACGAGCACACCCTGACTCTGCCGTAGTGCTCTGAGTCAAAGGGGAAAGGAAAGGGCTCTTGATGCAGAGTCAGAACAGCAAGGAGAAAAACTGAATTATTGGGTTAAGTATTATCACTTTTAACACTCTGCTCTTGTATGTGCTAAGGGAGACCTTGAAAAAACTAGGAAGGCTCACAGATTCCATAAATTCTCAATAAACTCAAAGGGTAATATTTTAATAATTTCCATCAAGACTAGGAACTCCATTTCCTTTTTGAAAACCAGTCTGGGCAGCTCAGGTACCGCAGGGCTCATACGCATGATTCATTGCAGACAACTGCACGTTAGCTGCGCCTGCCTGGCACAAGACAGTTTCGGTTTGCCGCCCAGACTGATGGACATGAGCATGTCTGTGCTTTTAAAGCCAGACTTGCTGCTGTGGGGTTTAGACGCCGGTTAAAACCTGCTGGGAGCCTAACATCTGGCTGAAAGCCAGTTGCTGAATCTGCACTGGAGCTCCTGGACAGACTGCAGCTGTGTGGTCCAGGTTTAATGTGGGTGGCTTAGGAGGACCAGCATCCCATGCAGCTGTCCCTGCTATGTGGGAGCAGCCTGCTAGAAGGGAGAGCTGAGAGCAAGAACCGTTTCAGGTGTCTGATCTGTATCCGTCGCGTGACACGTGGGCTCAGCTGGATGAACAGAGGTGACACATTTAGGGACAGATTATAAGATTATTATATGTAGTTTTATCCCCTGGGACGGAGAGGTATCTGAACGCTTAAGTAATAACTCCTGAGCCACCACAGCTGACAATATGGTGTTTCAAGAAAAGCAAAGTCACTGATAGTGCCTGATAGGTCATGTGGTTGGAAAAGCTAATTGGTATCCAGTGGGGTTAATCACACCTAAATTCTTGTAAGATGGCTTTCTTGGGCACTAGTAACAGCGAAGCTGTGAGCTGCATGGCTCGCAGTACAAGGCTGCCTGCGTGTTTACCTAGCCATTGCTGTGACAAATACAGTTATCTCCCTAGAAGTGAAATGGAAATGTCATTTAAGCTCTAACCCATTCCTTATTACTCTGTATTATGCCAAAACTTATGTGTCGAGTTTATAAAATCAGATTAAAAGCATCCATATTGTGCTTTGTTCCTGCTTAACTGAGTTGGTAACTGCTTTGTGAAAGTCATGCAGTGTTGAATATTTTTCTGTTGTAATTACAAATGAATATGAAAATGAGCTACAAAACAGGGAGGTGTTTCTGTTCTGATTTTGCAGATAAAGAGCTGAAACACTAAAGGCCACATGTAATAAAGAATTACAGCATTGCAGCACCTACCTTGCAGTCATCTGGTGCCCATATGGGATCCAGAACACTGTCAGACACCTGGTCTCTGTTGAGGAGACTACATATATAGGAGGGCTCATCGTCTCTAAATGTGAATCAAAATAGTCAACTTACTGAGAAAGTAGCTGCCTTCAATCAATCCTCTTGGGTGGCTCTGGTTTGAGCTATCCAGCTGAGAAACACTGTGAGCAAGGATAGATGTTAGACCGGGTACCTTGGCTACCTCAGGTCTTCAAAGAGGAGTTTTGGCTTTGGCTCATCAGCCACGGTCTCCTCTAGATGGGTATCCCACTGCGTTCCCGGTGCTTGGTAGGGTTCCCTCAGCTCTTTTACAATACTGGGGGAAGGCGAGGCCTTCTCTCCCTCTGCACAGTGCTTTAGTGGCCTGCTATGTATCCAGGAAGATCCATGTTTAATTTCCCTTTCCCTTCCTTCCCACACTGACGCTGTTCCCTGCACCAGAAACAATTTGAGAGCAAGACAAGCAGTAGGAGGGATTTTAGCTCTGCAAGGTGCTGCCTGGGGATATATTCAGGGAATATAAACATGTTCAGGGATTATAAACGTGTTCTGGGTATGAGCCAGGACCCACTTTGATGCATCCTGATGAGTACCCTAACTATAGTGGTATAGATACTGTCACCTTGCACACAACGTCCAAAGGAGTTTTTGCACAATGATGCAGCTGTAACATAACTGTGGGATCCTCCTCTTCTGGACAGGGGCAGCCCAGGTGCTCCTGTGAGATGGCAGACGTGTCTGAATCTGCTTAGGCAGATGCAGGGACCGGAGCTGGCTGTCCCAAGCTGGGACCTTTGATGACTGTTATTTTGATGCCTGTCCAAGTTTGATAACGAAGACCTTGAAGCGCTTGTGCGGAAGCTTTTTCCAGATTTACAGTTCCTCCTCCTTCTTTCTGTAGTTGCTGAAATCCTATTTTGAATCTGACCTTGAGCATCTTATTTAGGTACCGAAGCAGAGTCTGTGATGGAGCAAAGAGCTGAACCCAGTCTCCCAGGTCTTTATTTATCTTTGGATCTATCTTTCCCTTCAGCTGATTCAGATGAGGTGTTAACTTTACTAATTCCTTGCCCAAGCAAAGCTTCTCTTGATTTTTAAACTCGTGGCCAAATATTAACTGGAGATCTAGAGACAGGAAACCAGATGCTAGAGGAAATGAAAAACATATTTAAGTGAAGTCTTTCCACAAAAGAAGTTAGATGCTTTTGTTGGTTTTCTCATCTAATACCATATATGTATATACAATGATTCCAGCTCCTAACTGTCAGGCACACGCAATAACAGCTGCCAGTTTCACTGACTGATAACAGTATGGTCAGCACCTCAAAAGAAAGACATTTAGCTGGGGAAACTGCTGAAATAAAGAATTCTGCAGGACACTTCAAAACAGGTAGGCACCCTGAGCCTCTGTTAACAAGTTCACCCATCACTGAGACAGTGCCCAGCCTAGCAGCAGGTAAGGTATCCCTGGCTGTATGCACGATACCAGCATTACAGAGGTCTTAGAGACAAATAAAGCTTGAAACAATCCTTAGGGCTTTCCAGAAGGGGGACTGATTAAACCAGATGGGGAGTATTTAGCCACAGCAGGCCAGATTCTCAGCTAATGTAAATCAGTTTCACTCCGCAGATGATGTTGCAGCAGCTGGAACCTGTAGCTTCAGAGGATCAAGTTGCAATCTCCTGAGCAATTGAGTCTGCATAGATTTTTACCAGTAAAATTAACAAGGCCAGTGTGTGTTGAGGGGAGAAGTAATCCTTAATTTAACAGAAATTGCTGAGACTTAAATAGTAATTTCTCTAGTTACAGGCTCAACAGGCTTTTCCCTTTGCTTCTTAGACCTTTTTGCTGAACCTCACAACGTAATCAATACAGAAATAAGACACGTGACTGGCCCCTTGGATGGTAGCAAGCCATAAAAGCTTCTGGAGGCTGTTAAAATGAAAATCTTCCTTTCTAAGTGGAAGGAGTTTTTAAGGACGAGACAGCAGCTGCTTTGAAATGTCTGCAAATTCTTTTTCCTTGCAATTAGTAGCAAACAATAAAGACCTCTTTTTCTGAGCGCTGATGGCTCAGAAAATTTCCTTGGCTTTGGCAGCTTCTTGCTTTTCTAAATGATACTAACTACGTGTTTGTTTCTGTTTAGTAGGGAATGTGTATCCCAGTAAAGCACGCTCGTTCTGCGTGCTAGCTGTAGGCATGTTGTTCTGAGAAACTGTTTCAAGTCTGGGCCTCTGTAATTAGTATTTTTACTGATACATAATATAAGCCTAATAGTGCTGTTATGTTGAGCTTACATGAAATTGGTAAGCAGTGAAATCTCTTACTTGCCCAGCTGCTCAGCAGTCGTCTCTCAGTCCCCCATGCCCCGCAGAGCTTTGTGCTTCTACCAGGAATAAGAATTTGCTTTGTATGAGTGAAGTAGAGGGACGGAGAAAAGGTTTGTTTGGCTGCTTTCAGTTATTTGTTGCCATGTAAATGGTTTCAGGCAGCATTTGAATGGGAAATCTCCAGTGAATTGTCTTATATCTCCCTTTGCTGGGGATAACAGGGTATTAGTTGGCACCTTAGAAAGCTGAAGCCTGTTCGAAGATCTGCCACGTGTAAGAGCTATCTATTTACCTGGTAACATTTTTAGCCAAAATCCTTTTTTTTTTTTTCACTGAGCATAGTGCCTTGACTCCTTCAACAGGCTCAGCACTGCAGCTGATGGGTGTTTGTAATCTAGAGCCCCGAACTGGAGAACATGTGCTCAGGAACACCTGAGTAATTTCAAAGTGCCTGCTTTATTTCTGGGCTCTCTGTTAAAAGGCCCTTTCAGAGGTGTGTGTTAGTTCCTTTGTTCTCTGAGAATAAGCTTCCATCTTCTACAGGTGGAGAAGGACTCTCAGGAAGGTAAAGTTAGATGTTTTTTTTCAAGTTCATGTTATCAGTAGAGTTTTCTTTGTTGGGTTTTGTTTCTTTTTTAAAGACTTTCTTGCTTTTTGGCAAGTGAGGCTCTTGGAACAGGAGAGGGCTTCAGTGGGTCTCTTGAAATTCGTTCCACGTAAAACCAGAGAGGTTCTCTAGCTTCTCCATTAGCATTTCCCTTTCTTTAGCAGGTGAGGACAAAAAGAATTCCTGCTTCAGGGCTTGGCTGCTGAAGGCTGAGTTTCGGCATTTGTTGGGAAGCTCCTGCCACCGTGCTCCAGGAGATGATGGTAAGCTTCCAGCTGGAGGGGATTCCTGCTCTTTCCAGTTAGTATCGATATATTGTAGCCCTATGCGTTCCAACAGGTGATTCAGCTGTCTGAAATCATGGCAAAATTTTACATCTGAGGCTGCATTTTCGTGGTGTCTATGTCAGAAGTTCAAGATTTATTGTTTACTGAGAGGGCTAGAGCTCTTCTGGAGGTTGAGTATTTATTGTCCTTTGATTCCAGGAGTTGGGGCTTTAATTAAAAGCCTCAAGCATTTAGAGACTCACAGTAAAAGCATGACTCTGCCACCTTGGACTTCAGGGAGAATTAGGAGTTTTCAGAGTGCATAAAGGCTATAAAGGTCACTTGTTCAATTTGAGCAGGGTTGAGTGGGTTGTTGTGTGTTGGATTTTTTTTTTTTTTTTTTTCTTTTCCAACTAGAATCTCATCTAGGAAATTTAAGGGAAGTAGGGAAGTTGAAATGATTTGGAGATGGTCTGGAAACAAAATCGGTGAAGAAAACCATCCATTTTAAGCATTTAGATGAAGTAAAGATATGTATTCAGTTGGTAAGTCTGGGCAAAATACTTCTTAAAGACAGAACAAGGTATAAAGTACTATAGTTTGCAAAGAAGGCAGCACAGTTCTGAAGGAAATTATGTGTTTCTCTACAATTAGATTTCCATTTATAAGGACGCATGTCACAGAACATTCATAGAGTATTGCTGGGATGTGGTACATCTTCTGTCCTTTGAAATATTTGTATCAAAAGTGAGTACCTTGTTAAAAAGGTATCTTTCAGCTGAGCTGAAGATTACACATGAGATTCTCCATGTCGTATTATGCAGGAGGTCAGATTTCATGCTTATTACGGTCTTTTGCTCTTAACGACTATTAATCCGTTTCTCTGTGCTTGCAATGTTACGTGCACCAGATTTTCTCATCTCCCTGGGTAAACGAATCGAAGGGAGCGGGCTTAAGCTTCCTCTGGTTACAGCCCGTGAACTGCTTTAGGTTTTAGTGAAAACTCTCCCATCAAAATGTGTCTTGCCTGCATGAGACATAGATGCTGCAGAGGTGAATAGCACACACAAGAGAGGAGAAAACTGAGTGACTTTAAATATACATTTCTATGCAAATAGCTGTGCCGTAGCATTCTGGGTTTTGTTGCGTGGTTTTCTTTTTAACTATAATCTGAACTTTCAATTCCCAGGATTTTAAAATGTTTTTTGAAAAACCTCCCGTATTGTCTTAAGGTTTTTCCCTTCAGCAATAAACAGCTGTTTAGAAGCTTGACTCTAGTTTAATGAAATTGTTTTTTTCTGGAAAATTTCCGTAGGCTTTGTCGACCAGCCTTTTGTCTGCAGCACCAGCACAATTCAGTATAGACATAGGGAAAGCGACCACTCGGTTTTTCAGGTTTCCACAGTGACCACCAACCTAGTGAGTGGGGCAAATGCAAGTGTTGGATACGTCAGAGCAATCCCTGCTGCCCGCGAGTCTGGTTTTGAGCTTGCTCTGCAGTTCAGACGAAACATGGCTCCGCAGCTGATAAACCACTTCCAGTGGAGACAAATCAGGGCTGTTGACTCTGGGTGAAAGCAGTGTTCAGAATCTGTTCTGGCTGGCAAACCTTAATGCCTGCATGGTTTTACTGTGACCAAGACGATGTTTGCAGGCTCCACAGCCTTTGCAAAAGCATTTGCAATGGAGACAGCAGAGTCCAGAGGGAGCAGAAGTGCTCTTCTTGCCTCCTCACCTTGGGGGACAGATGCAGGTGCTGGCTTTTCTATCCATGAAGATAAATCGTAAAACAAAGGAGGAAAGGTTTTTATTTTTTATCTCTTTCCCCAGGATAGTGGAGTATCTTGTTCATCAGTATGCTGCATGAGACGTACTTTCTCTTATAAAAATGTTCTCGTTTCACTGTTCATTTATTATAAGAAATAACAGTGCTCACATGCCAGTTTTTCTTCTGTTTTGAACCTAATTTCATGAATCCCTGCAGAAAGCTAAATATACCTATTCAATTTGCACTTAGGAAGTATATTGCTGCATTTATAAATACCTTTTTCTCTGTAATAGTACAGATATTTCACTTCTGGAATTAAAATTCATCCTAATCTTTTATGTTTTACAAAAATTTGAACATTCTCCCTGCTCTTAATTTCTGCCTTAGCAGTAGGCCGCTATCTGGACTTATTCTCCAGGGACCCTCCGTGAGGCTGTTAGGCTAAAGTGCAAATACCTATATATTTTTTTTCTTTTTTTCTTAGGTGCCACGTAATTCTTGAGCATGCTTCATAAATCCACCAAATGGCTGTTACTTTTCCATTTGATAGCTCATCAGCTAGTCATTTTAGAGAGACGAAAGAGAAAGGTTAGTTACTTAGGCAGGTTTGGAAGCATGGAAGGGGTAGAGAGGGCAAAGTGCTTCCTTGGGTGATGTCAGGGAGAGATGCAAAAAGAAATATT